>CM068767.1:9368830-9498553 GCA_035084275.1 Hydrolagus colliei
TGGGGGGGGGTTCTGTGCTCCAAACCCTGGAGGTTTGCAATGCCGGTGACAAGTTGCGTTAAAAAAAGTTCGCTTTATACCGATATAACCGGTATAATCGATGTAGTCGGACACGATATAGCGATATTTGCGATATATCGATTTTAAAAACAATATCGAGTTTTTCAATATATTGTACCGATAAAAAATTATACCGATATAACCGATATATCGCCGGACACTAGTCCAGAGACTGCTTGGTTTTGGTGGGGCAATTGAGCAGAGAATAACGCCTCAATATTTTTCTTCTTTTAGTGACCTAGAGCATCAAAAGGCTGACTGGATTGGAATCCACGAGAAGATATGCCAGCTCCTTATTCCATTGCGCACTTCAATGCCATTCTTCAGCTCTGAGAAAGAGAGATGGCATTCACAGCAACAGATAGTGCAGAGACAGGTGAAAGCAGATTTGTTGTTCTAATAATAATAATAATGATAATAATTGTTGTGTTTGACACAGTTCCTTATCGCGTTTTCGCAAAGCCCTTCATAGTATTTACTGTAAAGTCGATTGAACGTGTATTTGTGGGGGAAACGTGGCAGCCAGTTGCGGATAGTAGTGTCCTACAGTGAGTGACCAATTTTTACTTGGAGATTGTTGGCCAGGACACCAAGAGAAACTGCCTTCTCTTCAATTAGTTGGGAATCTTTAACATCCACCTGAACAGGCAGACCAGATCTTGGTTTAACGTCTCATCCGAAATAAAACACGTAAGAGAAATGGGAAACGGTGGATGGTGTGCAGAATGATTTCCAGAAAGCTGCAATCTGAGAGGCTTTAGCTGCAAAAATAAAAGCCATGGTGTATTTTCGCCATAATGCTAGAGAGATGGCTGAAGCAGAGAGTAAGATGATGTTTCCAGACAGTTTGATGGATGGCATTTGCCTTTGGCTCCTCCTTTGGACAGAAACACATGATTGACCTGACCCGCACAGTCGCCCAGAAGCTGCTTTTCGAGGGGAAACCGGACGAGGCCATTCCTGGTGCTCTTCAGTCTCTGCGCTTTGCCACCAGTGTCTACGGAACTACATCTTCTGAATTGGTGCCATCCTATCTGCTCCTGGCGGAGGCCAGTATTGGTGAGTAAAGGGGAGCCATACATCTCAAAGCTCTTGACACTGTTGGCTCCGCGCCTGAAATAGGGGTGGGAACTGAAGGAGGTGGGATGGGGAGAGGAAAAGATGACTGAAAGCGCGGTCAAGGAATTAGGTCTTGACATGCCGTAAACGAGGAGAAGGAAGGAGTGAGCCGGAGGGACTCCAGGAATGGGAGCAAAATGGCGAAGGTGGGGCCGATGGAGTAGGACATGGAAGCAAGCCTGTGTTCGCAGGACAAAGGGATGGCCTTGGAGAGGGTGCAGAGGAGATGAGGTGATAGTAAACAACAGAAAAATGACAAAGGCCTATCAGGTCCTCTGTGCCAGGAGACATCCCATCCCCCAGCACACACACAGGCGCGCACAATATACATATTTTGTGATGAAAAACAGGAGGAAATCCCAAAACACATGCTCAGTGGGAGGGGGCGGCAGAAATATTCACCTGGAAAATTCCTGATTCCTGAGGGGTCTCCTCATGGTGTATCCAAAGTTCTTCCTGATTAGTTGAGCACTGAGGGTAGAGAGAACAACAGGAGGAAGGAAACAGCTTTAAACCTGAGCTGGCAATATTCCTGAATTGGGTAAGTTTGATGTGCTCTCAGTGACTCACATTTATCCACGACTATCTCTGCTCAGGCCTGGGCCAGTTACGTGATGCAGAAGAGTATCTCTCTCAGGCCCAGTGGACAGTGATGAAAACGTCAGAGTGCATAACTGGCGTTGAGTACAAGTTGTATCGGAACCTGGGCCTCTTGTACTCAGCCAGGGGGAACTATGAGAAGGCACTGTGGTATCTGGCTGATGATGTAAGTAGAGCAAATGAGGACAGGTTATTTGATTACCTTTTTCTACATGATTCAGACAGCTCTGTTGCTTAATTATACCAATCCTTGCATTTGATATAGTGCCTTGTTATGCCTCATCTCATAACGCAAGCTTGCTTTATAAGAACGCTGCGTCTCTGCATCTTCTCTAGTTTTCTGGCCCTTGTTTGGATTTTTGATAATACTTGTAAATATCGGGATTTGTTGCCGGGATCAGAATACAATGCTGCTCAGTATTTGTCTGATGGTTACTCAGTCAGGATTTTTGATGTGCTCAGATTTACCATGCCAGTGAAGTATTTGGGACAGAAGACATTCATACAGCTGGTGGATACTTCCATATGGCTAATGTGTTCTTTGGACAAGGCAAGATGGATGTTGCAGACTCCATGTACACCGAGGTAACACACTCATTAACACATTCAGCGTAAAATTAACCATTTCATCGAGGGAATGATTAATACGTAAAACAGTTTGTCCCTATAATAATAATCATTTTTAACTTAATTAATCTGGAGGTTTCCGCTCCTGTTTTCACGCCACTCCTCTGCAACCCCCTACTTCTCTGACCTCCTCTCCCCCCACAACAGCACCCATTGCCTTCGCTCCCCTGGGTCTGGCCTCCTCCTTGTCCCGGAATGTGAACCCAGAACTGGCTGACCCAAAGGTCAGGTTGCTGTCAACTGAGCCAGATTGACACCAAAGGGGTTACGAAATAGGCCATGGGACCAATTTATGGGACTGTAGATGTTTTCTAGTCTTGATAATTCTTACAGTCCCTGGGCAAATCCAGAATTGTTGTACAAAGATTCCCGGTAACCATCTGGGAAATGGATGAAAAGATTTGTTTGCTGGATGAGCTTTGTGTGTAGGTGGTCGATATTTGGCACAAACACCTGAGTGAACTGGTAGTGGGCGAGATGGAACAACCCAAATGGAAAAGAATGAATGCTGCTCTGGAGGACCCAGATCCAGACTTTGAAGATGATGAGGAAACTCTCGGTTAGTGCCTTAAAATAGATCATAGATTGTTACAATACAAAATTACATTTGTATAGTGCCTTTCACCTCAGGTTTAATCAAGCCTGAGCTGGTGTTTTCTCCGCATGAGCCACCGAGGCTAATCCTCCTTTCCCATTCAAGCTCCTGTACCCTTTAATATCTGATTTTATGAATCTGTATTTACATACACAGGAACTGTCTTCGAGTTCTCTACAGGCACAGGGTTAGACACTGAGTGTAATAACAACAACAAAATTACATTTACAGAGCGTCTTTCATGTCAGGAGGGAGTCCCAAGGCGCTGAACAGAGAGGTCGGGACCTGAGTAAGGGAGAGGGGCAGGGTAAGGGTGACGGGCGGGAGAGAGTTGGGAGGGCAGCAGAAGGCACGGTAGAAGAGGAGGTTTCTTGAGACCGGCCTTAAAGGAGGTGAGGGAGGGAGAGAGGCGAAGGGACTGGGGATGGAGGCAGAGAGGCTGAAAGCCCGTCCGCCGATGGCAGTGTAAAGGGCAAGGGGCATAAGCAGAGGCTTGCCCACTGATGCTGGTGTGGTACGTGTTAGCTGAGTGAAGTGGTGGGCAGATGCATTGAATAGGAGATTGGAGATATCAGGGGATTCAGGGGGTGGAAGGATTTTTAGTTGAGGATGAGCATCGTGAAAATCAACCCACAGGGACAGTGGAAACTGGTAAGAACTGAGATTCTGGTTTTTGGAGTGACTGGGCAATGGAATTTTCAATGAGTTGCAGATTAATGATTGGTGGAGCGAGGGAGACCAGCGAAGAGTAAATTATTAGAAAGGACTTAAGCGGGGATGTGATTAAAGCAATGAGGTGGAGGTGAAGGAAAGCGGTTTTGCTGAGGGATCAGATGTGAGAGAGAAAGGAAAGCTGGGGATCGAACTGGATGCCAAGTTTGCACAACAGGAAGTTGAGAGTGTTGAAAGCAGGAGGTGGAAGATAAAGGGATTTTGGAAGAGAGTTCCACAGAATGGGGCCCGTATAAGAGATAGAAAGTGAAGTATTTGGCTGAAAAATTAATCATAATTATTTTGCAAAATTTTTAGCAAATGTCCAGCAGTGACAAGTTTCTGTCTGTCTGTAGATGTGGCTCAGCAAGCAGAAGCTGTCCAAGTACTGAATGCAATCAACAACATCCGAGACCAGGGCTTCGTCCCAAAACATGGCAGAATTGGAAAAGTCTCTCACGCACTGGCTATGCTGTATTACGTGATCATGGATTATAGAAAGGTAGCCAGACATTGTCCAGACTTCCATTTCACTTAAATATTTAAAAATATATAACTTCCAATTATAGGCTTGGCAGCAATACAACTTGTTGTGGGCCTCTCAAGTCTGATTTAGGCCGATTATCCCAAATAGAGGCATTGCAACAGGGAACCATTAACTCCAATTGCTTTTATTCAGAGGGAAATCAACGACTGGAGCAGGAAGCGCTGTTGAGGCCAGGGCACTTAAATTTAAAAAGCAGCTTGATGTTGTGAAGAGGACAGCTGGAGGGAAGACATCAGATGGTCTGAAGGGCCATCTTCTTCATCAAAGCCAATCAACTGATCTTGTGAAGCTTTGGATGGTTTAGGGACAACCTATTGTGCCTCGGGCAGGAGGGATGGGGTCACATTTCAAATCTCAGGTTTAGAAGGTTGTGGGTTCCAGCCCCATAATGGGTTCAAATTTCAGGGGTGGGGGGCATACTGACACTCCATAGCAATGCTGCTTTGCAGGAGATACTGCCCTTTAGATGAGATGATAAAAATGGAGACCATAAATAAAAATATGGATAAAAATCCTATTTTGCTTCTTAAACAATTAATCAGATCTGGAGGATCTGATTAATCCTCCAGATTAATCAAACATTCACCTCGCACTGTTTGTGGGACCCTGCAGTGTTTAAAATGGCTGCAATGTTTCACATGAGCACACGTGACAGTGTTTAACACTAAGAGCTTTGAGGCATTTTACGTCATATAAAGACTATATGAATAGCTCTTTTTTCTTATAGATTTACACCTGCTTCAATAAGCTTCTCTCTTCCTATTGCAGGCAATTGACTATGGGAGTCAGGCCCTAGAAGAAAGCAAGATGTTGCTCAATAATGACAAAGAAATTGAATCGATTGAGAAACTTCTTGAAATGGCACATAGTGCCCTTGGGTATCCTGGGGGGCAAGGGCCATCACCAACTGCATGGGTTGCAATCTGTTAAACCATCATGTCTCCAGCTGGTACGCTGTTCACTGAACCAAACCAAACAATCAACGTATTCAAACAATAAGGATTTCTGGATCAAGTGTGTGTCAGTGGGTGCTGGAAGGAATAACAACAATAAACACTATTTTCTTCACGTTGAGCATTTATGGTCTCTCATTGTTTAAAAAGTGCTGCCTAGTGCTGCCTGTACCACATCACATACATATAAACATACACTGATCTGACCGCAGCCAGTGGTCAACTGTCAAGCTGCTTCCTGAAACATTGGTAGTAGATAGAGCGACGGGGGCGGGCAGGTTGGTAGGGGTTTAGGAGGTCGCAGAGGTAGGGTGGGGTGAGGCCATGGCGGGCTTTCAAGGAGAAGTCCAGGAGCTTGAATTGGATCCACTGGGTGATGCTGAGCCAATGGAGTCGGGCGAGAATGGGGGAGATGGGGTCACGGAACGGTAGAGGACATGAGCGCAGAGTTCTGAATTATCTGCAAGCTATGGAGGGAGGAATTGGGAAGGCCGACAAGCAGGGTATTGACCTTTCACTGTATGTGGGCGAAACACGGCAGCCAATTGCGCACAGCAGCGTCCCACAAACAGTCGGGAATTGAAATGACCAATTTATTATTGTTTTCTTTTTTTTTGGTATTATTAAGCATGTGGAGTAAGGAAACTTGCCCAAGATTTTGCCCTCCCTGCAAATGAACTGTGGTCTCTCGCTTGTAAGGCGAGTGCTCCAACTATTGCGCTCCAGGTCTCCACAAGGTCTCCTTCAAGGCCGGTCTCAGGACCCTCCTCTTCAATCATGCCTTCTGCTGCCCTCCTAACTCTCACCTTCCCCTATTCCCTTGCTTGGGTCCTGACCCGACTATTCAGCGCTTTGGGACATCCTCCCAACTTGAAAGGTGCTCTATTAATGTAATTTTGTTGTTGTATTTCCTTGGGGGAGGGAATCCAGAATATATATATTTTTTTACACAAAAATCTTTAAAATATCTTTCCCCCCCAAATCCAAAAGGATTCGAGGAAAGGGAATAAATTCCAGAGTGACTCAGAGAGGAAAGAGAGGTTTGTAAGGACTTCCTTGCCCAGAGGGGTGTCATAGGGAACAATTTCCCTGAGGGGCTGGGGTGATGTTAGAGCAGAGTCAATTGGAGTGTTTAAAACAGAATTGCACAAGAGGAGACTGGGAAAGAGCCGGGAATTGGGATTAGGAAGCACAATTTTCTGACCAAAAAGCCATCATCATCTCTCGATGATGGCCTTTTCTCGATCACAAGAATGCTTTTTTCTGTATTTTGTACAACTGACGTGTTCTGCGGACATTCAAAATCTCCGGTCAGGACATTTAATTCTGGCTTTACTGAAAGAAACCCAGAGAGGATGTTTCGTTGGATCACATATTCAGTTAAGAACAATTGAGCTAAGAATAAAAAAAAGTTAGATGGTCTTTAACAAAAATACTCAACTCTCTTAGGACATTATTTTAATCTCTATTAATCGTTTTATTACATTCTAAAAAATTAAAACAGAAGTATATGTACAGTATTCCTCATGATCAATGTTACAGCAACAGCAGGTCCCTGTCTTTCCGACAAGTTATTCAAGTAGTTAATTGTCCAGTTACACTGGCACTCGGTCAGTTTGTGCCATTTGGTAGGGACCATTGCACTTCCAGACTGCTACACATTAGTCACTTGTTCCAAAACTCCCAAGTAAAGGCAAAGCTGAGTTTTTTTAAAATAAAAAAAATTAAACTACTTTTTCAGAAAGATTTTCATCAAATCTAAATACGAGGTGGCAGTTCGCACAGTTTGGGTGGATTTGGGGCTGGGACGGTTCAGTGTGGTTTAAAGTGGAATGTTTCACATTTCATGGTTTGGATATTGAAAAGCCTGGGAAGTACAAGTTCTCATACTTCTCTGCCACAACTGCCCCTTTCAGCGAGTTAATATGGCAGTTTGTGTGGGAGCGATAGGGGGAAATTCACAAAATACAATGCTTTGCAATGGCAGGCAGTGAGTAGATGTAGTACCATACATGCATAACATGCTTAACAATACTAATTATATTAGTAATATTACCAATAATATTGGGCCAAATGGCCTGATTCTAAGCTGTAATGTTTGTGTAATTGCATATATGTACATGTTAATGGCCATAGGAAGTTGCAAGTGGGAGAGCAGCAGGTTTATTTATTTAAAAATCCCACATTTTCTGCTGACCCTGAACATAGATGATAGTTGCGATGTGTTTAGTTTCTAGCTTCGCTGCTGCAGCAGCACTCTGTCACTGGGGGAGAACTGCTTGTGTCATTTTATTCTCAAGCTTGTTTGAGCCCCTGGTGCCTCCTTCCTCTGAGCCAAGCCTTCTTTTGAAACCACATTCATAACCTCACCAAAATTACAGATAGGAGTTTAGGAACCTGGGACCCAGGTAGATTCATGAATAGGGTGCGTTCTTCTGTTCACAGCTAATTCTCAGACTAAAGCAAGCTACACTTAAGTAGTCCAGGTACATTGAGGAAACGCAAGCTGGAATACTTCTGGCTACGATCTGAACCTATACTCATTAACCCAGAGTCATGAAACCTACCATGCATTCTGAATCCTATTCGTCCTCCAGGCTGACATCAGAAGTCAAACCACATACAATGTAACCACGTTTTGTAAATTTTGTACAACTTGACTGACATATGCATGCACACCCGAACACATCAAATCTATGACACACAATACAATAGTGCTAAACAATTGGCAGAGGGACAGATGTGCTACAATACCAAAAGCAATGGGCTGATGGGCATTATTGGATACTGATCACTAATGGCTGAATAAGTCCGCAGTTAGTTTGTTTTACACCTCTCAGCTATGTCACTTACCTGTCAAATGAACAAGTGCCACAGCAGGGATCAACTCAATTTCCCCCCCACCCACCTGCCATGCCCAAATGGCTGTTGCTCAGGAGAAATGTGTTCAAGAATCAATACTTTAAAAATAGTTTCATTTCCCATAAAGGCTATAAAATAGTCCCTCACGTGACAAAAACACATGTGGAGGATTTTCAGTTTATAAACTTGTAATTCCAGCTGCCAGTTGGAAAAGATCAAGGTTGGTAGATAAATTTGAGGTGAACAGGTCTATAAAAAAATCCTTACCTAACAAGGTACTAGTGGTGATCTGTGAAAATCGTCTGGCTGTGTAGCAACTGCATCCAAAATGAGCCCAAGAATCTAATGGTTTATTTGAAAAACACTATCCCCCAGTTTTATTTTGCATTGTTAAAAAATGTCACAATCAATGTTTTTATAGCAACTCCCAAGAGCTGCTGATGCCTTGGGACGTCCTTCCGACATGAAAGGTGTGAAATGAATGTAATGTTGTTGTTGTTGTTGTTGGCAAGAGCAGCTCAGTAACAATTACACTCATTACAAGTAAGCCTGAGCCACATCCTTTCTTATTCAGTCCCATCAAGGTATATACAGCCCAGTGTTTCACCCTAACCCTCTCCTAGAAGAAAACGGAAGTGAGTTATCACTCAACCACTAGACAGAATGAGAAAAGGTGCACCAAATGAGAATAGTTTATCCTTGAAAATAAATTAAAACAAACACTGTACTGTATATATCCAAAATAGGCTTTGATACAAACCTTAAGTTTAGATAAACAGTTTGCCTGCAGTGATCCTCTGTTGGATCACTGTCTTATATCGCAACTCACTCACCCTCATTTATTGATTTTGTCTACCTTGACTTTTCAACAAGCACTCAGCCTCAATAGCCTAATAATAGTGGATTCAGTCGCAACACATTTGCAAACACACATACTCTCAGTTTCAACAGCACAACCAACCTTACTGCGAACAGTTAAAGTTCTACAGAGAAATGCAGTTAGTAAACCCTTCTGTAAATTCACATTACCCAGCTGTAGCTTAGTACACTTGAACACACAGCATAGTCTCAATATACACTTTTAAGACCCTCCCTCCCCAATATTACAAGAACACTGAGCTTTTAGTTATCAAATAAGCAGTAAAGTATAAACTCAACAATTTTTGATATTTTAAATACAAGTTAAATTTCATTCCTAACTACATATGTATAACTCTACTCATGCCTGGGGAATGTGACAGGGCTGCATCTCGGCTCTCCAGTGGTTGGTTCTGCTATTGCAGTGGAATGTTTCAAATGGCGAGCCTGCCTTGGTTTAGTCCAGCAATTTGTTTTATGTCCCACGGAAGGAAAATGTCCAGTGAGTAGAAGAGAAAGAAAAAGAGAATCAATGATTAGGATGAGACAACAAAGATAGAATTGTGAAGTCGATATTTTGTTCATTCACACGCCTCTGAGCAAAATCTTGAATCAGGAGATAGTGTGGATAAAAGGGTAAAGAAAATCCTACCCCCAAAAAACACTCACCATCATTTATTTCAGGGATACTTTTCTTGTTCTGGAAAAAAGAGCTCAATAAATAGTTCATTTCTCACTAATTAATTGGTAAGAATTTCTATCAGTTTATGCTCGAAAAACATCACAGGTAATCATAGTGTAGGCCCACAAAACATTTACCTTACAGTATATTCTGTGAAGCGCTTTGAAATGTTTTGAAGACGTGATAAGGTGCTATACCAAAGGCAAAGATTATTATTATTATGTAATGAACAAGATAGCACACCGAGGACCCATAAACAGCCATGTCATGAAAGACTGATGTATCTGAAGGAATGTTGGCCAGGATACTGTGAGAAACTTACTTCACTTTTCTGAATACAAAATATAATTTAGATTTAGAGGTCGGCAGGACATCACTAAGTGCTTGACACTGTTGTTTGGGCACCTGAACTGTGGTTGAAGGAGGGGGATGCGGAAGGAAAGATAACTAAAAGTGCTCTAAAAAATAACATATCCTGAGACAGACATTGAAAAAACTCAAAAGAGCTCCTAGAGGTGCTAGAAACTTAAAAATGGCTCATAACCTGAATATGCTCATAATTGTTTCATCCTGTGAAGCACTTTGATGTGAGATGCTATATCAAATGTGAGGATGATTTATATTTATACTGTTAATCAGAGGACGAGTGCATTTGTATTGGCAATTACAGAATGTCATTCAGCTAACATCTGCATCACCGTGACCTGATTTATCCCATATAGTATTAATCTTATATTCCAGTTCTTTCTCCATACTTTATGTTTACTTAAAAGCACCGTATATAAAATAATAATCCTTGTAATTGATATAGCACTTTTCACGTCTTCCAGATGTCTCAAAGCGCTTCACAGAATAAAATGTAAAGCAAATTGACTGTATTTGTGGGCAAAATGCAGCAGCCAAATGCGCACAGCAGTGTCCCACAAACAGTTGTGGATTGAAGTGACCAATTTATTATTGATTTTTTTTCTTGAGGGATTAATAACAGGTGTGTGGAGTAAGGAAACTTGAAAGGTTTTTGCCTTGCCGGGAGTCAAACCCAGATTTCTCACTTGCGAGCCGAGAGCGCCACAGCTTATATTCATGAACTCAAGGTTCAAGGGGAAGTCACATAATTGAAGGGTCACTCGGGGTGGCCAGGGAATATGTCATATATTCCCATATTTTCCCCTTTCACTGGTGTTTTCACCCTTTTATCCACAGTTCAACTGAGGAAACAGCTGTCCTCTGTACCTGTTAGTGTGCTTGCTTCTGCTCAGCCTCACTCATTCAGGCGTTATGAGATCGTTCATGTTGTACCCTGGTTCGGGCAGTGTGGTATGCATGGACATGGAGACAGGAGTGGCAGAATCCCTGATCTCCACTATCTCAGGGTCACTCTCACTAGAACTGGATCCCACACTCATGGTGAACACACTCTCAGGGACTGCAGTGACCGGGGCACACACTTCAGGTTCGCTGGTTTCACTAGCGCTCGACACGACAGAGAGGAGAGACATTTTCCTGGTCAGTCTGCTGGGCAGCAGTGAGAGAGCATAGTCTGCTATGATGCCACCCACATCAAGGTTGCAGGCTTTGTCGAAGGCTATGAAACCCACGTTGGCATTGGCTTCACACACCACAAAAGAACCATCGTCTTTTCTAAGCAGATCAATGCCGCATACATCCATGCCCAGTATATTGGAGACTTGGATTGCCAGCTGCTTGCCCTGTTCACTCAGTTGACACATCACACCAACACCTCCTGTCAAAATACAAGAGTGAAAAAAGCACAATTGTTTTAGAGTTTGGGGAGCAAAACGAAAAGTTTTGTAACGTGAATTGGCAATCCACCCTGAAAAGAGTTCATAATACAATTTTAAAATCGTTAAAGCTTGTAGCACTTGGAATGATTAGCAGCTGAAATATGAGCCTTTAATAAAAAAAGTCAGCATGCCAATCTGAATTTATTTGTCATGAAATGTTGCTAAATGACAGATCCCAAATAATTAATCATTTTTGTGCCCTGTCATAAAATGAATTCAAACAATTTCTACCCTGTGTTGTCTTAAGTAGTCATATTAATTTCTATTGTCCTGATCCCCAATCATTGGTCAACAGCATTTTATAGTTTGCACCTTGAAAGGGAATAATGAGATTAAGATAGTAATCCTTACATTTGATAATAGTTCCTGTCTTATCAAGCGGACATTTCAAATCACTCCACACGATTTACTCTAAAGTGTGGTGACTATGAATACTGCCTGAGATCTTTAATGTCCACTTGACCAGGCAGACAAGACCTTGGTTTAATGTCTCATCTACAGAATGGCATATTCCAATGATGCAGTGCAGCCCAAGCACTGCATTTGATTGTCAGCCCAGACTGTGAGTTCTTCAGCAAGGCCATTTCACAAGTATCTATTCAGATCAAAGTGTGGCTCAGTGGTAGCACCCTCACTTCTGAGTCACAAAGTTGTGGGTTTAAGTCCCACCAGGACTTGAACTCATATAGTCTAAATTGACATTCTAATCCAGTGCTGTGATGGTGTTGCATTGTCATGGCTGCCATTCTTTGGAAGAAATGTTAAACCAAGTTCCCGTCTACCTGTTCAGGTGAATGTTAACAATCTCATAGCACTATTCAATGAGAAGGGAGATTTTTTGGGGTGTCCCTGGCCAAAAATCTCCCAAATAAAATTGGTCACTGTTTGGTGGGACATTATATTCGGATACACAGTCACACCATTTTGAAGTTAAAAATCCTATGAAGTGTTTGTGATGTCCTCCCAACATGTAAAGCACTATACCAAATGCACGGATTATTTACTTATCAATAGATACTTGGGAAGTAGAAGCATTAATGGATATGGTAAAATGACAGAAAGTAGGATTAAGGAGGTGACAGACCACAAAACAGCCGTCTCTTGTTCCTAAATCCCTTTGTAATCAGTAAGCTAAATCACTATAGTGCTGTACTCCGTTACGTTACCCTATGTGAAGGGCTCTATAGAAATCAAAGTTATTGTGTAAGTACCAATCATCCACCAGAGGGAGCCCTGTTGTTAAGGTTACAATATCAGCCTCACAGGAATCCTTTCTAAAATGTCACAAGATCCCAATTATAGTTTTATTAATACAACAGTAATCTTGAGCATACCAGGAATAAAAAAACAACCATCACCCTTAAGAGTATCCAAATCAAGCTGAGAATTCCATGCATCCCACCTACACATGGAAATTCCAGAGAAATGATTGTTGGAATAGAATCAGCGCTCTCCTTGGACATATCCTGCGTACCTAATTCCAGAAAGTATTAGGCGCAGGTTGGCAAGAGCCAAGTCTTGGGGACCCCAAAGAGGGGGAAAAGGAGGGAGGAGGAAAAACAGGGAGGAAAGAATGGGAGCAGGTTAATGGATTAAATCACTGACAGTATCAACCTGCATGGATAGAGCGAGCGAACCTCTTTCTTGTTCAATTCCAAGCTATACTTTAAACACTACATGCTTGCTGTCCTGCTCAGCTTTCTACTGCCTCCACCACTATCTCTCTCTCAGGCTGCATCCATGCATTTTTCATATCCAGGCTTGACTTCGCTAGCTCTGCTCACAGGACTACCTAAATCTGCCCTGCACAAGCAGCAGACTATCCAGAACTCTGCAGCCCATGACTAGGCTACGCAAACCTACCTTGTGTAGGTTTGTGTAACCTAGCTACCTATCCTCAGGCAGCTCCACTGGCTCCCCATTCCCCCAGTGGATCGAGTTCACGGTCCTCCTCACCTTTATTTCCCTCCAGTCTTGCCCCACTTGATTTCTGTGAACTCGCCTACCCTTACTGACCCAGCCACTTCTTTGTTCAACGGGAACCAGTCTGCTTCCCATTGCCTTACCTTTAGCCATCTATCCATACTCTTCACTATCCCATCACCAAAGTCCCTCTACTACCTCACACCTCCAAGGGCCGTCTTAAGACATATCTCTGACCATGCCTTTGTGCCTTGTATTGTATTAACTATCCAGTAATAACAACAATGAAAAACTCACCCAGAGAGCAATTGCTTTGCATCCGGCCGTCAGTGGAGCATCTCAGCATCGCCCCAATTACGCGGCCTCCCGCCACAACCACACGGATGTCCTTCCCATGAGACTCCTTCACGTACTTCTGGAACAGATATGGTGCCTCGTGTCGGATCAGGTGTGATAAATCAGACAAGTGGTGCTTGTCACGTGCCAGGAACACAGCTTTCCCTATAGAATTACAGAATATTAAGTTACACACAGGAGCAGCTCGTTTGGCCATCAATTTTGGATTGCTATTTTTCCTCACATGAGCTGCCTAAATAAATCATGTCTCCTGCTCACTGCCCCATATACTTTCATATTCCTCCTCTTTAAGAACTCAGTTCTTCAATGCCTGAAAGGAAATCTTGCTCTCAATAAATCTTTATTTTACATTTAAAGAAAAAAAGTAGGGTTTGAATCTCTTGCTCTTTTAAACCCAATTCACCTACAGAAATGGAAGAGAAGAGCATAGAAGAAAAATAAAGAAAGCAGTCGGTCACGGATCTGAAATATACGGATCTAAACTGAAAAGTCCCATGTATCCCACCTTTACATGGAAATTCTAGAGATATTTATAGGAATGAAATGTATATTCTCTCCCTGGAGAAACACATCTCCAATTCAGGAGAGTATTAGGTTCAGGTTAGCAAGAGTCAAAGCTTCGGGACCCTACAGTATGCAATGGGGTACTGCTGGAGTCTTATTGAGACTGTCTGGCAAGAGTTCCTGCTGCTTGCCCAGCAAAGACCACCTTACCTGTTAGGGTGTCGCTTGCAGGGTTAACGGGAGCTTTAAAAGTGGGAAGAGAACCTATACCCAGTAACTGGCCTGTCGTTCCAAGCCCTTCCGATGAGCTGTGCTCACTGTGCTATCATCAGTAGTGCCCTGGAGTACTGAGTAACTGGATGGCCGAGATAGTCAAACAGGGCAGGTTCGATTCTGACATTCCGTTTCGCCCACAAATATACAGTCAAGTCACCTTACAGTATATTCTGTGAAGCACTTTGAGACATCTAGAAGACATGAAAAGCGCTATATCAAATGCAACAACAAAACACATTAATAGAGCATCTTTGACGTTGGGAGGACGTCCCAAGGCACTGAACAGCAAGGATTATTATATATTATTATAAACAAATTACCTTAAGAGCCAGTTTTGCTCCACAAACAGCTCACTTATCTCCCCCACCAAAGGGAATAGTTAAAGGAAGTGGTTTTATTCCATTTCAATTGTAAACAACAACAAAATTACACTTGGATAGCGCCTTTCATGTCACTGCAAAATGAAAAGGGATTTATACCTCGATGGCCACGAGTGTTTTTAACCACTACTGGATAACCCAGAGGCTCTGCTTCATCAATCATTTTTGAAAATTCTTCATGCCCACCTGTCACAGAAGCAGAGACAAATGCCAAATTAAGAAACACAGTAAGTTGCTCTAAACAACAATAAAAAAGTCATTCATTACAAATTATTCAAAGGCTTGTGGAGGGTTAGCTGTATTTACCATAAGAGAAGGTATCTGGTAATGGTATTCCATGACCAGCTAACTCCTGGAACGTCCAAAACTTGTTGACGCAGTTTAAAATTGCCTGAGGACGATTGGCCAGGCGGCAGCCCATCTTCTCCAAGTGCCGTAATACTGTGATATCACTGTCATTCTGCACCCATGGGGTGGGAACTCTGACAACCACTACCTGAGGATAGTTGGTTATTGATTCCTGTTTGATACGCACACCTGCAAGATAACAGCACAACACAGTCTACATTAGTCTTACTTTACCAGTCGATGAAGGAATATAGGGAGGGATACCATCAGGAAAACATAATTTCTCTAAATGTAATCTCATATTAAGTGAAATTTAGGTCTAATAAACTTGACCCATAATCTAAGTGTCTTCCTAGATCAAGTGGTAGCATTTTCACCTCACTTGCCAAACTGAAAAGACCATGACAAAAAGGGTTGACAACAACAGCAATGGAGTGCTTCACAATTTCGTAGCCTGAGGCCGAGCCACGGGGAGGGGGAAGGTAACCGTAAGAGCAGTCGAAGCGAAAGGTCTTCAAGTGTGACCTGAAGATGGGGAAAGAGGGGTGAGGTGGAGGGGTTGAGGGAGGGAGTTCCAAAACTTTGGGGGATAGTGGCTGAAAGCATGACCGTCGATGGTGGACTGGAGGAGGCCTGACTCAGTAAAGCGGAGGTGGCAAGTACTGCTGTGAGGAAAGAGGAGGGTAGAGAGCTAAAGGGGTGCCGAGGAATGGAGGGATTTAAACACTAGGGTGAGGGTCTTGAAGTTGATTCACTCTGTGACAGGGAGTCAGTGGAGCTTGCATGGACTGGGGTAATCGGGGCACGAAGTTTGGTGTGGGTGAGAATGTGGGCTGTGGAGTTTCGGATGAGCTACATTTTGTGAATGGTGGAGGAGGGGAGACCAGCGAGGAGGGCATTAGAGTAGTCCAATCGTAAGGTGACAAGAGTTTTGGCAGTTTTGGGGATGAAGTATTGTCAGAATTGGGCAATGTGGGCATGATGCAAGAAAGCGGTGCTGGTGAGGGATTGGATGTGGGAGGGGAAAGTTTACGGGGATCGAACCTGATGCCCAAGTTGCACACGGGCTCACAGAGTTTTAAGGACAGTTCAGGTAGGTTTTTAACCGAGCGAGTGCAGTCCCACTGAGGTATGGATGGACAGCACCTCCACCTCACCAGGCCAGTAAGGAATCTGGGCATCTTGTTCAACCCTCAACTCCGTGGCATGACCAGCACTGCCTTGCACCACCTCCACAACATTCTCCGACTCCGCCACTGCCCCACTCCTCAGGCTGCCGAAACCCTTACACATGCATTTGTCATCTTAAGGCTCGACTATGTCCCCCACTCTCCACCCCCCTTCCCTCCACAAGCTTTATGCCAATACTTTATGACAAATTGTTAAGCAGTGGTTTTGGAAAGGAGAAACGGGAGCTCACTAAAGTAGGCATGACAAAATTCTATTCCCTGTTGCTAATTGTACCATTTTTCAATTCCTAAGAAATATACATTCTGTGCATCCTTCTCAATAATGTATTTGGACCTCAAGATCCACATCTATTCTATTTTAATTCCAAAAAAAGACAAAACATTATGAAAAATATTAAGGCAGAAGCCAGTAACATTATACAAGTTCACAGAAACATTATTAAAAAAAAACTAATATCAACAGAAATAATTTTATCAGATCCACTAAAGACATGTAATCAAATTCACAGGCTCCTTCCAATTCTGATTGCAGCTGGACGTCTAGATCTTGGATAATCTCCAAGTTCAATTGAAGCTCAAGTTGCAGTTCCATAAAGATCTTCTGTGGTCTCAACAGGTTGAATACATACTCTTTGTGGAGAGTCGTGTAGCTTAGTGGTTAAAACACTCGTCTCACAAGTAAGAGATCATCGGGCAAACTTACTTACTCCACTTGCCTGTTTACCTAACAGTAAGTAGGAACCTGGTTGCTAATCAATTGGCGGATCGCTTTTCCGGGGTTAATGATTCCTTAAAAATATAAGTGTTATTCTGTGAATTGCTTTGAGATGTCAGGAAGATGTGATAAGGCGCTAAATCAAATGTATGGATTATTTTTTTCTCTCTCTCCCAATTTAGAGAATGAAATTCCATAACTGAAACTCGCCATCCACCACAATGATTGTTAGCCACCTTCATTTCTCACGTGCTGGAATTCTTCCACTTTTGAATTCTTTCTCATTTCCTTTATTTTGCAATGGATGAAAAATGCTGAGAGAGTACTTTAGATTGTTAAGTATTTTCTCAAGTAAATAACCATTGTTCCCAAAATTCTATCCAACCTCCTTAGTTTTTTTTTGGCTATAACTCTGGCAAAAAGTACTGACCATGTAGGAAGCTACTGAGTTCTAGTGTTCTATGTTTAAAAGAGTATCCACCTTAATCTCTACACTCTTCAAACGCGACTTCTCCCTATTGTCATATTGCTAGATTGTCCTGAAACAAAACAGAACTGTACACAATTACCAGTGGCCTCTTCTGTACTATAAAATACAACCAGTTACAACAATGTGTGTTTATGTATAGAGTTATGTACAGTTGATGCCGAGCAAGAGGGGTTTACACTAGGCATGCTTAAAAGGCAGGTTTTCAGGTAGAATTTTTTTTGAAGTGCGAAGCAAGGGATTGAAGCAGGGAGATCCAAAGTTTAGGGGTGTAGCTGCTGAAAGCTTAGCCACCACGCAGGATGCACAGATGATTTGTGTTAGTTGAAGAAAGGGTGGGCGGGGGGGGGGTGTGGGGGCTGGCAGAGAAACGGAGGTCTAAGCAGGTCAACGAAATGGGGAGGTGCTTGGGGAAAGGGTTTTATACCAGCATCATGAAGTTGATCCATTCAGAGACATAGAACCAATGGAGCCTGGTGAAGATTGTGATGATTGATGTTTAGGTGAGGATAGAGGTGGTGGAGTTTTGTATTAGCTGGACTTTAATAACAGAATATTATTATAATACTTATAAAATGTGGCCATTTCTCCCACAAAGTATATAGTCAATTCATTACAGTATATTTTGTGAAACGCTTCGAGATGTCTTGACAATGTGATAAATGATTTCTAAACAATTATTCTTATTTTATTATTAAATTATTATTAATTCATTGCTGGAAACTGTGACAGAAGCAGTTAGTCCTGCAGAGCACTCGCCTCGCAAGCGAGGGGACCCGCATTAGATTCCCGGGCTGGGCAAAACCTTAGGTGAGTTTCCTTTCTCCACAAGCCTCTGTTTACCTGAAAACAATGACAAAGAGTATGACGACAAAAGTATTCGGCGCGTGATGTGCAAAGAAACATTTAGCATATGTGAAGGACTGCACACATTTATTGCACAATCAGAGATATTGAAAGAAATGGACAATCAGTTAAGGATTTGGACAAGGTACAAGTGCTAATCTGAAAAGAACAATTTTCACTATGAGACAATGTAATTTTAAATAGTACAGCAATTCTAGTTAGTATTTTATATGAAATACATGTAAATAATTGCTTTTAATTACAGTATTTTATATGAAACACATGTAAATAATTGCTTTTAGTTGCAGTATTTTATATGAAACACATGTAAATAATTGCTTTTAGTTACAGTGTTTTATATGAAACTCATGTAAATAAAGCTTCTAACACATTCTCCAGTATTTCATAAATCAACTTTCAGTCCAGGCAATTAATGCCTTAACCACAATGATTGTGCATGCGTTATTCATTTGTTTATGTCGACAAAATCAGCTTGGTCCCCACAAATACAACTATTTTAGGTACATATGGAAGTCAATTTGTGCACACCAATGTCTAACAATAGCTATGAAGTGAATGACCAATTTGATTTGATGTCTTCTCACACTTTACACATGGAAAACGCCGGGAAAATGTCTCTTACAAGAGTAATTATTCAAAAACGACAATCAAATATCAAGCCTCGCAAAAATATTGTCATTCAAAGGAATGGCGGCCAATATGCCACAATAACTAAACTGAGACACAAATAGACAACAACTAAAATGCTACATCAACTATTCCTCTACCATAAGAACACTGGGACTGAGACAGAGCAGGTTTGTGCACGTGATTGGGGGGAGGAGGAGATGAAATAGCAAGTGTGAGAAACAATGTGTAAGACTCGGAGAAAGACTGACAAGAGAGGGACAGAGTGATGCACACAGAGAAAAGTAAACCCATAGTGAGACAGTACGGTGAGAGACATGGAGGTTAGAGACAAACAGAAGACAGTCTCATTCACAAAGTATAATTACGTTTATCCCCATCAACTCACTAGTTTAGGCCTTGATTACAAACAAACAAATTACATTTGTATAGTGCTTTTCACATTACAGGTAAGCTTGCCTCACTAGCCCCCATCCTGTGATGAGTGATGAACCAATTCACTACTTGCACCTTGAGATGTCCTCCTGACGTAAAAGGCGCTCTATAAATGTAATTTTATTGTTGCTACAAAATAATAAGACTGTTGGACTGTATAAAGTTTGTATCTACTGCTATCAGGAATAAGATTATCATTCTTACAAATTTAGAGCCTATTAAGCTGCAAGGTAAACTCAAAATAAGGTTGTCAGCTTGGCTTCTTTGGTACCACTGAAGTTCGGGTCAGAAGGTTGTTCATTCAAACTCGACATCAGAACTTGAGTTTAGGCAGATAATCCAATGGGGGAGCAGTACAATGTCTGATGGGATTTTAAACCAAACTACTATTTGCTCTCAAAGCATTTTACCCTACTAGCTAGGCAACAGGGAGCCAACAGGAGACGGGAGCCAAAGAGGTGGTGAGGGAAAGATGGCCAAAGCATATTCAAAGAGATAAATGTCAAGTCGGCATTTGAGAGTGAGGAGAGGGGGAGACAGGTCTGAGGAATTCTGGGATGGAATTCTAGTCATCGAGGGAAGAATGGCTAAAAACTTGCTTGCCAAAGGTAAAAAAAAATGACAGTGTTTGCTGAGCAAAAGGAATGGCCAGGTTGGTAGGAAGTTACAAAGGTAGGATGGAAAAATCTGAATTATTTAGAACCTAGATATAAGGCTTGAAAGGCAGTTATTCCAGACAACCCATCCTCCCAAATACACACATAAACACACACACCCCTCCCATGCACACCACCTCACATGTATTTTTGTCAGTGACAAGTTGGTAAAGAAGAATACAAAACAAATGTCTGCTTCCCCCTACCTTCCCCAACACTCATTAATTACATTCAACAGGTATAGAATTCCTATACAATATACAGGTACAAAATAAAGAGCATGCTCAAAAAATTTCATACCAGAATATTGAATGGTAAGAGAGCCTTAAATATAGGTCATATACATCTACTGGATCAATCCTTACATGAAACAACTGTAAATATTTCCAGTCAGCTACACAAATGTTCTCCATCACTTTCTGCCCAGTTACCAAAATGTTACCATCACCCAACCCTATTGTTTTAAGTCACATCAACAGATCGGTAAAACTCGAATATGAACATTACGGTTTTCATTTCTCTGAACTGCATTATTGCTCAACTATTTGATGGATTTTGAACAAAATCAGTTAACTTTGTCCACAATATTGTTTGTTAACAAACTAAAGATTTGGTTAATTCTTGCAAATGATGGGTTTGGAGATAGAAGAGCAGGTAAAAAATTAGGCACAAATCTTCTAATAGAGATGACCAGATACAAGGTAATAATTTTGTTACGGAAACAACTTACTCCTAATTTCCCTTGTACTTAAACAGCATTTGAAAGACTAATTGGTTCATGAGCATGCCAAAGCAAGAGAGTCTTTAAACAAAACTGTCCAAGGTTGCACTGGAATGGACTAAATAGATACCCATTCCGTAGAACAAATTCACGGGATTGACAGTAATCACTAACTTTCTCAGTGTGCCAAGTAGTTCATGCTCAGATTGGCCAGACACAAGTTGCAGGCAGATTTACAAATCTGCATCTGCAGTTTCCACAGCCTTACCAGTAGCAGTGAAAGTGACTGCAGTACTCACATTCTATGCTACTGTTGTCTTCCAGACTCTCTCCAGCGATTTTGCCGGCAGTCAGTCAGTCAGCCATAGGTGGATGTATCTAGGTCACAGCTGCATCAGTGAAGAAAGCAGGGATATGCATCTGCTTCCCTAAAACCAAACAGCAAGAGTAAATAAGACAACTGTTATAATGCAGAGACCCCAGTTTCCTAGGGCCCACTGGCTGCACACATGTAGAACTATGTCCACCTTCCCTAAATGAGACTATTTATTGCAATTGAAATTGAATTATTCGCTGAACATGCAATAGATGATGCCAACAATCTCATCACACACGTATTGGTAAAATAACTAAAAGGTTTGTGTTAGAAATGCAACTTCACTGATACTGCAACATAAGTTGGGCCATGGATGGAAGTGTTGTGTTTAGTTTTGGGAACTGCGTTAAAAGAATATAAAAGCAATGGAAAAACATAGATTCCCTAAAATGTTAATGGAGGCATTTCAGTTATGAAGAGGCATGATTTCTTATATACACTATTCTAGAGAAGGTTAAGGGGAAGATTGTCAATGATAGAAACCCTATGTTATAGAGTAAACAATGATACATTAATTCAGCTGATTGGCATATCAGTAACAAAATGCACTAATTTACATTAATTACAAAAAAGAACTAAAGGGGCAGTTAGAGAAATATTCATATCCCAAACAATGGTTGGAGAGGGCAATTCTACTATGAACCATTTATAAAACAAATAGATATAAAATGAGAATTAGGTGAATGATGTTAGAAGAGGAAAATTAAGAAGAGAGGGAAGCAAGCAGGACATTGGAAATGAATAATATGGCTAATGGGGTGAAAAGCTCCACAGTAGATTCAGTTTATTTCTGCGCTGTAAAATTCTATGAATCTACATCAAATATTGACTCCTAGAATAAGGAAAAACAATCAGCTTCACATGGGCAAGAAGGAAACATCATTTGAATTAGTTCCTAAGCATTAGCATAGTATAAAGAATCCAGGTTCGCTGAATATTAGCCATTTGAAGTGAGGCACAACTAAACGTGTTGCCAGTAAGACAGTGTGCAATAGTTTCTCCAGTGAGGACTATGCATTTTCTGAGAGCTTCTGCAGAATTCAATCTCTTTCTCTAGGTAAACACTGACCGTTTCAAATCAAGTTTGATTGCCGTTTTTCTGCACCAACCTGCGAGGCTTTTCTCAAACCTATGAAAACCATCAATTTTCTAGACTCCTTATATGCCCTCAGAACTATGGGATCTGCCAATTTGCAGCACAACTTTAGGTCTTGGTGGTGGACAATGCAATATGGGGGCAGGTTCGTTACTATCTCTCCCCTCCACAGCTAAATTCCTAATACATATTTCTTTTACATTAAGGCTAGATTTCACTGGTACTCTCCTTGTTGCATAGCAACAGCCTCAATAAACTCAAACTCATTAACATTTCTACAGATTATATTTTCTGCCTTACTAGGCAACACACAATCTTGATTCTGCATCCCTCCCCTGCCAGGCCCCAATACTCATCTGATCAACTACAAAATTCTTATTCTGATATTCAAATCTCTTCCACCATTTATTAATACCCATATTCTCCTACCTCTGACCCCCTTATACATTTAAGACAATGGTTTTATGGCCAAACAAAGAATTTCAGGCCGCTGGTGAACAGAAGTAGGACACAGAATCTCATCGGACCAATATCTCAAATAAATTTACAAACCATAAAAAGATTGGAAATGTCCTGTCACAGCTGGAAGCATGCAGGAGATAGGTTGGCCATGGAATGTTTGAGGCTGCATATGCCATAGATTGATTCCCACAAATCATACAGATGTTGTAGGCAATGTTCATTTTTCTTCACATATTCAAATATGCCAACTGCAACTAAAAAAATCTTAAGTGTGTCAGAAGGAGCAACAAAAAATACAATAAATTGTAGTAATCATGTAATCATCCAGTGCTTTCTTTCTGAAATAGACTGATAAAATACAGCAGCTCCAGTTAGTTGAGATGCTGTGGTAATTTTTATATGAATTTAAGGTAAACCTCCAGAATTTGTTCAGGCAGAGCTGAACAGGAAATTTTACCATACTTAAACTTTAAACATTGACCTCCAGCGACTCATCTGTATCAATTATATTAATACTTGCTATAGCTGTGCACTTATTTATTTTATGTAACATGAAAGCTTATGGGATTGAACTAAAATTGTAGATATTATAGATGTTTTTATATCCCTACCCCCAATGCTGCCATATATCTTTGTAGTGTAAATGACCCATACATAATTGATTAACTGATTCTCCAAAACTGTGCAACCTGGTACAACCAAGACTGCCGAAATCAAATTCAACAAAGCTGCATACAATTCATTTTGTATGAAAATCCATTTTCAAACCTTGTGCACTCAGGAGGAAAAAGAAGTCCACCCCACCCCGCCATTCGTCTGGGACTAAATCAGTCGGGAAAATTTACAGGATCACACCAGTCCTTGCCAGGCAACTAGGAGTTCAAGATCTTCTCACTCGTTTTAAAATCCCTTCATTCCTTCGCACCTCTCTACCTATCCGACCAGCTACCCCGCACTCTACCCTCTGTTGGCTGCGGCCTCCTGTGCATCTCTTCCATCATCGGTGGCCGTGAGTACTGCCACTATACCCTGAAACTCTGGAACTCTCTCCCTCAGTC
This sequence comes from Hydrolagus colliei, assembly GCA_035084275.1. Classification (NCBI taxonomy): domain Eukaryota; kingdom Metazoa; phylum Chordata; class Chondrichthyes; order Chimaeriformes; family Chimaeridae; genus Hydrolagus; species Hydrolagus colliei. Next base: position 9,392,728 of record CM068767.1, read on the forward strand.
CCTCCACCTTGTCTCTTCCCTCCCCACCTTCATGGCATTTGAACTTGTTTGCACTCAATATATTTTGATTCTTAGCTTGGTTGTTGAGTTAGAAATTGCATTTTAGAAAAGAATGATCAGTGAGGGAAAAAAATTCTCTCCAACAGAAGTAATTTGCAGTACACTGAGGTACTAAATTCTGGTTTAACCAATCTACAACACCAACGTGTATTTATACAGTATCCTTTACAGCAGGAATGTGAATGTAAATATAGTCCATCAATTCAATCCAGCATCTGTCAGCATCTTAAGTCAATACTTTCTTTTCTATTGAAAGTAGACTCGTGGCAGCTTCAGAGAATATTTATTATAAAATATAGATGGCATCTGAATGTAAAAACATTTTTGGTTACATTTGATCACATCAACCTGGTAGTAATTAATGTATGTTTGTTCTAATATTAATCTTTCAATGGTATCATTGTATTCAATAGGTTTACCAATTATCTTTAAATCTGGTAAATAAATGTTCAAATTATTAACAAAATTTGTCTGACTATTTTAGTACAAAGACAATATTTTTAAAAGCTCTATATAATACATATTTTAATCACAGCACATAACTGGAACATTTCCTTTACAATCTGCTATTAGTTTAGCACTAACCACAATAATTTCAATGCACTAGGAGCTATCTGTAAGAGTTCTCATAGTCCAAACAGGACCACGAATGTACTTATTAAAGTAAAAGCCCGTTTATTCGGCACCTGCGGGACCTGGCCAATGCCGGTTAAAGTGCCTGCCGGATATTCAGGCGACCAACGGCCGAAAACCCATCACAAAAAAATTAAAGTTCTTTTAACACACACCATACTAAATAATAACAGATAATAACAGAATATTGTATTGGTACCTATTGTTAAAAATACTCTCTTGCGCTTCTCACCTTTATTGATTGAGGTTTATAGGCCAGCAATTCTTTTTGCTGGACTGTAAACCAGCAAGTGGTTGAAAAAAAACGGCAGTGCGATTTTAAAGTCGCTTGACTTTACTAGCAGCAAGCCGATAGCCCTAGACTCTACTAGCGGCAAACCAAAACACTGTACCTGCACGACAATGTAGGTTATCGGCTAGCGTTATCGGCTTGCCGCTAGTATGGCTTTAAAGTCGCGCTCCATTTTTTTCACCTACTTGGCGTGCTCCATTTTAAAAAGAATCGCTGGACTATAAACCTCAAGCGCAGCATCTACCAGCAAAGGTGAGAAGCGCAAGAGAGTAGTTTTAACAATAAGTTCCAATACAATATTCTGTTATTATGTTATTATTTATGCATTTACAAATGCTCCACCGCTATTGTTCCAGATAAATTCTGGTTTATCGAATAGGGACTTTTTTTTGGCATGCTGGTTATACGGAAGTGCCGATTCATCGGGTCACGGATAAACGGGCTTCTACTGTATTTATAGATACAAAAAAAATCAAAAACGATAAGGGCTAGGGGTGAAATAATGGTGCTGAGACTTTAATGAAGCTATTTCAATTTGGAAATGTTTCTGTTGCCTTTGTCTAGCTGCATGAAGGGACAATGGTAGGAATTCTCTCAGTCAGGAAAAACTGATCCATTAATTCAGAAACTGCAGTGTCAGCCCCATACCAATACAATCATTTTACACAATCACACCCATTACTTTACTGGCAACAATATATGTACTCTTAAATCTTATAATAAGATGCTATTAAACACCTGCAGTCCTTCGTCATCAACAGGATTTGTAAAGACAGATCAGTCACTGTGGTAGGGGCTCTTCCCACCCAGCTCCTGTTAACCCTGTAAAACGAAGCCCAAAGAGGTAGCATGATCCTAGCTGGGCAAACAGCTAGAAAGCTTGCCAGAAGATGCTTTAACATTTTTTCCTCCAGGCAGTCTGACACATGCGGAAACCTATCACCATTCTTATCCAACCAAGCTGAGAATTCCAAGCGGCCTGTCTATACGCAGAAATGGAATGCACCAGAAGGACCCATCCAGCTTACAGAGCATCAGAGGACTGTGGAATCCTGTAGCTCAGTGGTTAGAGCACTTGCCTTGGAAGTGAGAGACCTGGGTTCAATTCCAAGCAGGGTGAAACCATGGGCAAATTTCCTTACTCGACACGCCTAATAATAATCCCTAAAAAAATGTTCATTTCAATCCAAGACTGATTGTGGGATACTGCTGTGTGAAATTGGCTGCCGCATTTCATCCACAAATATGCAGTCAATTCGCTTTACACCATGTTCTAGGAAGCACTTTGGGACATCTAGTAGATGTCAAAAATGCTATATCAAAAGAAAGGATTATTATTAGGCAAGGCTGGCAAGAACCATGGCTTGGGGACCCCAGAGTATGTACTGCTGGATTTTATGTAAATCTGCATAGTTTATCATTCAAAGCACTGACTAGCAAGCTTGGTAGGTATGGACGAAGAAGGTCATTCTGCTATTTAATTTCATTCATCCAAAATAACCACCTGAACCAGATTCTATTCATGCGTAATAAAGTATTTACACATGTACACATATTGCAACGGGCATGATGGAATAAAAATGAAATACAACAATTCTACTTGATTTGTTTTAAACCTCTCTAGCATGATGAGACTGAAGTTTTAATTATAAAACAAAATGCCAGTCTAGCCAGACGAGATTTGCTGATTTAGTAGATACCAGAGTTTGGCTATATACAACAGTGCGGTCCAAAAGGCTACATCCGGCCCCCTGGATGATTTAATCTGGTCTGAGACAAGTTCCAATTTTGGTCACTCCCTCCCCGGACCTCTCAAGGCAGCTGTTGGAGTTGGTGGTTGGGAGGATGCAGTGTGAAGAATGGAAACAATGCTGACCGATACTGCAGTGCATCAGAAAGCTGAGGGAGAGGCTTCCTGACAGGCAAGCGGGTCTCCTTATCCACCGCGTCTTACCACTGCCGGCTCCTACTGCTTCAGATAGCGAGGCACTCTGTTTAAGTTTTCAGGCTGTAAATGCAAACTAACATATTCCCCACTTGCACATTCTGGAAGCTTTGCACAAAGCAAATAAGCTAATATATTTTAATGACATTGTTTTTCCCAATCCATTTTTAATATAGCTAAAAATTTAACGTGGAACTTTGAATGTCAAGAATGAAACATTGAATGTGGTGGATATCATGGGTTTTACCAAATTTGATCAGACACAGAATTATACAGCACAGAAGGAGGCCATTCAGCCCATTGTGTCTGTGCTGCCTCTCTGAAAAGAGCTGCCCAAATCAATCCCACTTCCCTGCTCTATTCCCATAGCCCTGCAAACCTGTCCTCCCCCAAATAATTATTTACATTGCTCTTAAAAGCTGTTACTGAATTGGCTTCCACCACCCTTTCAGGTAATACATCCAAGATCCAAACAACTCACTGCATGAAAAAATGTCACCTCACCTCCGTTAATTTTAACAACTATTTTAAATTGATGTCCTCGGGTTACCGACCTCTTCGCCAGTGGAAATAGTTTCTCCTTGTTCACCCTATCGAATACCCTCATAATTCTGAAAACTTCTACTAAGTCTCCTCTTAACCTTCTCTGCTCCAAGGATAACAATCCTAGCTTCTCTAGCCTCTCCTGATAACTGAAGCTCCTCATTCCTGATACCATTCTGGTAAATCTCCTTTGAACCCTCTCCAATGCCTTGATTAACATTCTGACGTTTGCATTCAATGCTCTATTTATAAAGCTTAGTATCCCGTACGGCTCTTTAACAGTTGTATCTACCTCTCTTGCCACCTTCACATATTGACTTATATGAACCCCCGGGTCTCTCTGATCCTTCACCCCACTTAAGATTCTCTACCATCTAGCTGATACTGCCCTCCTCATTCTTCCTCTCAAAATGCATCACTTTGCATTTATCCACATTAAACTTCATCTGCCACATGTCTGCTCCTTTTTCTACCTCTTCTTGTAGTCTGATATTATCCTCCTCACTGCTTACTACTTTTCGCAACTTCGTATCATCTGCAAACTTTGAAATTGTACTCCCTATACGCATGTCCAGTGCATTTATATTGATCAAAAACAGCAGTGGTCTCAATAACATAAGTAAGAGCATCCCAGTCAACAAGTTATGTGCATTTTTTTAAAACAGCACATTTTTGAAATATCCGGCTTATAAATTCACTAAATCCCCTCATATCAATGCCAACTGCAATACACAAGTGGCAAATAAATTAAGTGAAATTTTTAAAAATCTTTTTAATTATTTGTAATTGTCTGCAGAATATGCCACAATCATCTGACTCAGAGAAGAGTGCTATCAACTCAGCCGAGTTGATTATGGAATGCCATAATTCCAGGTATTATTATATTACAATACATAGACAATGGCCAATATTGCAAACAACAAACAAATTACTGTTGTTGTTTCACACCTTACATGTTGGGAGGGCATCCCAAAGTGCTGGAAATTCAAGGATGTAAGGCAATTTCCATGTTGGATGTTCGCTTCTAGTCCTGGAAATGTACCACTCTGGATCTTCCCAGCTATCAAACAGTAAATTTACCCCATGAAGGGAAAAAAAATCTCTGCTCTAACCTGCTCTAACAGTGCATTTGTGAGACATTGCTATTTGTCTTGATGTGCTATGAATACCAGAAACCTCCTCAAGCTTGAATTCTCACTACTAAACTCACATTATAGGCGGCAAGAATATCTTCAATGAAAATATAAAGGAGTAAGGGGAAATTAGGATGGCTTTAAAGAAAGTCCCTGATCGAAGGCAGGTGCTGCTTTCTGATCTGATTGAAGCATGGTGGAAGATCAGAGGACGACTGCTTCTAGTAGACAATATTATATATATTATATATTAGAAATAAACTGCCAAGACTAAAAGTCTACATTGTGCAAGGATTATTATATATGTTCAGTGCAATCTTTCACATAGGGCAGCACAAGAATGGTAAATGGATTATTATGTAAAATGTTCCAACAAATGAGAGCACACCTGGGTTGCAATTTTTATTGGAGATTTGAAGACACAGAGTTCCATTTGGTTAAAGATTTAAAGACACAGAGTTCCAATTGGTTAAAAAAAAGTTACAAGAGATAATATACTATACTACAGCACTGAACTGCAGTACAGTATTACTGGTTTCCACTGAACTGCAAGCAAATTCACATTATTTATTTAGAGCCTTCATGAAATATAGCACATCAATCATAAATTCAGGCTGGAAATTAAAGTACAGTTTTCGGATAATGGTCTCCTACATGAATTGTTCTACTGCATTTGTGAATGGTATAAGATTCTAATTACGTACAAAGCAAAACTCTTTCCAATTTTCTGCCTGTGCATTTCATATTTGATTTCAAATTTCCTTTTAGTACCTTAACTGTTTGTATTTTGTCTGTCTACAAAATAGTCACTACACTTTACAGTATATCCTGTGAAGCAATAGGCAACATATTCGCGACATGAAAAATTCTATATCAAATAATAATAATCCTTATATTTGATATAATGGTTTTCACATCTTATCGACGTCTCAAAGCACTTCACAGAATATGCTGTAAAGTGAATTGACTATATATTTGTGGGTGAAACACGGCAGCCAATTACACACCGCAGTGTCCCACAAATAGTCGTGGATTGAAATGACCAATTTTTATTATTGTGTTTTTTTTTGTTGGATGAATTATTATTAGGCGTGTGGAATAAGAAAACTTGCCCAAGGTTTCGCACTGATCGGCCTGGATTCGAAAACAGGTCTCACTCTCAGAGTGCTCTAACCACTGAGCTACAGGAGCTCCACTTTGTGGATTCTAATCAGGCAGAACTAGTGGCTGCTTCAACCACCCCACTCCCCTATCACAAGCCTGACAGCACTGAACTCAAGTGTATCAAACTCACCAATGGAAGACAAAGGATTGAGCTTGGAACCTATCTTCACGTTTTTAGACTCAAGGGTTATAAAAATAATGATCCTTGCATTTGATGAAGTGCCTTAGCACATCATTGAGCCATCTCAAAACACTTCACAGGATCTACTGTAAAGTGAATTGACTGTATTTTGTGGGTGAAATGCAACAGCCAATTGCAAACAACAGTGTCCCACAAACAACAACAAAATGACATTTCACGTCAGGAGTACATCTCAAGGCGCTCAGCAGTCAGTGATCAGGACCCGAGCAACGCACTGTCGAAGAGGAGGGTCTTGAGACTGGACTTGAAGGAGGCAAGGGAGAAAGCAAGACAAAGAATTGTGGGATGGAATTCCAAAGTGTAGGGGCTGAAAGCCCAGCCGCTGATGGTAGGGCGGGAGACACGGAGCAGGCTGGAGCCTGTTGAGAGAAGGGAGCGGACAGGTTGATAGAGAGTCAGCAGGTCAGAGAGGTAGGAGGATTGTGGAGGGACTTGAAAGTGAGGTCAGTTTGAATGTGATCCTCTGAGGATGGAGAGCCAATGAAGCCGGGTGAGGGTGGGGAGTGTGACAGGGTCGCAGAGCCTGGGGCGACAAACAGTCATGGATTGAGTAACAAAATGATTTTAAAATGTTTAAAATATAAAAAATATCTAAGGGAAAAATGATCCGACTAACAACCTGGTTCCTACTTACCGCCAGGTAAGTACACAGGAGGGGCTTAGGTAGGGAAAGGTATGAGCAAAGTTGATTGACTCGTTCCAGGACTTTAGAAATGAAAGGGAAGTTTGAGATTGAGTTTGCAATATTTGAAGGGTGAGAATTTGAGGACGGGGCGATGATAGCAGTTTTGAGAGGGCAGAGTTAAAATTACATATAGTTACATAGTTAGGTGATCCTAAAATGTTCACTGTCCTCAATGAGAAAGTGCGGAAGCAGCCATGAGCTGAAGAGATGTGAGTGCAAAAATCCAAATGTTACAGTTCAATCACCTGATCTTGGGTGATGTTGCTTTTGATCCTGTTATACTCCTCATTTTTCATGCGTTAGCTATAAGTCTTCATATTCAATATTGCCATTTACAATCTTACAGCACAATCCAGAAAATACAGAGCACAAGCAAATGTTGAGTTACTTATTAAAATCCTTATCTGGTCTCAAATACTTGGCACAAATTGTTTATTTTGATTCTACAACAACAAAATGATATTTGTATAGTACATTTCATGTCGACAGGACAGTCAATGTTTTGGACTAGAGATGGGGTCGAGAGGTGGAGGGAAAGGAGGGGAGTTGGGGTGACCGATGGGACCATCGAAGAGCAGGGTTTTGAGGCGGGATGTGAAGGAGGCTAGGGAGAGTGTGAAGTGGGGAGGATTGTGGGATGGAGTTCCAGAGGTTGGGGGCAGAGTGGCTGAAGGCTCGCAAGCTGATGGTGGGGCAGGTGGGTCGGGGATATGGAGCAAGCCGGAGCCCACTGAGCAGAGGGAGAAGCCAGGTTGGTTAAGGGGTTAGGAGGTCGCAGAGGTTGGGTGGGGTAAGGCCATGGGGGGGCTTTAAAGGTGAAGACCAAGATCTTGAATTGAAACCTCTGGGTGATAAGGAGCCAATGGAGTCGGGCGAGATTGGGAGAGATGTGGTCGTGGAGTTTGGTGCAGGAGAGGACACGAGTCCCAGATTTCTGGATGATCTGCAGCCTATGGAGTAAGGAGTTGGGAAGACTGACAAGCAGGAAGTTGGCGTAACCGAGCCTGGACATAATGAAGGCATGAATGAGAGTTTCAATAGCCTGAGGTAGTGGTGGAGTTGGGCAATTTGCGGAGGTGAGGGAAGGCAGAACAGGCCATGGCTTGGATTTGGGGGAGCAAAGACAGTTGAGGATTGAACAAGGCACCTCGGTTCCTGACTGGCTTGGTGAGGTGGAGTGTGCAACCATGGAGGTTGATGCTGCCAGTGCCTGAGGCTTGAAGGCGCTGGCGAGAGCCAATCAGGAGGCCTCAGTCTTGTTGACATTCAACTGTAGAAAGTTAGCTCTCATCCAGGACTTGATGTCTGACAGACAGTCTGTCAGGACAGCAGTGGTTCTGGAATCAAGGGTAGATGCAGAAAGATAAGATTTGGGTGTCATCTGTGTACATATGGAAGTTGACCCCATGTCTGCGGATGATGTCACCAAGAGGGAGCATGTAGACTTTGAAAAGATATTGATTCTAGATGTCAGTGCTTTCACCTATCCACGACTCAAGCTGAATACTGAAAAGTGCTGCACCTACAGATCAAATACAATCATACACATTGAAAACGGTTTTTCCACTATGCAATATCTACAATCCACGTTGGTTTAAAGGTGGACATATTTATGGGAAAATGATTTGACTGGCACATGTCAGTAATAGATTTACTACCTGATAAAATTGTATTTACTATCTTGATACCTGGGCATTCAATTCTTGAAAGAAAGGAAAAAATACCACAGAAAAAAATCACCCACCTAGAATATAAAACCTAAATCATAATACGTAAATCAAGCCGTCATTAAGTATCTTGACAATCGCCGTTTTTGTTTAAATCATGTTCATGAATTGCAATGCACTGCATTCCCCCTTCGGAAGTCGTACAAAATAACATGAAAAATACTCAAAGCGTTCTATCTAGTTTTCTAACGACGGAACGCAAGCAATGTGTTCGCAGCCAAGTGTTTGGTGCTGCAATGAATGAACAAAAAAACCTTCATAGTAACACAACATAGTTGGGATTTGAGATATCAACAACACCCTATATTTATATAGCGCCTCTTCGCTCAGGCTTATGTACCAGTGCGCTTGTATCCTTTTATATCCTTTTTAATACACAAAATCGGAGACATGTTTCCAAATACTACTGGGGACAAGGGAGAAGCCGACGAATTGTGTCTATTTCGAGCATTTATTTACTATAAATGCACAATACTGGCCGACCCTCCCCAATATGATGTTCAAATAACTAGGAAGATTTGTTTTTAAGCTTATCGCATCCAAATCAAACAAAGATCCCAAGTAAGTGTTAAAATATGATACAATCGATTGTACTGTACAAGCCATTGCAATTAGAAGATGAAATGCACAGACTGCTAAAGTGGCTGACAAGACATTAGAAATCTGCAAGCCAGGCAAAATATACGAGCAGTGAACGAGAATAAATACATCCATTAGTTGATTAACACATGTCCGAGAATATTGGACAAAAGGGAATTGAAGAATCGGATATTTAAATGCCAGCAAATTGACAAACAATGGGAGGTTTACTTTCTGAAAGCATCATGCAAGAATCCGACTCCTTACCCAAGCCTCCCTGCTCGATGGTAATGACAATCTCATCCATTAAGACCATGCGGAATTCCACCTCCTCCTCGGCGCATTTCTGTCGGAGAGCCCGCTCGATCTCCTGCTGCGGATAATCCTGCAGGATTCTGCGATCGGTCACGAACCACACTCGGGCGGACATAGTCAGGCTGGAGCCGATAGCTGGGGAGGGAGAGGGGAGCCCTGAGTGCGGGGGGAGGCGGCGGCGGCCCGGGTCACGGGGTTGATGCTCAGTGAGGTATGACAAGGCGGCAGGCAACTCTCACACACTGGTGTGGATGGGCCTGGGGGCGGAAGCCGTCAAGTGCCAGTGGGATAGCGGACGGCAGTGAAGGGAAAGGGGCGAAATGGCTGGGACGGCAGTGAAGGGAACGGACGAAATGGTTGACGCGGCAGTGAAGGGAAGGGGCGAGGTGGCTGAGGCGGCAGTGAAGGGAAGGGGCGGTAGTGAAGGGGCGAGGTGGCTGAGGCGGCAGTGAAGGGAAGGGGCGGTAGTGAAGGGGCGAGGTGGCTGAGGCGGCAGTGAAGGGAAGGGGCGGTAGTGAAGGGGCGAGGTGGCTGAGGCGGCAGTGAAGGGAAGGGGCGGTAGTGAAGGGGCGAGGTGGCTGAAGAGACAGTTAGTTACACGGACAAAGGGACAGCTCCCGGTTTGTGCCCTGTGCCCTCACACCATGAGAGGGTCGGTGCGGGCGGGCGGGCGGGCTGGGTGCCTGCCACGGGCAGGCGGGCGGGCGGGCGGGCAGGTGACGGTTGGGCTGATGGCTGCTCACACACAGGGCGGCGGCAATGGCGGCGCGAGGCGAGGCCAGTGCGCACGCGCTGAGCGGGCGGCGGGCACGCTGTGAGGGCGGGGTCTCCGGCGCGTGCGCCCAGCCTCGCTCCGGCTGCACTGACTTCCCGCCTCCCGCCGCGCCTCTCACCGCGCGCGCGTGGAGGGGGTGCGGGGGCTATGGGTGTTGTCAGCAGGGAAACATGAGGTAATCCATCATCCCGCTCAACAGTCTCCACATCAAGATGCGGAGTATATCGTGTGATTCCCACCGATCACAATCATACTAACCCCGGCAACCAAAACAGAAGTCGCCTGGGAACACTCAAGCAGGTCAGGCAGCATCTATGGAGAGAGGAAAGTGAGTCAACGTTTTGGGGTCCACGACCCTTCGTCAGAACTGGGGCATGTTGGGAGGGAGAGGCTTTTAAGGATTAACGGATGGTGGGCAGGGCAAGAAAGACAAGAGAGAAAATGTGAGATGATGAGTTAAAATTTAAGCTACCAGTACATAACGGTGTTTATGATAATATTTATATAGCGCCTCAGCATGTACTCTCTCTCCCTGGATGGATGAATCCTGCTTACTTAATTCCGTGAGGTGTCAGGTACAACCTAGGGTGCCAAATTTGAGCCTCTCCCACAAAAAAAGAGTGAATCATAAACATAGGGGTGGATTAATATCCTTATAATAATCCCTACATTTGATATAGCACTTTTCACATCTTTTATCAGGTAACCTCCCTTTTTATTGGTTAGTCCAGCCCTTCTCTCCACAAACTGGAAATTATTCAGAACCCTGCAACCTGTGTCCTCTCCCATATTAGTTTTCATGACCTTGTCATTCCCATCCTCGCCTAGCTTCATCGGCTCTCCACGTTACCAGCTAAAGGCTTCAGTTGTCCAGGGAGTATCCCAAGTATTTGGTCTTAGATTTCCAAAGGGTGCACATGCTGGGATTCGCTGTTAGGCGAGCCGTCATGAAGGAATCTAGAAGCACAGTCACCTGGGGTGGATTACAATCCCAGGTTCAGCTATAGATCACAATGTCATCTAAATAGACTGAGGCTGTAGAAGGTTGCTGAAGCTCCCCTGATGAGGAGGAATTTGAGACTGAGATTTGGGACCTTAATTCTACAGTCTGCTGTATGGGCTGTTCAAACAGGTTATCCCGTGTTTCTGTTTTCTTTTCCTTGGCTGATAGATTTCATAATCTACCCTTCCAATAAGATGCACTATTTCAAAGGGCCCTGCCATTTTTTCTGTGGTTAGACTGTTCTTTACACGTTTCCTTAACCATATTGAGTATTTCATGTGGCTGTCTGCTGCACAGGAGCTTGAAAGGGGAAAGACCTGTTGAAGCCTGGGGAACCTCCGGCATAGCGAACAACAGAAAAGGGAGGAACTTGTCCCAGGCTCCATTTTGTGACAGTTACAAATTTCCAACGCCTCTCTTAAAGGGTTCTATTGAACCATTTGACCAGCCCATCCGTCTGTGGATGGAAGACCAAGGTACAAATGGTGTTTATATTAAGCTTCTTAATAATGGACTGTGGGAGATCAGACATGAAATTTGTTTCCTGGTCTGTCAGGATTTTGCAAAGGATCCCTACTCTAGAGAAGAGTTTGATTAACTCTGTAGCCGCTGCTTTGGAAGATACTTTCCGCAAAGGGACAACCTCTGGATAGAGAGTAGCATAATCCACAATCATGAGTATTATAACCTAACATGAGGCTCCAATCAGGTCATCTCCAATTCGCTTGAAAATAGGTACCTAGGGTTGGGTGGAAGGGGGGGGGGGGGGGGGGGGTGGAGATCAGGCCTGTCCAGCTGGAATTAGCTACCTTCTGCTTGCAGCATTCAAAGAATCAGCCAATGTTGATATCCCTGGCTACTGTGAAGGCCAGTAGGGACGATGAGACTCGTGGGAGAGTTGGCTTTAACGGGAATCAGTGGAAATTTTTGCTCTATAGAAATTGTTATAACATTTTTGTTGACCAAATCACAATATGACCACAATATTCTGTGACCACATCATTCCCACCCTCGCCCAACTCCATTGGTTCCCCAGCCCCCAGAGGATCGAATTCAAGATCCTCATCATCACTTTCAAAGCCTCAGACTCACCAAACCAGTGTGCAATTTAGGTGTCCGGTTCGACCCCCATATCCGGTCTCTTACCAGCACTGCCTTCTTCCACCTCTGCCACATTGTCTGCCTCCGACCATACCTTACCCCAGATGCAGTTGAGACCGTTGTGCATGCTTTGGTCACCTCCCGCTTGCATTACTCCATTGCATTCCTCGCTGATCTCCCTAGCTTCATCATCTAAAAGATCCAGCTAATTCAAAGTGCTGTGGCACACTCACTGACCTGGACCAAACTCCGTACCCACATCACACCAGTTCTGGCCCAGGCTCCACTGTCTCCCCATCACTAAATGTATTGACTTCAAGATCCACTCACTCCCTGGGACCTCCCTTCCAACCTTGTTGTTATTGTTTCTGTAGCCCGAGTGTGAATACTGAATCTATACAGCCACCGGTGGTGAGAAAGATCCTTTCTCCTAAGAAAGTGGAACTTTTGACACCACTGGACTTTATTTGCATTGAACTTCATGTCAGCTGACATGCAGAAAACTTATTAGCATGCTTAAGGGTATACAAAATTAAACTGAGAACACCATGCATCCCACCTATATATGGAAATGCCAGAGTTATTTAATGGATGGAATCTGAACACTCGCTGGAGGGATCCTTGATAATTCTGGAGAGTATGAGGCGCAGGTTGGCAAGAGCGATAGCTTGGGGCGCCCAGAGTGTGTGTCGAAGATATTGCTGGAGTCCAGCCAGCAGAAATTGCATACAATGCCAATTTAAAACACTGTCTGGCAAGCTTTCCTGCTGCATGTCCAGGTAGCAGGGAAAGCTTGCAGGGAGTGATTTGGAATCCTACATCTCCTTCCGCCCCCTGAAAAAAATCTCCCCCCACCCCCAGTGTTGGAATCATCTAAACTCCTCCCCTCTTGGCTTCCTTTTCAACCCATGGGAAAGGCTTCCCCTTCCCCTCCCTGCCGGGACCCTCACAAAGGCACTCTCATCTTCAGACATCTTATCTCTCTGGCCTTCCACCCGCAGTGATTCTAAAGCAGCCATCAAACTGCTCCATGTTCGCCTCACCGCCTTCAACTCCCTCATCCACCTAAGATCCAGGACCGTCTCCAAATTCACCATCATGCCCACCTCCTTAAAAAAGCTACCCTCAATCCCTCTGCCCTCGGCCACTACCTCCCTATTTCAAATCTGCCCTTCCTTGCAAAAGCTGTGGAATGCATTGTTGCCAACCAACTTTGGGCACATCTCTCCCTCCACACCCTACTCGAAAACCTCCAGTCCGGCTTCCGGCCCTGCCTACAGAACAGGGATAACGCTCGTGAAAGTCATAAACAATGTCCTCTCTATCTCTGCCTCCTCGTCCTCCTGGACCTCTCTGCTAGGTTAAGTTTGATACAGTCGATCATGCCGTCCTCCTCTGCCGCCTGTCCTCCATCATCGACCTCAGTGGGACTGCACTCTCTTTGTTCGAGTCTTACCTTATAAACCACCAGCACTACATTTCTGCAAATGGTTTTCTCTCTTCTGCCCGGTCATCTGCGAAGTAGGGCAGGTCAGGTGGGGGACCCTAATAATAAATTAGACATTTCAATCCGCATGTTTGCTGAATGGAGGGGACGGCTGTGTGCAATTGGCTGTTGCATTTCACCCACAAATATACAATCAATTCATGTTACAGTATATTTTAGGGACATCTAGAAGACGTGAAAAGCACTTTATCAAATGCAAGGATTATCACTATTGCCTTTGTGATCTGCTAACTCCATATCAACATGTCTGCTCCCTCCACTCAACAGTCTCTGGCCTGCCCCAGAGTCTCTTCCTTGCCTCCTTCAAGGCCCCCCTTGTTCAACCATGCTTTTGGCAACCCTCCTAACCCTAACCTCCACCCAGTCTATTCCCAGCTCAGCTCCAAATTGTTCATTGCCTTGGGTAGTTCACCTGACATGAAGGACGCTATGCAAATATAATTTGTTGTTAATGAAAAGCATTATATCAAATGCAAGGATTATTATTATTGTTTGCACACGCAATGAGCAATTTTATCTAGGGGATTACTGGCCAAGATGCCGAGAGAGACTCCCATCTCTTTTCGAATAATACAATGGGATGTTTAATATTCACCTGAATTTGGGTTAAAAAAAAGTCATGTTTTAATAACAGTAACCAAGAGCAGATTTGGTTTCTGATGCCTCAGCTGCCGACCATGTGACCTCAGGGTGGGTGGGAGTGGCCCCTGGGCGGCGCTGTTTGCTGCCGCGGATTGATTTCTGCATGGTCGCGCTGCGGAGGGCGGAGTGAGATGTGTGTGGGTGAGGTGGCTCCCGGGCGCTGCAAGTAGTTCGGGTGCAGGCCGAGCCGCAGCGCCTGAGCCACACCGTCGCCTTCGCTTCACGCCCGGGCTGTGCCGGGCCCGCAGCGGGTGAGTCACATATTGGGGAGCCGGGCGGGACGCTAGCGAGTGCGCTTCAATCCCGGGATCGACACAGCGCCCTGGCCTCTCCGCCCGCGACGCTGGCTACTCACCGCCCGCCGACCGAGGCCGCCCGGCCTGCAGCGCTGCGGAGCCCCAGCTGTGAGGCCGGGAGTGAGCGCTGGCCCGGGCGCGGCCGCTCTGCGTGTGATAGGCGCTGAGGCCGGCAGACGGGAATGTCTCTGAGACATCTTGTTTACTGGCTCCAGCAATCGGTATGAAATGGAGGAACTAGACTCACCCCCCTCTTCCCTCACTCCTACCCTCCATTCCCCTTCTCCCTCACCCACTCTCTCCCTCACGGATTCTCTTATTTTACGCGCTCTCACTCAATCTCCCTTCCTCATTCACAGCCACTCACTCTGTCCCTCGTACAATTTCACTCGCATTCAATCTCACTCACTCCCCTCACTCCTACAATCTCGCTCATATTCAATCTTAAATGGAAGGATTATTATTATTATTATCACTCACTCCCACTTACCACTGGACTTTTTTTTAAACAGATTGTTGATTTTTATAGAATACAAATTTTCAAAATACATTACTAATCTAATAGTTGTTTTTCAAATATTTTGATGTGATCTGGTTTTCTTCTGTCTAATGCAAGTATTTCTGAAGTGAATTGTACCCACCACCTGCGGAGTCCATTGTACTATCTCCACCCCATTCATTTTTCCCTAAAATAGTTGGGGATTGGGAGAAATATCGCACAAAGCACTTACAAAACGAATTACCTCTTTGAAACTATCACCAGGTTCACTAAACTTCAACTTGGCCTGTGAGATTTGAAGTCAAGACTGGTACCAGGTGTGGTGCTTTTTATTCTGGCTGACACACTGCACTGTGTTGCTTGAGCTGCCTTTCTTTGGATAAACCAAATTAGTGTTGTGATTCTCTCGACAGCTTTTAAGAAGGATTGATTAGTCTTCATACGTCCTGAGCAATGCCAACAAACAAACCCTAATTAAATTTGGTCCTTCGTCTAATTGCTGTTTGTGGGATGTACTTAGTGTAGTTTCAGCTGCAATGTTTCTGCATCGAAATGTTCTACATAGTAAAGCAGCAAATTAGCTGACCATGTCTGTGCAACTGTTGTCCGTTAAATTAATGTATAATATTAGCAATTATACTGATAAGTAACTCGTGAAATACTTTGAGATATTTTGACATAAGGCACCATATTTTTTCCTGAAAGAATGGTTATAAATGTGCATTTTTGTAGTGGCTGATGCACTGAGTTTGTACAGAACAGGCAAGAATGTATTTCTGTAGGTATGGTCTCTGGAAGATAATTGCAACAAAAAATATTTATCATTGGTTTATTTTAGAAAGGAATGTGTGCATTTTGAGGAGCATTTAGGCTATTTAAGCGAATGTGGTGACATTTGCACATTTTCTGTCAATGACTGTGTGTGATGGGAGGGTTCTTATGCCATATCTCCATTTCATGAATTTTTGGTCTCAGTAAAGCGCTGAGTGAGTTGACAAGCCAACTTGTGACCTTTCTGGAGATTTTATGTTGATAGGTGGAAAGAAAGAATTTTGCAGCCCTGAGAATAATGAGTTTCTCCATCTCGTACACTTCTAACTCTGCTCTGCTTGCTCTCTTCATTCTCTTTGATCTACAGTCAATAGCGAAACCTTTAGTCACTAGGTCATGCTGTCTTCAACTCACTCCCAAATCGCTTGTGTCTGAATTTCCCAGCCTTAAATTCCTCTATGATTGTGCCTTTGGTCAGTACCTTTGAATTTCCCCTTTTCTCCTGCTTGCTTGGTGATCCCCATTATTGTTATTGAAGAGGTTTAAGGCTATATAAATGCAAAAATTATCTAGATCTGAGAATGAGTCTTAGAAAATGTTTGGACAAAAGATAGATAGATGGAATCATTTCTTTAAAAAAAATTAGTTACTGCAATTCATGACTGTTTGTGCGACACCACTAAATGCAATTGACTACTGTATTTTGCCCACAAATAAACAATTAATTCACTTTACAGTATATTCTGTGAAGTGCTTTGAGACGTCTCTAAAGACTTGATAAGGTGCCTGCATGTATCAAATGTTAGGATTATTATTATATTTTGAAAGTTGAAAGTTTACAATACAAATGTACAGAGCACTAAATGGTCTATTTGCACCTGAGCTGTGGGTGGGGGCCAAATGGATGGAAGGCCTTGGAGGAGTGAAGATGGCTGAAAATGCAGTCAAAGAGTAGGTCTTGAGGTGGACCATAAAAGAGTTGGAAGGAAGAGGGGAGACAAGATTGTAGAACTCCGGGATGGAGTTATGGACAGTTGGGTCTAACCCTGAAATCCTGACCACAGTGGGTTGAGCTGGGGATATGAAGCAGGGCGGCGCCATGAGTGGAGGGAGTGACCCGTTGGTAGGTTGTGAGGAGTTTGGCAGAGGTAGAATGGGGCAAGATCATAATATAATCTTCACATTTATATAGTTCTTTTCACGTCTTATCGATGTCTCAAAGCGCTTCACAGAATATAACAACGTGGATGGATTTAAAGATTAGGATGAGGATTTGACCGATGGAGGATGCAGAACCAGTGGAGGTGGATTAGGATGGGCTCATAGAGCCTAGCGTGGAGAAGGACACAAGCTGTAGAATTCTGCTGAATGAATGCATTGATTAGGGTCTTGGTAGCCTGAGTGGAGAGGCAGTGGCGAAGGCAGGCAACAACAACAACTTCAATTTATATTACCATCCCTGGCCTAACCCTAAGACTTACCAAACCTGGGCATAACCTAGGCTTGATCACTAGCTGTCCAGCTTACCCCCACATCCATTCCCTGATGACAATCGCTTTCCTCTGCCTCAATTGTATTAACCACTTCCAACTGTATCTCACACACAATGCAGTCAGCTGCATCTCTCAACTCAGCTGTCAACTCTCATCAACATTTTCATCACTTTCCACCTCGACTATTCCAATGCCCTCCTTGATGATCTCCCCAGCTCCACAAAGCTAACAAATTCAAAACTGCTACCTGCATACTCACCCCGATTACACCAGTCCTAGCCAGACTCCACGGTCTCACTATTGCAAAATGGATTGACTTCAAGATCCTCACAATGTGTATTTCATGCACCTCCTTACCTCTCACCTGCTTCTTCCTCCACACTCTCATCACTTGCAGCCTTTGCTCGGCTATCTCCCCTGCTGCTAGTCCCCCTCCCCCCTTGCTCCACCATTGGGGGTTGTGCGTTCAGCTGCTATGCCCCGAAACTTCAGAACTCTCTCCCTTAGTCTTTGCTTTGCCTTCCTTCCCGATTTTCAGATCACACCTGAAGACCTTCCTTTTCAACCAGTGTTCACAATCACATACCCCACCCCCCCACTGTCTCAGTATCTGGCTCTGCCACTCTTCAGCTTTGAGATGTTACCGTGAGTGAAGGGCGCTACATGAATGCAAATTATTGTTGAAGAAGGGGAGAGAGATTTGAGTATCAATGGCATGCATATGTAAATTAACACAGTGTCTCCGGCTTACACTGTCACGTGGGAGCATTTAGATACTAAAAAGGAGAGGCCCTGAGAAACACTGCCACATGATGGTGTGAGAGTGGGAAGAGAAACCATTCAAGGAAACCAAAGTAGAGAGGTTGGGATAGGTAGGAGTGAAGGACAGAAACATGAAGGTGGAAGTGAGAGGAGAAGGATAGCATGATGAATAGTGTTGAAAGGCGGCAAAGAGATTAAGAAGAACAGAAAGCATGGCTACAGAGAGAAAGAATGTCGTTGGCGATTTTGACTAGGGCAGTCTGTAATATATTATAATAATCCTTGCATTTGATATAGTGCCCCATCAGATCTTCCAGATGTCACAGAATATATTGTAACAGACGTGGATTCAGTTACCAAATTGTTATTGATATTTTTTTTGAAGGGATTATTACCCCCCCCCCCCCCCCCCCCCGCCGGAAAAGCGGTCCACCAATCATCTAACAACTGGGTTCTTATTTCTGCTAGATAAACTGACGCATGTGAAGTAAGGAAACTTGCCCAACATCTTTCCCTGTCCGGGAATGGATCCCCGATCCTCTCTCATGTGCAACGAGTGCTCTAACCAATACTCTACAGGTCTCTATAAATGGGCAGCATGCAAACCAGATTGGAGGGGTTTATGCACGGAGCACTGGGAGAGTAAAACACAAAGCTGGGAAGCAACAGCTCCTTCCAGTACCTTTGAGAGGAAAGGCAGGTTGAAGATGGAATAGTTGATAGGGAACAAAGATGTGGGAACCTTTCAAGGGAAGTTTTTTTAAGAAGGGGCATTATGACAGCTGCTTTGAAAGGGATGGGACCTGTGCCATTGGCCAGATGCGTTTATATGGGAGTAAGATGGCGAAGCTGGCAAATCTGGAGAGGGGTAAGGATGTTGGGTTTCACATGAGAGATGAGGAAGGAGAAGATGAAGGAGAGACTAGATCAAAAATGAGGAGGGAGGGATGGGAAGAGGCTGGCAGGGAATAGTCTGGATGGGATGGCAAAGGCAGTGGAAAAGATCCTTTCGATTTTGGTCCCAAGAAAGCCCATTATCTTCTTGTATTTGGAATTGGAGGAAAGGATGGATGAAGCACGGGATGATAGATGAAAGAGACAGTGGTGGTGGAATTTTTGATTACTCGGTGCAATACAATTTTAACATAATCACTGTAAGAGATTCGACTGAAGAGTGTAACATTTTCCTTCAAAAGTGTCTTGACAACTCAATCATTCCAACAGACTGTTGTGCCACAGCCAGGGATTTTGCTTTTGATGATGTTGGTATTTGGAGCACTGTGGAACACAACGGAGATTGGTTTATTGGTTTATTGCAGTGCACAGATTTCTAATCGTATTAATTTTGGGGAATATAAATCTATGGTCATAAATTTGGTCAGAGTGCACTTGAAGTCTATGCCCATTCAAACAGCCAACAAAATGGTTGTGTTGGTAATTTGATGTTGAGATTATCTTGCTTAGGCACAAGGGGTTCCTTGTTGGCACCTTAGTCCTTGCATTTTTGAATCTCCACCAGGTAATTTAGATGGAAACACCCACACATTGTGTCTGTCTTGGGATGTTCTCCTAACATGAAATGCACTATACAAATTTTGTATTGTATCTATTGTAAGACTCAACATTTTATTTTGGTCATTTGGGTGTTGGACACCACAAACGTAAGCTATTGACGCATGGAAATATCCCTGTGATTGAAATAAACTCTCCCTGGAGGGACGTACACTGAGAGTATTAGGCACAAGTTGATCCAAGGCTTGGGAACCCCAGAGTATTCATTGGGGGTACTCCTGGAGTTTAACCAGCTAAAACAGCATAACTTGCCATTGACTAATATGCTTCCTGCTGCTTGTCCAGCTAGAACCATCTACCCATGAAGGCTTGTGTGTTTACCAGCAGATGAGTGGGAAGAACTCCGCTCCAGTGACTAGTCTATCCCTCTAAATCTTGGCTGTTGAGTAAGGACAGGTTTGTCATCAGCAGTGCCCTGGAGTACCTTGGGCTCCCTGATAGCAGACTTCGTAGTAGACTACGAAGTCTGCTGCATGAAGATTAGTTTGATTCTGATGTTCCTCCTCTTTCCTCTTTTCCCCCCAGGCTGCGGATAGTCACAGGTTGGTCAATAAACAAAAGGCAAATTACTATATGCTGAAAATTTTACAAATGCTGATGTAAAAACAGAAGTTGTTGGGAACACTTATCAGTTCAGGCTGCATCTATGGAGAGAGGAAAGTGGGTTGCTGTTTCAGAGTTCTGACGAAAGGTCATGTATCTGAAACATTCTTAAGAAATGCAATTTTAGAATGTTTCCTAAAATTCTACACTTGGACTTATGCCTGTCCTTCAGATGAGGTGCTAAACTGAGAGCCCATCTATCTGTTCAGATAGATGTTAAAGATCCTGTAGCACTGAGATGGGAGTTTCTCCTAGTCTCCTGGACAACAATCATTTGTATTCTGGGCATTTTGTTCGATTTACCTGACGTTCGGGGTTAACCAGAGGATTCCACTGTGTATTCTTAGAAGTGCTTTGAGCATCTCAAAGATGTGAAAAGGTGCTATATCAAATGCAAGGATTATTATTAATGTTAATTATTGAAGTCCTGTAGCTCAGTGGTTAAGAGTTCTAGCCTTAGAAGCAAGAGACCTGGGTTGATTCCATGTAGGGTGAAACCTTGAGCAAGTTTCCTTACTCTACAAACCTGACAATCACTCAAAAAACATTGGTCATTTCAATCCACGACTGTTTGTGGGACACTGCTGTGTGCAATTGGCTGCAGCGTTTCGACAAATACTGTACAGTATAGTCAAATCACTTTACAGAATCGTATATTCTATGAGACGTGATAAGGTGTTATATCAAATGCAAGGATTATTATATAATTTGTAGGCAAACTAATCCAATTTAATCGATAATTACACTATGTAGGTGTAATTCGCTGCAGCCAGTCAGTGAACATGCAGTAGTTTGTCACTGTAGATTGCAAGTGCACATGTGGTGACTGTTCAAGACGACATTTCTTATAATTCAATTTGTTTTGACCTGCTACAGTATGGCTTTGAAATCGTATTGAATTGTGGGAAATGAAGTTCTTCTACACTTGTGTTGATGATCACTGCATTTCGCACGATTCAAAGCAGCCGGTAAGTGTGGAAGTGGGGAGGGGAGTGAAGTTAGGAAGTGAATAATATGAGTAGTGCAATGAAATAATAATAATAAATAATAATACTTCCATTTGAGATATACGCTTTTCACATTTACCGACCTCTGTCTCAAAGTGCTTCACAGAATATACTGTGAAGTGAATTGACCGTATATTTTGTAGGCGAAATGTGGCAGCCAATTGCGCACAACAGTGTCCCACTGGTTCGTGGATTGAAATGACCAATTTTATTATTGTGGTTGCTTTTTTTGATGGATTATTATTAGGCATGTGTGTAGAGTAACGAAACTTGTCCAAGGTTTCGCCCTGATCTGCCTGGATTCGAACACAGGTCTCACACTTGTACAGTGAGTGCTCTAACCACTGAGCTACAGGAGCTCCACAAATCATAAGTGGTTTTGATAAGAAACTGAATGGGACTTGGTGAATGTACGCCTTTGTCAATTATATGATTTATAAAGATGATGGTTATGCAAATTTTATTGTAGTTGTAAATTGTGTTGGATCATTTGTAATGGTAAATTCTAGGATAGCCTGCTCACATTGATTTAAAGATGTACAGTAGAAGCCTGTTTATCCAGCACACCCGGTGGTGGTGGGGGGAGGGTGGTCGACTAATTGATTGTGCCAGATAATCAGGCGGCAAGTTGTCGAAAACCCAACACAAAAAATTTACTTATTTTAAAACATACTATATTAATAATATACTAAATAGTAACAGAATATATTTTAGCTACTTACCAATGAAGATTTCAGCACACTTGATAAGAAAAATCGGTAAAAAAGCATTTTTTACCAATCGGTAAAAACCTCCAAGTTCGTAAGTTTAATAAGTGTGCGTGCGCATGCATTGCGCGCATGCACAAATTGAGCATACTAGCGATTGCTGGGATGGGGAATTGTCCCGCGAAGGGGTTGAGCAATCCGGTTAATCGGGTCACAGATAAATGGGCTTCTACTGCATATGAATTGTCAGTTATTTTTGTGTGATTTATGTAGGTACAGTCCCAGCATCATGGTTCAATCAATCAATCCAAACTTGCATTTATATAGCGCCTTCCACGTCGAGAGGACGTCCCAAGGCGCTGTACCGTCAGGTAGGGACAAAGCAGAGGGTGGAGGGGCAGGATGAAGGAAAGCAGGAGAATTGACTGTATATTTGTGGACGAAACGCGGCAGCCAAATTGCGCACAGCGGTGTCCCACAAACAGTCATGGAAGTGGAATTAGGGGGGAAAGATATATATATCTGTGGGCGAGACTCCAGTAACTCCAATTTACTGGTAATTATCATTTAAATTATCGTGATCGTTTGATTGTCCCACCCACCCCGTGTGATGAGGGATGAAGTTTGGGGGTGGGGTGGGAGGGGAGAGGGAGGTAGGGGACGGCTGTTACATGGAATGGGGGTGGGGGCTGGCTGTTAAGGAGACGCACAATCAGAGTGGATTCAGATTGTATTGCCATCCATCCTTTGGATGAGATGTTAAAACCCTCCCTCCATGCGAGGTGAGAGCTGGAGTGAGGTGAGAGGGTGGGGGGTGGAGTAGGAGGGTGAGACCTGTCACAGTTTGCTGTAAAGGACGTCTCTGGGCAGTTTTTTCTCCATGGCAGCCTGAGCCGACTTCACCACATCATTCGTCTGCAGGTTTGAGGGTTACTTTTTATTTCACTTTAGTTTGGCCCTATTTGGTTGGAGGAGATCGTTCCTCAGCATAGTTTGTCTTGATGTTCTGAAATTGAGTTGCCATGTTGACAGTAGAAGAGGGAGGTTATTGAAACTAAACTCAATCCTGTCCTTAACCAACATTCACCTACAAGCAATTTTCAGCAGTTGCCTTTTGATAACAATCGGTCTGATCCCAACTGTAGAAAAAATTAGAACAATAAGTTGCACTTAATAGCATCTTTCATGTTGGAAAACATCTCAAAGTACTGTGCTTTATAAAGATGAAGTGAGCTCGAGCTGGGAAGACAATAACATGGTTGGATGAGGTGGCTGAAGGACAGTTTGAGAGGTTTTCGGATAGGTTTTGAAAGTGCAGAGAGAAAGAGAGTTAGGTGGAGAAAGTTTGAAGAGAAATTAAAATAGTGGGACAAAGTGACTGAGCGTTTGCTCTCCGGCAGAGTGAATGGGTAACATAAAGCAGTATAGAGGTATTGTATCGGATGCTATATGAAGGTTTATTATATCAATATTTTATATTTATGTGTAGTATATAAATGACCAGTGTTTCCAGGTTCCACTTATACTGTATAGTGCTTTTCATGTCTGACAATTCTGGCTGGGTGTAGTTGAGTGACTGAAGGTAATTTGGATAAAACATTAAACTGGGGGACTGTCTGCCTTTTCAGGTGAATGTTAAAGATGAAATGGCACAATTCAAGAAGATAGTTTATTCCAGCATTCTGGCCAATAGTCCCCAAATAAAATCAGCCACTCACTTCATGACTGGTTTTAGGAAATTGCAGCCTACAAATGAGGGCAGAGACATCTAGACTGATTGACAGTGTATTGTGCAGTGGGGTGGAGGATTGCTTTGCTCAGTGCTCTGTATTGGTGACCTTCATCAAAGATGCCTTTGGCAATTACAAATGTTACCTGCTATGGTTCAAAACTGAATTATAATTGAGAGTGATCTAAAGAAGGTCTCTATGGATGTTCCGTAGGTCTAGTTTTTCAAGGAGGCAACCCACTTCCGCTGTCGTTTCATAATCATTCACTGGTTCGCAAGATCTCTTAAGAATGACTGAAAAGGATACCTACTTACTGCTAGGTAAACCAGAGTCGTGTGGAGCAAGGGACTCAAACCCAGGTGAGGCAAATGCTCGCTTGTGAGGCAAATGCTCTAACCAATATGCTCAAATAGACTGCCAGAATTAGATAAGCAGGATGCATCCCTCCAGGGAGAGGGTGTGCATTCCGTTGCACACAGCTAGGCAAGATCCCAGAGTGTGCATTGGGTTAACTGCTGGAGTTTAACCAACTAAAACTGCCCCCAAGTCACTGACTGGTCTGCCCCTCCAAGTCCTGCCTCTATCATCAGCAGACCTGCCTGACATCTGAGACCACCACAAAAGGTTGTCTCAGTTTTTACATTCTTTTGCCAAGTACCTTAGCTCCTCGACAGAGGATATTCAAGTGTTGCATACTGTTTGCATAACAGCAATTTATATATAGCACTATTCGTGTGGGTAGCGTCTCAGAGCATTTAAGTGAACTAAGACACATAGATTTTGCAACTTTTCCCATTATCTGTCATCTGCTACTTAAATGCTACAAGATGCATCAGCGCTAGACTAATAATAATCTTTGCATTTAATAATAGCACTTTTCATGTTTTCTAGATGTCTTAAAGCGCTTCAGAGTACAGTAAAAGCTTTGTTATCCGGCATCCTCGGGATCTGCCGGTTAATTAAATAGGCTGGATATTCAAGCGACAAGTTGCCGAAAATCCTACACAAAAAATTAACTTTAAAACATACCATATTAATAATAGACTAAATAATAACAGAATATTGTATGGATACTTACCAATAAAGCATTCCAGCACACTCGGTAAAATGATCGGTATAAAAGCATTCCAGTGTTCAGTAAATTTAATAAGTGTGCATGCGCACGCGCACGCATGTGCAATGTGAGCATACTGCGAGTGTCCCGGATGACTGGTATAAGATCCGGTTGCTGGAATGGTCAATTGTATTGGGAGATACCGGTTGGTTGATCATTCCGGTTGGCTGGCTGCCGGATAACCAAGCTTTTACTGTATATGGTAATGTGAATTGACTGTATGTGTGTGTGTGTATATATATATATATATATATATATTATGGGTGAAATATATCTTCACTGTGTATTGTAGATAGATCAAGAATGCCAAATGACACCACTTCAACATACTGCCGCTTCATTCTGATCACAAGTGAACTTTGCTCAGTTACTTGTACTATACTGTTGACTTAGGGGTTGAGTTGAGTTCAAGCCCTATGTTGGAGATCCTGGTATAGGAGGAATCTAGTGTAGAGAGGGGGAGCATTGTCATAGTGCTGTCTGTCCAATTTTTTAAACATTTTTTGCTCAGCTGACAGATGCAGAAACCCATCACCATGCTTATTTGTAGCCAAACCAAACTTGAGAATTCTATGCATCCCATCTGCACATGGAAATCCCAGAGATATATTGTTGGAATAGAATACGCACAATTCCCCTGGAGGGAACCATCCTGCTTTACCTAATTCTGGAATGTATTGAGCATAGTTATAATAATAATACTATAACAATAATTATTGCATTTAATTTAGCGCTTTTCACATCTTATCGATATCTCAAAGCGCTTCACAGAATATCCTATAAACTGAATTGACTGTGTATTTGTGGGCAAAACGCGGCAGCCAATTGTGCATGGCAATTTCCGCACAAACAGTCGTGGGTTAAAATGACCAATTTTTATTATTGTGCTTTAGCCAAAACTTGGGTACTCCAGTCTGTATGTTGCTGGAGTCTTAAACAGCTAAATACGCATAGCTTGCCATTGATATTGCTGCCAGCAAGCTCTTCCACTGCTTGTCCAGCTAGGACTACCCTATCCATTGGGGTTTTGGTTTGCAGTGATAACAGGAGCTGAGTGGAATGACTCCTTGCCCCCAGTACCTTCCAGGTCCTGCCGATGAGCAGGCTGGCTGTACTGTCATCAGGCAGTGCCTTGGAATATTGCGGAATTGGACTACCGAGACAGTCACGGAGAGCTGGCTCAATTTTGACATTCCCTTGCCAGGCATGTCACCTTGGAGCCAGTTCATCTCGAAGAGGACGACACTTACCTTGCCCCCAAAGATGATAAACATTAGTTGGTTGTTCAACAACAAGTGCAGGTTTAAGCCTCCATAGGTGGTTGATATGTACCTGGCACTTCCTGCAGCTTCTCAGTGAGCAACGCACCTCAGCGTGAAATGCATGAGAGCATTGCCATCCCTCTTCCTGTCTGCAGCTTTGGCACATATCCCTTCCCATTGAGCAATGGTTCCACCAATTGGAGGTGCAGAGTTTAAGCAATAGCTGCTTGCCCTTGCCTCTCTGCAAGCCAATTAAGGTGGATTCCAGAGTGCCCTCCGCTGCTTCTCAGTGCAGTCTTTCAGGACAGTATCTAAGCTGAAGTTGGTGTCAGTCAAGACTCTGAGGTACTGATAAGAGTCAACAATTGTGACTGATGCCCTTGTATATTCCAATCAATTCCTTTCCAACGATTGGCCCAGTGTGCAAAATGCCGGGTGCAGCCAGAAGATCTTTCAGATGAGCATTAAACTGAAGGTAGATTGGCCTGTTGGTTAGGTGGATGTCAGAGATCCAATATTTAAAAAAGTGCCTCCAAAAGTATCTACCTATGTAATGCTTTGAGATGTTTTAACAGAATAAGGCAATACAGATATGCGTATTCTCTTTTAATTAAAAGTTGGCTTGAGTAGGGCCAGTGGTAGTTGGTCTGAAGTGAGCGCTGCTGGTCAGCCAAACAACAGAAACAATGTTCTCGCTATATCCTCTTTTCACAGAGTGTGCATTACAATATATGCTTGTTTATCCAATGAGTCATAATCTCACTGCTCAGTTGTTAACTATGGTGTTATTTTTCCATCTCTTCCCCCCGCCCCCCCCCCCCCCTTCTCTTAAGTGCTGACTCATACTGGGTTCGGTTTCATAGGTGCATGGGTGTGTGTGTGTGAGATCAGGCTGTTTAACCTTGGAGGATATCCCATTTGAACCACACCACGCGCTTGATTGAGTGGCAACCCTGGCTCTTTTTCCCCTTTCCTGGTTGACTCACAGAGAAATGAATGAGGGCCTTCGGCCTGGGGTGTACAGCAGAAAAGCATTAGAGTAGAGTGCATTTAATGGGCTGACCCCAGTGTGGATAAGGAAACCGTGTGAATAATTGGTCACCATACAAAATAGAGATTGGCTGCATTTCTAACAAAATATTCTTCCATCAGATCCTGTTAACATAGTACTGTACCAAACTGTCCATCCTTTTCTTTGGTGCCCCTTGTTCTCTGACTGTTATGACCTGTTTCTTCTCTTTTTTTCTCTTTAATTTTCTCTGCCTGTTCCTGTCTTATCTCTCCCCAAACTAACTGTGCACTGCTAAATGACAACAACAGCAAATTGTATTTAGTACCCTTCATCCCGGACTGGCGTCTGGGAGCGGTTATGAACCACTAATCGTTACACAAAGAAAGAAAAGAGCGTCTGATAAAAATCAGAGAGCAAGAGAGGGCTAGAAATAGAGGCAAAAACAATCACATTTGTGTGCTTAGAGAGCCTGAGGTTTCTTGACCCGCAGTTTTGCCAAAATCTCGTGGCCTCATATTTACTTCAGTGACAGAGCCCTATAAGACATTGTGGACAAGTGGAAAGTTTGTATGCAGATACGTTGGTTTTCTACTGTCCTGATGTGAAAGGTGCTATACATGTGTGATTTGTTATTGTGGTCGTCAATAATCATTGGACTTGCAGCCACTTTAATCAATTATGAATAGCCTCTTCAATATTTGATTTTCTGTCAAAGAACTCTGTGTCTCAGGCTGTCTCAGTTAGTAGCACTCTCGCCACCAAGTCTGAAGGTTGTGGGAACCCTAACCAATAATTGATGTTCTCGGATGGGTTCCAAGTTGATGCTGAAGCTCCAATGCTGGGAGTGTTGGGAGTGCGTTGCATTGTTGGACATGCCATAAATTGTATGAGACATGAAACCAAGTGCTTGTTCAGGTGCAAGTTAAAGATTCCGTAGCAAGAAAGGATTTTTTCCTGGTGTCCTGACCAACAATCCCACAAAAATCAAAACTGGTTTACTCCAAAATTGTTTGTGGAACATTGCTATATGTAAAATTGGCCGTTGTGTTTGCCCACAAAATATACACAGTCACACCATTTTACATTTGTAAAGGATTTGAGATGTCCTAATTGAGATGATAGAACGCTATATCAAAGTATTATTCTATGTTTAGAGAGCACTGGTTATTTAAATAATTGTTTTAATTTGAGAATATGTTTATAATATAGGGCATCTGATTTTTTAAATCTGTAGAATCAGTATTTGATGGGTTTCCAATTTTATTTGAATCACTCAAGGAAAATAAATTCCATTGTTAAACATTGTTTTTGTACAGTGCTATTGATTTGAACTACAAAATTAGCTGACTTCATATTTTTAATGTCAAAGTATAAGTGACAATTTGTGGATGAATGCAGTAGATAATTTACACATAGCAAGGTCCCACAGCCGTGACCAATTTTAGCTGGGAGATTCCTGACCAGAAGAAGGGAGCCAGGAGAACCTTCCTTCCCTTTTCTAATAGTTTAACATCCACCTGAAGATGAAGAAGATATCTCATCCACCTCTGACAAAGCAGAGTTCCTGCAGCACTGTATATCTGGAATGTCCTACAATCTAATCTTCAATTTCGTAGTACTGATCTGGCACTTGAACCCACATCCTTCTAACTCAGGGGTGGGAATGAAATTGAGCCAGCCTGACACTTGACCTGTCATGCAGTACTGTATTATTGTATTGTTTTGGGGGCGGTGGTGGGGCGGGTGGGGCGTATTTTACCCCAGCTGAGATCAGCTTTTCCTCTTGTTGTAAATTGAAGGAATGACTTGCGTTCTCTCAGACTTTGCCGTGAGATATTGGTCCTTAATGACACTGCTGGTTGCACTCCTACATTTATTAAGCACGATTGAAAATGGGAGTAACATCTGCAAACATTTTTCTAATATTAAATATTGTAAACGTCAGTGTTTGAGGTAGCTATATTCATTTTCAACTCTTGTTATTAATAATAATCCTTGAATTTGATGTAGCACTTTTCACATCTTCTAGATGTCTCAAAGCTCTTCACAAAATATACTATAAAGTGAATTGATTGTATATTTGTGGGTAAAACGCAGTAGCCAATTGCGCACAGCAGTGTCCCACAAACTCGTAGAATGAAATGATCAATTTTTTAAAAACGTTTTTTTAGGGATTATTATCAGGTGGAGTAAGGAAAGTTGCCCAGGGTTTCATCCTGCCTGGAATTGAACCCAGGTCTCTTGCTGGTACAGAACTCCTAATTTGGAGCAGTACAAACTGTATAAACAGTGTAAAGTACCATAAACTGGTTACAGTAAAATGGTCAATTAGTGGCTAGATTCCAGTAATGGGATACATGATTATCATTTAGTTATGTATAGTACAGTCTTTACCTTTGCACATCAGGTCATGACATGATTTTGTTTGACATGCTTTTAACGCTCGCATGTCGCTGTGTTATACTTTTGAGATGCAGAAAGCAGCTTAGAGACTGATTAATATAATTGAAGTTCAACCACACAAGATTGTTAGTTGTATCTCTACATTAGGTCTGCTAGATGCATATTTGGGTGAAAAAGCTACTGTGTACTATCCATAAAAGGTTCCCTGGTGCCTGACAGCTGTATCATCTTTATACCTGTGTTTATAACCTTTGTTTATAACTGTGAATCGCTCTGGGATGCTGCCCTGTGTGGAGGGTGCTATATAAGGGCAAGTTGTTGTTGTTTACTGGTTGTCCACACTTTTAAAATGCATTTTTTATGAGCCTTCACTGAAATACCATCATAGAAGGCAGCCATAATAGGAACTTATTTAGGAAATTGCAAATACAAGAGAGAATTGATAAATGGCATTGAATCTTTGCACTAGTTAATTTCTAGTGCCTATTTGTAGTCTGAACAAAAACCCATTTACCACATCACATGGAATGTAGACTGCAGTATTAGACACTTGAAAAAAATACCTGTGTTTTGTTTGCATGAATTGCAGAATCGGCTAACAAAATCTGCATATATACTGTGAGTAACTATCTGAATATGCACAAGGCTATAATTGATGTGATATTTGAGCTCAGGCTTGTTTTCTCCAACATGGTCCACCTAACTGTGTGGGACTCTGCTGTGTGCAAAATGGCTACCATGTTTGCCGACAAAAGCAGTTGCTATATTTGACAATACTCCTTGGGACGTCCACCCTATGTGAAAGGTGCTATGAAAATGTAATTTTGTATTGTAATATGTTCTCTACTCTTTTGATTCTGTATATACTGCTGACTTATTCTCTCAGCTCCATCATCAGCGGTCAAGTCCTCAGTGAGTGTGCTCCTGCTCTCTCAAACTGTTTTTCCGAAATCCCTGTGCCGTGCACCTTTGCTCCCAACTTTCAGAACCATACCTTTGGTCAATATGTTCAAATTTCTTCCTACATTTCTGCTCAGCAATCCCATTCAACCACAATTCAAACAAACAAACAAACAAAACTTACATTTATATAGCGCCTTTCACGTCGAGAGGACATCCCAAGGCGCTGTACAGTCAGGTAGGACAAGAGCAGGGTGGGAAGGATCAGGGCAGGATAAAGCATAGTAGGAAAAGTAACTGTATTAGTGGGCGAAATGTAATCAGTCAATTTATTTCAGAGTATATTCTGTGAAGCGCTTTGAGATGTCTCAAATATGTGGGAAGACACTATGTCAAATGCAAGGAATATTTATAAATATTATTGGGTGTTTGTGAAACACTTTAAAATGGTCAGCTTGCCTAAAAGATGCTATTTAATGTGGTTTCTGATGGTACGGAATGGAGAATTCTATGAGAGTGTTTTTGAGATTCTTAAAATTGTACCTTCTTGTGATTGACTGATTCATCAACAAGTAGAGGTGAATGTATTATTATTTACTCTTCATAATCTTGAAGACGAAAACCTGGTCTTCCATTAACCTACTCGGCTCCAGTGAAAAAAATAATGAATTAAGTTTTCAAATCTAAAAGTTGTGATCCTGTCTGTGATACACAAACCCTCCTGCTGCAGTCCTGTCATTTGTTTCAAATTCTTTTTTTTAACAAAAATGAGGTACTTATTCTATTCACATTAATAACAAGTATTTTTTTTAAAAAGAAAGCACCACATGTGAATAAATGGATGAGGTGAGCGCAGCGTGCTTGTTGCCTTGCTATTTTCAAACGCTGATTCCCATATGTATTAGCCCAAAATTACTTGAATTAGTTTATCTTTTGGAACACGTTAGTCTATTCCTATCCTCAATGTCTTTGTGTTTTCCTGTTTCTTTTGAAATTGTGCACTAAAAAAGAGTGCATCTAACTTGGAGCAATAAAATACTTAGTTCTAAAGGCTGCTAAATATTGAGTACATGTGATGAATAAAGAATCCTAGTATAATTCTTCGATGGTACATTGTAGGTTTATCATTGTTGTGTAAGATTAACTTGAATTTAAATCTTTATTTTGTATTTGCTCTCCAATTTGAACATTTATGTTGCACATTATGAGGGATGTTGCCTTTCAACCCAGGAATATCTTGATGGCAGTTTCTAATAATTCATAATTACGATACTGGAGCTACGTCATGCCGACTTGTGACTCCACTCCAATGTTTTTGGAACAGTATTCCCAATGCTTGGTGTGCTGTTCTTTCACAAAGAGTTCACACTTAGTATCCTGTTAGAAATAACTACACGGAAAACCTCAAGATGGCAAATGTTTAGTTTAATCTCTCTTTGCCCTTTTACCTTGGATTGCTGAAACTGTGTATGAGCAGGATTTTTGGTCAATAGACAAAAGTTGGAAGCCTATATTCAAAGCATTTGTGGGAATAAGATTCCCTTAAAAAAATCACTCAATCCACAACTGTGGACACTGCTGTGTACAAGTGGCTGTTGTGATCACAATGTCAAAATATATTTTGTCAATTCACTTGACAAGATATCATTTACAAGATATTGCATGAAGTGCTTTGAGGACTTGATAAGCACTCGAAGAATTGATAAGTCGCTATATCAAATACAAGGATTATTATTACTATCATTCCTTCTTTCTCTCACCAAATAAGATCTGATATCTTTTGTTTAAAAGGCATGAAAGAGATGTGTAATATTCTTCTGGCTTTGTTGAGTACTTATGAGATTACTAATTATGAGTAACTTGTCACTTGTGAAAGAAGCTCCTAAATGTCACTTAATTTTGACCAGTTTGATTTATTTTTATTTCTCTGTTTTGTGGTCTATTTTGTACTGACTGAAATTTCAGGATGGCTGATACCAGCTCATTGAGTGTTTAGACATCAGAGGCAGTTTTACGTATTGAGTGTATTTCTGTTTTAAACGTTCCACTTCAAAGATATTGTCATTGCTAGGATTCTTTTGAGGAAAAAATGGAACAGCCAGTTTTGAAAAAGGGATTTTTGAACTGAAAAACATAGAAAATTAAGCTTAAACATTTCCAGTGATTGAACATTGCATTAAATATAATTATTGGGTATGTTGTGGTCTGCACTAAGTGGAGCTGGTGGCAGTTAGGTATATTTATGCACTGATTCCTAGGACTCGAGGGGCTTGGCTCAGTGAAATCACCCTGGGATAAGCACACTCAGGAACGTTACTTCAATTTGTGAGCTTTCTAAACCTACGAAGGAGCCAAACATTGAGTGGCTTGTGATTTCAGAAGAGAGGGTTCACTTGGTATTTTCAAAACCTGGTTATTGCTCTTAAAAGGAGAATGTGCTTGTGTTTGAAATGTGACATTAAGCAGGATCATTCGGTGAAGACTCAGCTTCTTTGAAATGGCAATATTTGGGGGCGGGTAGGTTTCCTATGTAGTAGTAATGTGGCAAGACTGTGGTAATAATTTCACCCACAAATATACTGTCAATTCGCTTTACGGTATTCTTTGAAGTGCTTTGAGACGTCTAGAAGACGTGATAGGGCAATATATCAAATACAAGTCTTATTCTTCTTATAAGTCTAAGTGCTTTGAATCATCCTTCTAATGTGAATGGTGCTATTTATATGTAAATGTTTTGTATTGTCAGACGATCCCATTTATCAAGTTGACTGCTCCTGGAGCTTCTTCCCTAGGTTGAAGGCTCAGTGACAGCTGGCAGTGTCGAGCACTTAAGGGTTGTCCTTCCATCATGACAAAGGCACTGTGTAAATGCTATGTTTCTGAAAGGGGAACAAAAAATATTGCTTATCCAGCCCTCTGACTTTGTCAAATATGGAATCTGGCCATCGGCAGCCAAATGGTTGGATTCCCCCTGCTCTAAGATAACACTACAATGCAGTACTGGAGGTGTTTTACTTTGTTGTAGATGCTGTTCTTTGTATGTCACATTAAACCAAGATCCACCTGCATGTTCAGGTGAACTATTGCACTATTTGAAAAGAGAAGGGAGTTTCTCCCCTTGTCCTAACCAATCCCACAAGTAAAAAAAATTGATCACTCAACTCCATGGCCGTTGTGGGACATTGCTGCGTACAACTGTCATGTTTCGCCCCCAAATTCACTTAACAAAATATACATCTGAGAAGTGCGTTGAGACAACGACATGGTGAGGCGCTATATCAAATGCAATAATTATTATTATACAATTGTGGCGCCAAATAAATGTGTAATGAACCTGGTGGCACTCTATGTAAATTCAAAGAATTTCATTTCTTGTTATAAATCCTATAAAGCTTTTGAAGTTGCATTTGCCTGATCACACACAGTCAGTTGATGGTGTGATGACAGGCTATTCTGCCACATGCTCTTCAACTTTGACTTTACTATGTCTGTCTCCACTGGTGTTTGGGCCAAGAAGATTTTTACTGTTAGACTTGACATAAAAAAATCCCTCAGATTTTAAAAATCACTTGCAGCTAATGTTTAGCTTTGATTTGTATAGATGAGATCATTAATTTCAGTTACAATGACAAGGCACATGGCCAGGGAATAGTAGTACTGTATCTTATCTCCAGATTCCTAAAGGACATACACAAAATATTTCCAAACAATCCGTTTTTTAAAAATATCTGAAAGTATACAAGATCATGTTGCCATTTCAGAATTTTTAAACCAAAGCTCGAATAAAGTGTCACCCAATTTAACACCTGAAATCACATCGAGATGTTGGAACATTTAGGCACAAAGAAAATGCAAGTTCTCTTTCTGCAATTGGGCCAAAGGTTGAAGAGAGGGAGGATCTTTCATCCACACTGCAATTATGATAATTGTGACAAGATCTCCAACCTTATTATCTTGAGTGTTGTCATTTCATGTAGCTGATCAATCCAAACTGCCACATAATTTTTTAAATATAACTTTATTGTTTATGGGACACTGCTGTGTGCAGTTCGCTGTTACGTTTTGCCCACAAGATATACAGCCAATTAATTTTACAGTATATCCTGTGAAGCTTTTGAGCCGTTTTGAAGATGTGATAAGGCGCTACATCACATACAAGGATTATTATTATTATAATGTTCTCTGCTTCAACCAATCTAAGAGTTTATATTTAGATCCTGGTTACAGAAGACCTTTTAATAAACCCTGAGGCATATTTGGTGGCCACTCAACGTCTAATAGTTGAGTGTGACCTTACGATATTACTGTGCCTACTTTTTTATGCTGAAGATGGTGACATTTATAAATCATCTATGGATATTTTTGGTTTGTTTCTCAAGTCCTGTGATTACCCAATGTGTCAGGCACTAAATCAGTGTAAAATTGTTGTTGATTCCATTGCAAGTAGTTAAAGTGTCATGTTCTTTTATTGTGACATTTGCAGGATAGGTTGTAAATTGGCATACAGTACTTTCACTATACTGGGAGTCTTGTACCTCAGTGGGAAGAGCACTTGCCTTACAAGTGAGTGACCTAGGTTCTATTCCAGCAGAGCGCAACCGTTGGCAAGTTTCCTTACTCCACACATCTGATTATAAATCTCTCATAAAAAACAATTATAAATTGATAATTTTTCACGACTGTTTGTGGGACACTGCTGTGTGCAATTGGCTGCCGCGTGTCGCCCACAAATATACACTTTACAGTATATTCTTTTAAGCACTTTGAGACGTCTAGAAGACGTGAAAAGTGCTATATCAAATCCAAGGATTATTATATGTTATGTTTGTTAAAGCCTTGAGTAGTAATTTAATTAGGTGTCAGCTTGGTTCAGTTGGTTGTACATTTACCTCTGCTACAGGTTGTGGGTTCAAGGTATCATATGTAATGGATATTTAATCTTACCATTTCACACTCTGTCACTGAATTAGATTTTCTGTCACTTCCTTCTGAATGGTTGTGAGCATGACCCAATCTCTATGCAGCTGGCAGCAGAATCAGTTGTCTGTCCTGTACTGTAAAGAGATTTCCTCGCACTTTTATAGATGCATAAGAAGCATTCTGCAAATAGTTCTTTGGTGAAGTTTAACCTCAGGACCACGCCACCATCACAAATTAATACTGTCTTACAATTTGAACTTCTTCTTTTTAATTTTCACCGTTTTCCTGCGCCAGGCTGCTCATCCCGAGAATTTGCTTCAGAGCTGGAGTGGCTTCTGAGCAGCTCAATGACGTTTTGAAGTGTTTGGTGCAGATACTTGCAGGGATGTGTAGATTGTGATTTTATATTTTATAAATGACGGGATAAAATAAATAGGGGGGGTGGGGGGGGGATGGGAGTGTCCATTCCCAACACTAGGAAGTGCTATTTAATAGTCTCTTTTTTTAAAAAAAAGACATTCTGAGATAGACAATGTGTAGATTCTCTGGTAGCAGTGCTGTAGTCCTGACATTTAATGTTGGTTGTAATTGTTGTATTGGATCCACTTGAACTCTGGAAAAAAAACACCAACAGCATAATTAGAGATTTTGTTCTTTTGAATTTTTCTGGAGAGAGCCATCTGAGACGCACAACAGCAGGGTGTTTCCAGAACTGTTAGTTGTGGAAGCTGTGGTGGAAGCAATTTCAAATGATGAATGGGGAAAGAAAAAAGATTTTGCAGTTTATATACTAGAAAATGTATTTTAGCACTTTGCTGTAATTGTAATCAAATATATAAGGCAGCCATTTTATGCGCAGCAGAAGGGGAAATAAGAATTTATTTGGTGGATTGTTGACCAGGATGCTTGGAGAAACTTCTCTTCTACAATTGTGTCATAGGATTTTCAGTGTCCACTTGAGAACTTAAACATAGGTTTAATGTCTCATCCAAAACTTGACACTTCTGTGTCAAGTTCTTTGCAGCGCCTTGGGACGTCCTCCCGACGTGAAAGGCGCTCTATAAATGTAATTTGTTGTTGTTGTTGTTGTTCTGAGTGCATTGTTCTGCCTTATCTAAATTTTATTTGCCCACACAGCCCAAAACAACACCTTGCACTACAGTGTATTCTGTGAAGTGTTTTGAGACGTCTCAACAACATCATAAGGTACTAACTATATCAAAAGTAAGGATTATTATTATATCCATCCTTCAAATGGTAATTTCTGAGAGCGATTTGTAGTTGCAGCATAGTGACTATACTTCACAGTATATTCTGTAAAGAATTTTGAAAAGTCCTGATGTGAAACACCAAATGTAAGGATTATTATTATTATCCTTAAAATAGCTTGTTTGACAATTTGGCACTTTGAATAAGCATTGATAGCATTGATATGGAAACAAGTTGTAAAACATTGGCATGTCAACCTGAGAGGTTAAATATGCAGAGGTCTTGGATGCCCTATTTCCAGCATTGAGCAACTATGCTTGTTTGGAAGTGCCGTCTGAAGTATTCTTTTCAATAACATTCAAGAGTGTACATGGGACTCAAATTTCTTTTGCAAAGGCAAAGTCATAGGGGCCATTAGAGAGCAGCTCCTGTAAATGTAGAAGAACTTTCCACTTTTTTTATTAATGTACTCTGAACGAAGGCAAGCTGTCTGTTGCTTGCCTTCGTTCAGAGTAATTCAGCAATGCTATGTGTTGTATTGGGTTCAAATAACTTAAAAATCTAACTTTCCCTAAAGTTTATTTTAAGGGAAGTGAAAGTCAGGAGTTGGGGTAATATAAGGAACAAAGGAATGACATCATCAATTATTTTGAAAAAAAATTAAATGCTTGAAGGAAACTGGAAATGAGCAACAGAGTGGGATTAGATTGACTTGCTCATGTTGAAAGAATCATAAGTGATGATTTGATGGGCTGAATGGCCTATTCCTGTGTTGTAACATTCTGATTCCGTAAATAGTTAAACTGTTTGAGTAATTATAGGAAACACTCGCAGAACAGCTGAATCCTGATGAATGCAAATCTGCCTTGCCAAGAAGCTTATCCTTGGATCAAGGTTTCAATAAACCATCAAGAAAACCTGCCAATTGGCAAACCTATATATCCCCCAGCCCGTTTTAATCTTAGGGACTTGAATGGCAGCCACAACATCCATTTCACACAAAAACAATTAGGCTTTAAATGTGTTGTTGTCTCCGGCTGAAATTTGGCAATTGATTGACTATTAAATATTCTATTTATCAAAAATTGAATCATTAGGGGAGTGTGTTTGGATCTTCTATGAGGCAAGAGTTACTGCTAGAGGTACTGTAGTACAAAGATTACAACTACAATAATAACAACTTGTATTTATATAACGCCCTTCACACGGGATAGACTCCCAGCGCACTAGGATGAAGGCTTCCAGTTGTTCGCACATCCAGTGTGGGGATGCCAAGTGGGGTGGGGGTGTAACTTGTAGGTGTGATCCAAGTGATACTTGTTTAAGTGGTTAATTAAAGACCGATGGGGAGGGTGGAGGCTGATGGATGGTGGAAGGGAGATCCAAAGTATGGGATCTTGATTGCTGAAAGCTTTGTCATCAGGGACCAAGTAACCAATGTGCATGTAGAGTTTGTGGTCAAATTTTGTGGAGTTTGTAGTGAGGATGTGCTTGGTGGAGTTTCGAATGAGCTGGAGCTTGTGGATGGTGACCAGCAAGGAATGCATTAAAGGAGTCTGGAGGTAGCAATGGCATGAATGAGGATTTCAGAAGCCATTATTGTTGGATAGGAGTGAAGGTGAAGAACAGCAATATTGGTCAGGGTCCAAATATTTCAATTACTTGTTTCATGCCCCACCGTTGCCATTTTGCCTCCATTTTCTGGAGCTCCATTCCGCCTGACTAGCTCCGTTTCCTCTCTCCACTTTTTCAAGGCACATCAAGAGTATCTCTTTGACCACATTTCCGGTCATCTTTTCCCCTCCCCATCCAACCTCCCTTGACAGGTGTTCATCTGGTAGACTTGAGCGCTTTGAAATGTCCTGCTGATGTGAAAAGGGGCTGTGTAAATGTTAAATACTATGTTTGAATTCAAGATCCTCGTTCTCACTTTCAGGGCCACTCACTGCCTTGCCCCAACCTATCTCTCTGACCTACAGTCTCCTTATCAGCCTGCCCATCCCCTCTGTTCAGCAGACTCAGGCCTGCTCCGTGTCCACTGCCCTAACAGTCCAACCATCGGCGGCCGGGCTTTCAGCCATTCTGCTCCCACACTGTGAAACTCCAACCCCAGCCCCTCTGCCTTGCTTCCTCCCTTTCCTCCTTCAAGACCTTCCTCTTCGAACGCACCTTCGGCTGTCCCACCAACTCTTCCCACTTTCCTTCCCCTTCCCTCTACCCCGATCCTCCCCCACTCCCCCCCCCCCCCCCCCCCTCAGGTCTCAACCTGATTGTTCAGCGCTTTGGGACGTCCTCCCGACGTGAAAGGCGTTATATAAGTGCAATTTTATTGTTGTTGTATGTTTCTTTCAGAAAGATAAAAACCAAAATTTTGCTTCTGCGATCCATGGATGTTTCTCAGCCATCAGTGGTCAAAATATTGGACTACTGTTAATTAGATGGTTATTTGGACTCCAACCTGGGAGGTTTGCTTTTGAAATTTGAGGGAGGGAGAGTAAATAATGAAAGGGATTGCAAATATATCTGGAATTAAATTACATTAATTTTTTGATACTTCTCGCATCCCAACTGTAGTCATTGGTATTTTACTCACATGAACTTTGCTCATTTTAAATCGCCCCCAAATTTCCAGTTTTTGATTCCAGCTGTTTCCAAATGCTTTGTTACAAACGTTAGAACTGGCGATTCATGTCTTGCCAGTTTAACTTCAGTGACATAAGGGGTGGATTAAAATCATAAAGCTTTATGCAGTTTTAAGATTAGCATCTGAATTATAGTATTATTTCAGCAATCCAGTCACAGCAGCGCCTGCAGTGAAATTGCTTGTTTAGTGTGTGATGTGGTAGGAGATGGAGGTATGGTGGAATATCTCCTAGATAGAGAGCAGCCCCTGTAAATGTAGAAGAACTTTCCACTTTTTTTATTAATGTACCTGAGCAATTGAACTTGACACACAAGCTGTGCTCTGAATGAAAACAAGTAGCTGTCAAAGTAGCTGTACAGCAGGAAACAAGTAGCTGTGGGACAGGCTCCGCAGGGAGATGGTGAAAGCAGGAAATGTTGATTCCTTCAGACACAGATTAGATAGTTTTCTTTCAGGAAATAACATTATGGGATATACCGTATATCTCCGCGTATAAGGCGCACTTTTTTTCAGGTCGGAAGATCTCGAAAGTGGGGGGTGCGGCCTATACGCAGGTACAAGCAATTTTGAGCCTCGGAGATACAGTAAACGGGAGGGGCGGCCGGCGCGCTGTCAGCCGGGGTTTGGTCAGTGTCCGGCGGGGGTTGGGGGGAGCAGGTGACGGGGCTTCGGCCTCGGCCGCCCGGGCAGCGGCAGCAGCAGCGGACTTCAGTGCTGTGCTTACCTTCTGCCGAACCCAGTCTGTCTGCCTCACTCCCTGCCGCTCTCTCTCCCTCCCTGCCTGCGTGCCGGCCTGCCTCTCTCCCTCTCTCTCTCCCAGGCTGCCGGCCTGCCTCTCTCCCTCTCTCTCTCCCAGGCTGCCGACCTGCCTCTCTCCCTCTCTCTCTCCCTGGCTGCCTGCCTGCCTCTCTGCCTCTCTCCCTCTCTCTTTCCCGGGCTGCCTGCCTGCCGCTCTCCCTCTCTCTCTCCCAGGCTGCCGGCCTGCCTCTCTCCCTCTCTCTCTCCCAGGCTGCCTGCCTGCCTCTCTCCCTCTCTCTCTCCCTGGCTGCCTGCCTGCCTCTCTCCCTCTCTCTCTCTCCCGGGCTGCCTGCCTGCTGCTCTCCCTCTCTCTCTCCCGGGCTGCCTGCCTCTCTCCCTCTCTCTCCCGGGCTGCCTGCCTGCCACTCTCCCTCTCTCCCTCCCGGGCTGCCTGCCTGCCTCTCTCCCTCTCTCCCTCCCGGGCTGCCGACCTGCCTCTCTCCCTCTCTCTCTCCCGGGCTGCCGGCCTGCCGCTCTCCCTCTCTCTCTCCCGTGCTGCCGACCTGCCACTCTCCCTCTCTCCCTCCCGGGCTGCCGACCTGCCTCTCTCCCTCTCTCTCTCCTGGGCTGCCGACCTGCCGCTCTCCCTCCCTCCCTCCCTGCCTGCGTGCCTGCCTGCCTCTCTCTCTCTCTCCCTGCCTCCCTCTCTCCCTCCCTGGCTGCCTGCCTCTCTCTCTCCCTACCTACCTGTCTCTCCTCCCTTCTGCCGGCAATATCATTGAAAATGCTTCCGTTTTTTTTCACCAAGAACAGGTCAAAAACGGGGGGTGCGCCTTATACGCGGGTGCGCCTTATACGCGGAGATATACGGTAGTACATAGGTAGTTCAGGACATATGTTCATGCAAACAACCGCCAGGAAGGTGGAAGGCGAACTAGGTAGACCTTAGTCTACTTTTATCTAGCATTAAGTCACTCCATAACTGGTTCAAATTAAGCTAGACTTTAAAAAAAAACGTGGATGTGTGTTAGTGTGGAGTGGGCGATCGGGACAGTTATGTTTCTTTAGATATTGAGTGTGAACTGATCCCTGATGATCTATGCGTTGAGATGTTCATTCCAGGATAAAGATGCAATGACAAAGTTCAAGTTGTTAAATTTGAGTTGCTTTGTTGCTACTGAGCCTTTTCAACCATTTTAAAGTTGCCCTTTTTAATTATTCCCACGTTCCAGCTCTTTCTCCATATCTAATGTTTTTACTGCTCGTGTTCTTTCGAGTTCTCTAATGAATGCTTCTGTGCATCCGGCCACAATAAATGGGATAGATTCTACACCCTAAAAACACTCCTAAATAAAAACGTTCTTTCTGAACACTGGTTATCCTCATTCTCACTTTCAAGACCCTCCTCGGCCTTACCCCACCTTCCTCTCTGACCCTCATCAACCTGTCCCCGTGTCTCCCACCCAATTCACCCTACTACCATCAGCGGCCTAGCTTTCAGCTTCTCTGCCCCATCCGTTGGGACTTCATCCCACAATCCCTTTGCCTTGCCTCCTTCAAGGCCCGACTCAAGACCCTCCTTTTTGACTGTGTCTGCAGCCACCCTCCTACCTGATGGAGCTCCTGTAGCTCAGTGGTTAAAGCACTCGTCCGTTCGAAACCAGGTAGGTCAGGGCGAAACCTTGGGCAAGTTTCCATGCTCCACATGCCTAATAATAATCCGTCCAAAAAAAAACCCCACAATAATAAAATTAGTCATTTCAATCCACGACTGTTTGTGGGACACTGCTGTGCGCAATTGGCTGCCACATTTCGCCCATAAATATAGTTAATTCATTTTGCAGTATATTCTGTGAAGCACTTTGAGACTTCTAGAAGACATGAAAAGCGCTATATCAAATGCAAGGATTATTATTATTATTACCTCTTTGCCATCCCTTGCTCATCCTACCCTACCACGCGCCCCCCCGCCCCCCCCCCCCCCCCCCCCACCTCCACATGCTCAGATTCTGACCCCAACTGTTCAGCATCGTCCTCTCAAGGTGAAAAGTGCTCTACAAATGTAATTTTGTTGTTTTGTTTGCTAACAATTGTGCCTCCTTTCCACCAATTTCCCCGTTCAACTTGTTCTATTCTTTAGATTCTCAAACACACCTATCATACTCTCAATCTCTGCTAATTGTCTTACATTTATTGTCTTACTGTGGATGGATTGTTTGCCCTGTCTGATCTGTGATGATGGACAATAATGTTTAGGCTTTTAGAATGAGATGGGCAGGTGGTGTGAACCACATGGCTATGTGCCCCCCGCAGCCTGATTTGAGTTCATGAGGTTTATGCTAAAATCAAAGTTTAGGTTAGTTGGACTAGCACTGGGGGTGACTAGATGGTTGAGGGGATAATCTTTCACTGGTTATTACTGTTTCATATTTTAATGCTTCAAACATGAATTTGCAACTTTTTTTTCCCACAAATGTTGGTCCTGAGTTTCCCACATAGTCTGCTAAATAGATGGTGCGTTAGATGGGATTCTCAAATTAATCTGTGCCAATTTTGCCAATCTAGAAATGTGCAATGACAACAAAATTACATTTGCATAGTGCCTTTCACATCAGGAAATGTGCACAGCTGAGCTCTAAAAGTGCTTGTTGTCTTGATCTTAAGACCATGGTCTTAAATTTTAAGATCAAACAGAATTTTTCAAAATTCTTACATCTGTTCTTAATTTGGGATCCAATTGCTTGAAGAGAAGCATCCAAATTGACCTGGAATTTAAGAATTTATAACATTTTGTGCAATTTACAATTTTAAGACCAATCCAAAACCAAGACTAGGAGAAAATTCAGTCCCATTGCCTCCTTCAAGGCACATCTCAAGACCTTCCTCTTCGATCATGCCTTTGTGCACCCTCCTACTCTCCCTGCCTAACCTATAAACTCCACCTTTTGAGCACCGCTAATTGTGTCCAAATCTCGTATCTTGTTTTGTGTAGTACAAAATTATTCTGTTTGTATCCGTTTGAAATCTGTCATCATGACTCATACTCAACTCTGTTGAGTTGCTCAACTCTGGAGCTTTTTATCTGGCTTAATGAAAAATGTAAAACCTCAGAGATAACATTTTAAATTTATAGTTTCATCCTCAAAATCTAATTATACCTGACCAAGTAAATGGATTAGAAGCCAAATAATATAATTCTGGCATTTAGTAGAGTGCCTTATCATGTCGTCAAACCATCTCATTAAGAGCTTCGCAGAATTTTCATGCGATCTGTAATTTGTAGGTTATATCTTGG
This sequence comes from Hydrolagus colliei, assembly GCA_035084275.1. Taxonomy (NCBI): domain Eukaryota; kingdom Metazoa; phylum Chordata; class Chondrichthyes; order Chimaeriformes; family Chimaeridae; genus Hydrolagus; species Hydrolagus colliei. Next base: position 9,435,971 of record CM068767.1, read on the forward strand.
TAAGAAAGAATCTTTAGGTTTGGAAGGCTATATGGCATTGAAATGTCTCAAAACACTTCATAGGTATTGTAATTGCAGCCAGGATATTGTACTGATTTTCTAATCTATAATCTTCCAGAAATTGGTCATTCATCTTACCTTCACCTTTTGTAAAATGGCTGCCTCATGTCCCTACATAAACAATCACTACACTTCATGGTACTTACCTGCAAAGTGCTTTGAGGCATTTTGACGTGATACAAGTAATGTGAAAATGCAAATTTCTGTGGTATTGTGCAAGATACCAAGCAGGGTATTGTCTCAGAGGGCTTAATAGTGGCGAAGCCTTGGGAGGTGAGCATAAGTAGGGTTGGAAAGGAAGGTTTTCGGGAGGGACTTGAAAAGGGGGTGAGGTGGGCAAAGCAGAAGGATTGAATGAGTGTTCCAGAGTTTCGGGGCATAGTAACTGAAAGCATGACGTCCAATGTTGGAGCAAAGGGTGCGAGGAACAAGTAGGAGACCGGTGTCAGTTGAGCGGTCTCCGGGTGGTGGTTTGGGGAGTGAAAAGGTCAAAGAGGTAGGATGGTGCCAGGGAGTGAAGGGATTTAAAGGATTGCTGGCCAGGACATCAAGCGGAAACTCTCCTGTCTCCTTTCTCCATAGTGATTTTTAATTGTTGTGAGATTTTTAAATCTGTTTGAATAGACAAAGTGACCATTGGAAGAGGGTTCCCCCAGCTTTGTACTGAGAGGCAAAAGGGCGAGTGCGCCAAACTTGCACCTAAAAGCTCACATGGAGAATGCAGCTCTTTAGCTTGATGGAGAATAATATAATAATCCTTGCAATTGATATAGCGCCTTATCACGTCTTCGAGATGTCTCAAAGCCCTTCACATAGTATACTGTAGAATGAATTGTCTGTATTTTGTGCAAAATTATTTAAAGCAGCGGCGGGCGTCATTGCAACAAAACCATAACTTTCACATGCTCAATGAATTCTTTATCAATGCATTTTCTGTAGTTTCTGAAATTTACTAACCAACAATAACCTTTTTTTTTAGAGTAAGATTGGATTTCATCTATCTTGCGAGGACACCTTGGCAGTGTGGAATCCCTGTATTAAACACTGGGACTCTGGTTGTCGCCCAGTGGTTGTGGATTACAGATTACTGGCTGTTGTTGGAGGACTTATTCGGACAGGATGACATCAGAGCTGGAGAGCAGCCTGACGTCCATGGACTGGCTGCCACAGCTAACTATGAGAGCAGCCATCCAGAAAGCGGACGCTGCCCAGAGTGTGGCTGCTGGTGGTGGGGTGGCTAAGAAAAATGCTCTCCTGGACCCTAACACCACACTGGATCAGGACACACAGAACAAAGATGGCAAACCGCCATACAGTTATGCTAGTCTCATAACCTTCGCTATCAACAGCTCTCCGAAGAAGAAAATGACACTCAGTGAGATATATCAGTGGATCTGTGATAACTTCCCATACTACAGAGAAGCTGGCAGCGGCTGGAAGGTGAGTCACCAGGACAAAGGCAAGCCAATTGGGGATTCTCTCGTCCCTCTGTACCTCTCTTCCTCACTCCCTTTGCCTCGTCCCCTCCCTTCCCAGTCTCAGGTCACGGTTAAAGACCTTTCTCTTTGACCACGCCTTTGCTTACTTGTTTTTATCCCTATCCCTGGTTCTGTCCCGGGATCCTCTATTGTGAAGCGCTCTGAGACACCATCCGGAGTGGAGGGCGCTATATAAATCAAAGTAGTTGTTGTTGTTGATAGATTACTAAAAATATGATCAGAAGGGATGCCATACAGGACACCCAACCCTGGACTTCAGCACTGCTTGAATGTGGCTCAAAAAATTCTAATAGTCAACATCTTTGTTCTTGTAAAGTGGCACCAAAATTCTGGGTTCTGAGGCCACTGTGACTGGTACGAACCAGGATGGTGATGATCCAAACTTTTGAGCCTCAGCCATTGTGTTGAAGTGGGGGTGTGGGGGGCATCACTTTGACTGCTTTCAATCACATTTTGAACTATCATAATTATCATCAGTGATAATTACCACAACATAAGCTGAAATTTCCCCTTCTATATTAGTATAAATAACAGGACCACCACCATACATCAGTTTGTTTGTTGTGGCGCTCTGGGACGCTACCTGCGTGAAAGGTGCCATATAAAAACAAGTAGTTGTTGAAGTTGTTGTATTCGTTGCATTTGTGACTTTTACAGCAACAGTTAAGCTTTCTGAGACACTGTCCGGCATAAAGTTGACTATATAAATGCGAGTTGTTTTTCTACGTCTGAATGATGAGATATCAATCCCAGTTTATTTTCTAGAAGGAGAGAAGTTAGATAGTGTTAGTGTTCAAAGGGATTTGGGTGTCCTTGAACACCAGTCCCAAAAAGTTAGTTTGCAAGTGCAGCAAGCAATTAAGAAGGCGAACAGCATGCTAGCGTTCATTTCAAAAGGTTTAGAGTACAAGAATAGGGAAGTCTTGCTGCAACTGTATAGGGCTTTGGTGAGACCGCACCTAGAATATTGTGTGCAGTTTTGGTCTCCTTATTTAAAAAAGGACACACTTGCCTTAGAGGGGCTGCAGTGTAGATTCACTAGATTAGTTCCTGGGATGAGGGGACTGACTTATGAGGACAGGTTGAATAAACTAGGGCTGTATTACAGAAGAATAAGGGGGTTCTTATTGGAACATATAAGATTCTTAAAGGGCTAAAGTAGACACTAAGGAACTGTTTCCCCTATAGAATCTATAACCAGGAGTCACAGTCTTAAAATTAAGGGTCAGCCTTTTAGAACAGAGTTGAGGAAACATTTCTTCACTCAGAGGGTAGTGAATTTATGGAATTCACTACCCCTGAAGGCTGTAGATGCTCAGTCCTTGAACATTTTCAAGGCTGAGACTGATAGATTTTTGAAAAATAGAGGGATATGGGGATAGGGCAGGTAATTAGAGTTAAGTGAGAAGATCAGCCATGATCTTATTGAATGGCGGAGCAGGCTCGAAGGGCCGAATGGCCTACTCCTGCTCCTAATTCTTATGTTTTTATGTTCTTATATTTCCAGATCATTTTAAAAATCGTGAAGTTGTAACTTCTGCCCTGGATTTTATGGTGTTTGTGTCTGTTCAGTTGAGAAAAATGAAGGTGCTCCACACAATGACATTTGTCAATTTCCTTTTATTGTGTAGAATCTCCATAAGTTTAAGATCATTCCTTATGCATGATATTAAAATATTATTTTAATATTTGATAAAGAAAAACTTTATGGTAAATGGAACAAGTCAGAAAATGGGCCAATGATGTGATATCTATTACACAGGTAACCAGGAAGTTTTGGAAATCGCCCTTGTGAATGAGCATTTTGTGTTTCCTTTACCAGATAGTTTCAACTTAAGATCAGTTTGACAGCTGGAATATTGAAATAAGCAAATAGATGATTTGATAAGGCTGAGGGAGCAATTTTAAGATTGGCTTGGGGGGGGGGTGTGGAGTGGGGTGAGAGGGGGGATATTCCATTCTCAGACTTTCATTCAGAATAACAAAGCAACTAATTTCTGTCCTCCTTACACCTTCCCCCTGCCCTTTAATTTTCTTGCGCTAATAAAGGGGAGTGATTGTTGAATATGCTCTGAAGCTGAGATAAGAACGTAAGAAATGATAGACGAAAAAAAAGACCAAGGTCCAACTAGTTCGCCTTTCACCTTCCTGGCAGGCATGCACTTATGTACTGAACTTCCCATTTACTACATATAGTAATGTTACTGTTTCCGTCTGATGGGTTATTTTAATGAACTCATCAAAGCAAGTGTGTGTGTTTCACCTTCAACCTGTCTATTGAGGATATCGAATGGGAAAGCTAAAGTGGCCTGGAGCAAAGTTCCGATCAAAATATAACTAAAACAGTGAGGACAACCATCGATTGTGTTTTGTCATCTTGGCAGCGTTCTCACTCAGGGCCAGAAGATGTCAGTAAAATCCCTATTTTACATTTGCTTGAGCAGAGAGGAACTTCTTTTGTTGGAACAGAGAAGACTGATGTGAGAGCTGATGGGAGGTTTTTAAAAGGATGCAGCTTTTTGATAAGATAGGGAGGAAATTATTTCAACTGAATGCGTCAATGTAAGGTAGCTAGCAAGGGAGAGATTAGGAGGACTTTTTCTTTGTACACACACACAGTTGTTAGGATGTGGAATTCTTTGTAAGGTGTGGTTATCAAGGCAGGGTCCATGTCAATACAGAATCAAATTTATATAGCGCCTTTCACATCGGGAGGACATCCCAACTTTGGATTTGGACCTGAGCCAGGGATGGGGGGAGGGGGAAGGAGGGGGCAGAGATTAGTGGGGGTGGCAGGAGGGTGTCCAAAAGTGCATTTGAAAATCACAAACAATGTCCTCTCTATCTGTGACCAGGGCTCCCTCTGCCTCCTCGTCTTCTTGTACCTCTCCCCTATGTTTGACAGTCGATCTCGCCATCCTTTACCACCTGTCCTCCATCCACCTCAGTGGGACCGCACTCGCTTGGTTCGAGTCCTACTTTACAGACCGCCAGCGTTATATTTGTGCAAATGGTTTTTCTTCTTGCTTCTGCCCGGTCACCTGTGATCTACCCCAAGGATCCTTCCTTGGCCCCTTCTCCTCCTTATCCACGTGCTCCCTCTTGGTGATGTCGTCAGTAGACACATGGTTAACTTCCACATGTACGCGGATGACACTCAACTCTTCTTTCCAACCTCTAACTGCGACCCCCAGTCACCTGATATTCTGTCAGCTTTTCTGTCGGATGTCAGGAGCTGGATGAACACACATTTCCTGCAGTTAAATGTCATACTATTTGGCTCCTGTCAATGTCTTCCGTCCCACGGTTCTGATTTCTTCAACTTACCTCACCTGTCAAACCAGTGTACTACTTAAGCATCGGCTTCGATCCCCAGTTATCCATCCTCCCCATATCCAGTCAATACTGCTAGTCAATACCAGTCAATACCCCCCCCCCCCCCCCCCCCAGCTCTCTAAGGCAAGGGAGGGGTGAGGCAAAGAGAGGGAGGCTGAGCCTGCTGAGTAGACCTGGAGCGGGCAGGTCAATATCAGTTTTTAAGTGGGTTATAGGTAGGTGTCCAAAAAGTTATAATTTTCAGGAGGGAGTGGGGGTTGGTGGGGGCAGATAAATGGGACTGAATGGATTACTCTTTCAAAGAACAAAACAGATCTTTGATCTTCTGAAAAGCTGTGCTTAGGCAAACAATACTGGGTTGTTGTCAGTGAGTCAGTAATGAGAAATCTCAACAATAATGTCAATAGGAATAAACTGGGAGGTTGGAAAAACATCTTTGCACATTTTGACGTTTAGAATGTGGAGTTCTCTGTTATAAACCGGTGTTGAAGTAGATTTATAGATTATTTTCATCTGATAGATGGGAGTTTAAACAAAATAATATTAAAAGTGTGGGGCATTATGAGGAGGGACTGAGTGAAGAAATTGACCTGCACAGACTGGATGAGTCAAGTGGTCCTGTTTCTGTGCTTGAATGTTTTCTGATTCTAAAGGTCGGGCCTCTCTGTTGGTTGAGTCATGAAAGAAATATTTAGCTGATAGAAAGAAACATGACGAAAGGCAGGTACTTTTAACTACCCGGATTGCATAAGGATTCAGTGGGTTTTCCCAGTGGCAAGCCTGGAACTCTGATGATCACATTGGGTGGGGAAGGAAAATGAAAAAAAACATTGTTGTTATCTTAGATAAAACTAGTATTGCATCAAAATTTGCCTTTACCATGACAGAACGCTTCATTCATGTCAAGTTTATACTAATTTATTTACTGATTTATATAAAGATCCCATAGGAAATGTCTAGGGAGCTTTTCACAATACAATTGGAAATTCACTTAATTGTTGTTTTAGGGATATTGTTTTGCCCAAATTGACCTCCATCTTTCTCTACAAAATACAAATACACTACTTGTTATTTTGTGATGGCACTTTAGATACCCACTCAATGTGAAAGGCACTTATCAAATAGAAGGATTATTATTTCTAGAAATTTAAAGAAATTTGTGCTGTCGGGACCACCTTAATAGTGTTTTGTCTCAGGCTATTTGTTAATTCATATTGATGCAGTGCAGGTGACAGGAGGTCCTAGCGATTTGCCCTCTGCTAAAACTAGATTGTTTTAGTCAGCTAACTGGCTGACACATGCAGAAATCCATCACCATGCTTAAGAGTATCCAACTATGGTGTCCTGTAGTACAGTGGGTACAACACCTGCCTTGCAAACAAGAGACTTAGGTTTGATTCCCGGCAGGGCGAAACCTTGGGCAAGTTTCCTTACTCCACACACCTGATAATAATCCCTCAAGAAAACCCCCCAATAATAATTTGGTCACTTAATCCACGACTGTTTGTGGAACAGGGCTGAGTGCAATTGGCTGCCACATTTCGCCCATAAATATACAGTCAATTCACTTTACAGGGTATTCTGTGAAGCGCTTTGAGACGTCTAGACCAGTGGTTCTCAACCTTTTTCAGTAATTTACCCCTTGTTAATTTTCAACATTATCGTGTACCCTCACCCAACCATATACACACACCACCCGCCTCATTCCATTCGCTTTTCTTATATAAAACAAAATAACTAGCACATACAAAACGAGGGGAATAACAATTAAATATACAATTTGGAAGGCTATTAAACGCTAAATATCTAGAGAGCTGAATAAATCAATGAATAAACCTGTAACCCCTGGAAGTAATTTTGTACCCCCTGGGTATATGTGCCCCTGGTTGAGAACCGCTGGTCTAGAAGACATGAAAAGTGCTATATCAAATGCACGGATTAACCATGCATTCCATGTGCACATGGAAATTCTCAAGATATTGGAATGGAATGCTCCCTGAAACGATGCATCCTGCTTACATATGTCCTGTAACTCAGTTGTTAGGGTATTCACTTCTCAAATGAGAGTGCTGGGTTCAATGAGAATCCTGGGTTCAAGGACAAAACCTTAGACAGGTTTCCTTACTCCACATGCCTCTGTTTACCTAGCAGTAAGTAGGATCCTGGTTGTCAGTTGACTGGCAGATCGCTTTTCCTGGGTAATAATCCCTTCAAAAGAAATCGTTACTTCAATCCACAACAGATTGAGAATCCGTTGTAGGACAATGCAATGATGGTGGTTATAATAATAATAATCCTTGCATTTGATATAGCGCTTTTCACATCTTCTAGATGTCTCAAAGCGTTTCACAGAATATACAGTAAAGTGAATTGACTGTATATTTGTGGGCAGCAGTCAATTGCGCACAGCAGTGTCCCACCAACAGTCGTGGATTGAAACAACCAATTTATTATTGTTTTTTTGAGGGGTTATTATTAGGCTTGTGGAGTAAGGAAACTTGCCCAAGATTTCGCCCTGCCTGGATTCAAACACAGGTCTCGTGCTTGTAAGGTGAGTGCTCTAACCACTGATCTACAGGAATCCACTTTTGGTTGGTTAATGGTCAAACCAGCCGAGTGGGGTCTCACTGATGAAGGAGGAGGATGGCATGATTGACTGGGTCAAATGTAGCCGAGAATTTTAGGACAAGGGGTCAGAGGGAACCCGCGTCACAGAATGTGAGAGGCTGTTGAGTTTGATGAGTGTGCTGTGGGCAGGGTGGAGGGGCTTGCGAAAGGAATGGAGAGAGAGGTGTGACAGAAGTTGATTTGCAACATCACATTCCAGAACTGCAGCAAGGAAATTGGCTGGTAGTTTGTCAGGATAGAGTATTCAAGGGTAGATTTTTTTTTGAGGATGATAGCAGTTTTGAGAGGGAGTGGGACAGAGGAGAGAGACTGCTTGACTGAGCCTGTTAGCAGAGGACAAGGGAGGAGGAGGAAGTAAGTGACCAGCAACAGGGTGGGGGAGAAGGGGAGGGAAACGAGGGACCAGGTGGTGGACTGCATGAAGGCTGAGAGGGAGGAAGGAGAATTGGAAGCAAAGTTGAGGGCAGTGATAGAAGCTGTGGCGGAAGGAATGGGGATATAGAAGGCAGGGAAGTTCAGGACTTCTGTATACTTTGCAATGGATATAAGGATGGAGAATGCATGAGAGGGGGTGTGGGCCGAGGAGGTGATTTGCAGTGGAGAAAAGGTGGTATTTTTAGCCTCCACAATGCCTAAAAGAAAGGTGCTATGAAAGATGGTGATGATGATGTGCCCAAATGCCAGCCGAACCAGTCATGGCAAAGAATGACACCGAGTAGACTATTTGCAGTTTATTTGTGGTGATTCCTGGTAACTTTGGTTTTTTTGTGCTCTCTTACAGAATTCCATTCGACACAATTTATCGTTAAACAAATGTTTCCTGAAAGTGCCTCGGTCAAAGGATGACCCGGGCAAGGTACGTTCCCAGCTGGTTCCTCGGCCTGTGTATGTATCAGTGCCGTATTGACTGGACAGATGTGGTTAAAACATACTCTTAGGGTTGACACCCCTGCTTTCCCGACTTAATGACAATGGTTACAGCGCTCCAAAAATGTACAGTCACTACATTTCACAGTAGTAATTCCTTTATGTGAAGCGCTTTGAGATGTCTCATAAGGTGCTATTATCAATGTAAGGATTATTACTACAGTAAAACCTCGATAATCCAACATCCCGAAATCCTGCAACTCCCTAAAACTGTCAAGATTTCAAAATACGTAAGGTATTAGATTTTTTCCGATGTTTGCAAATCTCCTGAAGTTGGGAACAGCTGCTTGTAGTTCCTGGCGTGGCTGCTCTGTCACCCGGTGCTGTGGGTGGAGCTCGGCCATTGTTTGGCTTCAATGCTGTGTTTACAGCTCACGTGGTGTATGAGGCAGGGCTTCCACAGGCATTTCTAAGATAGGTTCTAAACACCGGCAAACACCGAAATCCGGGAAGCGAGTGGGCCCAACCAGCCCGGATTATCAAGTTTTTACTCTACTAATATTATTATTATGATCGCAGGGTTTCAGTTTCTATAAATCTGTCTTTCTAAATGATTCTGAGGCCTTCATGGTCCAAACTCAATTCAGTCTCAAACTGTCATAAAGGATGTTTTAACCCCATAGTCTATTAAATCTCTAAATTGTTTGTTATTTAATGGATATTAATTATCAGAAACTGTTAATTAAGAAATAGCAGTGTTACAAAGTGCTGCATTTCTTAGATTCTCCCCAGTACAATAATATGTTGGTGGGCGACCATTCAGCTTATTTTTAAAACAATTCGCAGCAATATTTCATTGTGTTCTCTCTGGTTTGATCGTTGCTGTCTGATAGTATGGATGTTCAGCACCACTTCCCCTCCTATGTCAGAGAAATGCAAGGTTTCCTCCTCATTATATATATATATATATATATATACACCTCAATCTAAATTCACTCTGAAAATTCAAATCAATTTCAACGTACCCAATTGGTACGTTTATATTGCAGAGCTGGTTTCTGGAAATATTTGTACAAAGCTGGCTCAATTCCCGGGTTCTGCAGAAACCGCCCACTTCATACTGTGGAGTGGATTCAAAGCAACGGGAACAACATTCAAAACATCTATACATTTGCAAGCTCGCAGTCACAACTCTTGACCATGAGATTGATTGCCACCCCTTCCTCAGTTGTTAGGAAAGTATGTTCGGTCTGGCAAGTGCTTTGGTGACCCATAATGGTTGAACGGATAGAACTTGCTGGAAAATGGGACCACTTCCAACATTGGATTGCCCTAGGGTTTTGCTGTCTGTGATGGCACACAGGAACTGTCTCTTAACAGTGCACATAGCTCCAGAGACAATATTGCTACCTTGTTTATTGACATCTAAGGTGTTTGGGGAGGTGCTGTAAATTAAATGTGCATCTTCTACGTGTGGTACAGCAGTGCTCTCACAGGCATTCTTTAGCAGTATGTTAAGAATACTGATGGCACTACAGCAACCATCAGTACGCATCAGGAAGTGCGGCATAAATGTAAATTAGTAATGTATTACATTCCATGCATCCATTTACACATCTCTTGGTTACTCATGTTCTGCACACACATAAATGTCTCAAATATTTTTTTAGAACTAGTGAAATGGTGTCCCATGTGAAATGCTGTTAGATATTTTTACTATATCCTTGCGATACAATCTGTAAATTGCTGTATGTAAATCGGTGTAGACGTACTAATGGTGTTTAGAGGCTGGGAGATGTGCCCGACCAGTGGCTTTGCTCCCACCATTTTTCCTAACTCCACTTTCATTACCATTCTCATGGTAGTTTGTGCAAAGCTCTTACCTTATACATCACAATATTTATACAGTAACATTGAGCAGAACATTGCCTGATTGCTTGTTTTAAATGATATTTGGCAAAGGAATCTGATCGTCTATGTGTCAAATCCAGGACAGTAGAGACTTGGAGTCTGGAAGACAGACTTTACCATTTAGTTTGCCCCCTTTGGTAGCTCACATTGTAAAGCACTTAATAGTTTTAAAGGGTTGAGCTCAATGTGAAAGAAGCTTTTTGTGGAAATGAATACCTCTTAAACTCAGCCATGGAAACATACTTCATTTAGATATAAATCAATTGGATTGGAGTTTGTTTTAATATTAACTGGAGAGTTCATTTTGAGAGCCTATTAGTTTGTGTCGTTCATTCACCTGCACGACTTTGGGCAAAATTGTTGACAAGTTGTGACTTGCCCTTGACCCAAATTTAGGATTTTTAATCGAAGGTTTTTTGATTGCTCAACACTTGGAAAGAATGAGCAAGATGCTCAATTGTATTAGCCCGCTGTAAGGTGGTGCTGGAAATTGGGAGGGAGGGCTGGTGCTCTTTATATGGGCTTCATGCTGCCAGTGCTAACAGGCAAACCTGCCTGAGTTGTCCTCTAACAGGTCTGACATGTCTCACTGGAGGTCCACACCCTTTTGTGTGTGTTGTTTCTTTCCTTGCTGTAGTTTAAATTTATTTTGAGCGCAATTCCAAAAAGGAATTCTGGGGAGAGGCAAGGCCGATGGGGTGGTGGGGACATGAAGCAAGCCAGTTTGCTGAGCAAAGGAAATGGCCGGGTCAGAAGGTCGTAGAGGTGCACATTCTTTCCTCTTTCTTTGTATGTTTTTGTTCCGAGGGAGGTTCTTACATTGTTGACAGAGTTATCAGATCCGAGAAATAGGAGATGCTATGATTTTGTTTTAAAAATGTGCTTAAAAGCAAAGTAATAATTCAGTGCTACAGACATTAATTTGGGGCAGATTAGCAGTGTGCTTGGAGCCTGCCTGATCTTCAGAGACGACTGGCAGACATTGTTTGTCTTGTTTCTTATCTTACTGATGGACCTATTTGTACTTAAAGATGGTTTAGATGTTTAATCATTAGCTATCAGAGTGGTTGTGCTACTCCAGAGTGGTTATGACATGCCTGTTTATTCAGTAACTTTAATGTCAAGAGAATATTTTCTAATGTAAAATAAATTTTTTATGGCTATAAGTAAGAACCATATTTTGATGGCTGAGTGGAAAGCAGAAAAATCTGTACAAGTTTATGACTAAATTATGGGAGCAGTTTGGAATTTAATAAAAGTTTAATTCCATCAAATTGATGACCAATTTTATTGAGTGGAGGGGGGAATGGGGGGCACTTTCCTCATTAATGCCATAATGTGCTCAGTTTATATACCACAAACTGTCACTTTTTGACTTTTTCACATGTGCAAGATGCATTGGAGGTTTATTTTTGATGACTGCTTCTCCACCACCAGTGGACCCACGGAAAGGCCTGAAGAAAGTTATTTAAAAAATGCCCATTTTATCCACAATTGCTTTTTTGAGGCAGGGAGAAAATTGTCCAAAATAATTGTGTCTTTTACTTCAGCTGTAAATAGAACATCACATTTGTTGAAAAACGTTTCCTCAGTACACGTCCAAGCATCAGGTTGTGTTACAGTGAGAACAATGATCTCTTTTATAGCAATACAGATAGGATGCACTTAACAAGAGCTTTATTGCGCAACGTTTGCTTGTTCTAAGTTATATATTTTGGTTTGTTCCTACTTTGTGCTGCTGTTTTTCAGGGTTCATACTGGGCCATTGACACAAACCCAAAGGAGGATACACTACCCACTCGGCCAAAGAAGAGGCCACGGTCCGGAGAAAGGGTAGGTCTGTGAAAGATGCTAAAATTGTGGATCGAAATGGAAACGTTGGGATGGGGTAGAGATGCTGGTTTGATGTTTTGAATGAGTTTCGTGCATTTGTCACCTCAAGGCAAAATTTCTCCACGCGGTTCCTCAGTCTTCTTTCCAGCTTTTCAGCTTCGATTCATATAAATCTTTATAGCCTGAATTCACTCTGAACCCAGGTTATGCAGACTCCGTCTCCCCATCATTTCCAGGCTCCACTAGCTCGCATCGCTTCAACTCTTCAAATCCCATTGTGCTCCTGCTCCTCCACACCCTTTACAATCTTCTCTAGCATTACTGAGCTTGTTCCTCACTTGTTGTTGATATCAATGGCAACCTATGCAGTTTTATTTGGTTTGACTCCAGTAGTACAACAACACACATTCTGGGGTCCCCAAGCCTTGGCTCTTGCCAACCTACACCAAATACTTCCCTGAGTTAGATAAGCAGGGAGAATGCGTGCAATCCATTCCAATAATCTATCCCAAAAATTTCATTGTGTAGGGTTGCATGGAATTCTCAGCTTGGTTTGGATACTTTTAAGCATGGTGTTGGGTTTCCGCAGGTGTCAGACATCTGCCTCCAACATCCTTTCAGGCAATGCATTCCAGGTGGTAACAAATCTCTGGGTTGAAAAAAAAAAGTCTCCTCATCTCCCCTTTTGTTTTATTGCCAATCATCTTAAATTTGTGTGTACTGGTTACTGAACCCCCTGCAGAGGAAACAATTTATCTCTATCTACTCTATCAAAACCCTTCATCAGTTTGAACACTTCTATTAAATCTCTCCTCAACATTCTTTGTCTAAGGAAAATAGTCCCTAATAATAACTGTTACTAAAATAATAATCCTTAAATTTAATATAGTGCCGTTCATGTCTTCATATTACACAGCAACAAGATTTGAATGTCAATGACAGCAATAATTCTCATTCTAGAGTTTCAAAATCCAAACGTTTAATTTTAATAGATTTGTCACATCTTGCATGGCATTGAACATATATTGATCTTTAGCTTATAATAGAATTTAACACAAAGGTTGGTTGTCTATTGCTCTGTATTTGTTGGAGCAGACATTAATGTGTCTCTTTGATTCTCTGCTTCCATATTCTAGGCCTCAACACCATACAGTCTGGATTCTGAACCTTTAGGAATGGACTCCATCATCTCTGGAAGTGCCTCTCCAGCAATCAACACTGTGACTAACAAAGTAATATGCTTTAATCTGATCTCTTGTTTGCTTCTTGTCTCTAGTTGAATGTTTAGTGTAGAAAAGGGAAATTCTCCCAGTAGGTTTATAAAAATCCATTTTATAATAGGAATAGCAGGAGCTAATATCATTAATAATTTCACAATTTTTGAAGATCTTAAAAAAACTGGGTGGAAAATGCAATTACAACAATTAACAAAAGCTTTAGGACTGAACATTCTCTGTAAAAGGAAATATTTTCCAACCATTTGTATATCTTAAATGTATGCCTTTGTTTCTGAGTTGCCAGCCAAGTGGAAATAAACTTACTATTTACCCATCATAGTAAGCCCTCTGGGATGCTACCCTGTGTGAGGGTCACTATATAAATGCAAGTTGTTGTTGTTATCATGACCACCTGTAATCTTCATCCCTTTAAGACTCCCCTTAATCTTCTCATCTCTAGCAAAACCCTAGTCTCTTGGTGAAACAACATTGCTTTCATTTTTATGAGAAAAAATTTGAGTTTATGAGAATGTCAGTGCCTCTGGGTTAGACTAAAAGTTCTACTTAGGGTTAGGGACATATGCGAGGACATGGTTTTCCTTAAAGAGCCATAAGACTTGTCAGATAGAGGATGTTTTCATACTAAGAGCTTATGAAGTTCTCAAATTGACGAGCTTGTGTTGGGTTGGCAGGTAACACTATACAACACGGATCAGGATGGCAGTGATAGTCCTCGCAGCAGCCTTAACAACAGCCTGTCTGACACGAGCCTCGCCTCCGTCACCTTGAACAGTGTTGGTTCCGTCCACAACTACGCACAGGTCAGTTCACAATCCAGCAAAAATGTCTTGTGGAAGCAGTTTGCAGGCTTATCTCTGCTGTGTACTCATAGCTGGAGATGGTTAACTCAGCATTGCTATCTATATCCCCTTGCTTTCTGCTAGGCTACATTTCTGATGTACCTCTTTTTTAAATTTAGGAGGGAGGTGTGATGGGATAGCCAGTCTTTTTTGGCCTTTATTTAGCGAGAGATTTGGACATTTTACTTTTTAACTTTAAAAATTATTTTTACACCATTATCTGGAGAAGTACATATTATCTGTGGCTCGAATCAAGATCTTTTAGTTGGCCCATGTGCTATAAATTAAACAATGTTTTTTTGTGGAGACATTAACTATTTGTAATGCTTGTATTACCAAAGCCAGCTCCTTGGATGTCGACCTGAAGTGAAAGGAGCTACAGAAATGTAATTTGGTTTGAATAGATAGAACCACAATTTTACATTGAAACAGCACCTTTAATGTCAGGAGGATGTCTAAGTGTTTCACAATGCTGACTGAACTCCAAACTGAGGCTAAGGAGAGTCATAGCTTTGACCACTGTATTAAATTTTAAGCTTGTGCACTATTTTAGAATATACTATTGAGTCCATTGTACAAGCTGGTTTCCCACCATTGCTAAAATAAATCGTGCTCCAAATTAAGACTTATTCTTGTCACCTATTGTGTCTGACGCTTGAGGAAATCCATCATTGTGCTTAATGGTGTCTGGTCCAGACTGAGAGATACAAATATATATGCTCTTGACACATGGAAATGTCCCTGTGTTGGAATTGAATTCATGAAAAATTTATAAACTTTTGCCCAATTTTTAATTTTAAGATCACGGTCTTCAGTCTAAAATCATCATGAATTTCGGGCCTCTGACATCTGTGTAGAATTTCCTAGTTAGCTCTACTCTGTATGCGGTTGTGTGTTTTTTTGTACGAATTGGTGATTTTTAGAATGATGTTGCTTCCTAATCTGTAGCGAGAGAGTGTGTTTGTTTCGCCCACAAAATACACAGTCACTACACTTTACAGTGCATCCTATGAAGCTCTTCCAGACATCTGGAAGATACGATAAGGCACTATATCAAATGCAAGGATTATATTATTATTATTATTATTATTATTATAGGCAACGAACCGGGCTGATTCGGTCTCCCAGACTCTAACACCTCAGCAGCAGCAGCAGCAACAGCAGCAGCAGCAACAGCAGCAACAGCAGTACAACATGCCTGAGAGAGACAATAAACCTCCCTTCTCAGAGTATAACTTTGAAGATCTGAGTGCCTCCTTCCGTAGCCTTTACAAATCGGTCTTTGAGCAGTCTCTCAGTCAGCAGGGTGAGTGAAATAGACAGTCTGGGTGTTTTCCAAGTGTTGTTTTTCTAAAAACGTGAGTAGGTCCAGTATATGTTTTTAAATAAACATGAAATGTTAACAGGCAAATCTAAAGACCCGTGCAATCTGGTCAGTAACTCCTTGGCTGGCCTTGCATTTTCAGGGATTGATGATTACATGCATTTACTATCTGTCTTAAATACAGAAACAAGAAAATTGCTGTATTAGAGCACTTGCCTTATAACAACAACAAACAAACAAACAAAACTTACATTTATATAGCGCCTTTCACGTCGAGAGGACATCCCAAGGCGCTGTACAGTCAGGTAGGACAAGAGCAGGGTGGGAAGGATCAGGGCAGGATAAAGCATAGTAAGAAAAGTAACTGTATTAGTGGGCGAAACGCGGCAGCCAAATTGCGCACAGCAGTGTCCCACAATCAGTCACGGAAGTGGGACTAGGGGCAAAAGGGGGTAAAGAAGCAAAAGGGGAGGGGTGGAGACAGGGGGAAGAAAAGCAGGAAAGTCGACTGTATATTTGTGGGCAAAACGCGGCAGCCAAATTGCGCAGGGCAGTGTCCCCACAAACAATCGCGAAAATGGGGCCAGGGGAGAAAGGGGGAAAAGAGGGAGACATAAGCGAGAGACATGGGTTCAATTCCAGGCAACAACAACAAAATTATATTTGCCGAGTGCCTTTCACGTCAGGAGGACATTCCAGCAGGGCGAAACCTTGAGCAGATTTCCTTATTCCACATGCCTGATAATAATCCCTCCAAAAATAATTCATGACTGTTTGTGGGACACTATTGTATGCAATTGGCTTACGCCCACAAATATGCAGTCACTTCACTTTACTGTATATTCTGATATGTCTAGAAGACACGATAAGGCACTATATCAAATGCAAGGTTTATTATTATTTTAGGCATTTTTCATTCTTCCCCAGAAAGCACACAGTAGTTGAAGAGGAGGGCGTTAATATAACCTGTTTTAGATTCAGCTTTAAGGTAGGAAGGACAGAGTGAGGAAGAGCTTTGTGTCAGTCTAAGCTTACTAACCAACAACAACAAATTACACTGGTATAGTGCCTTTCATATCAGTAGGATGTCCCAAGGCACTGGACCTTAAGGGATCAGCACTGGAGTTGATGGTTGGGATCAGAGGGGTGGAGATTGGGAGGGTAGGGGTAGGACTGTGAACGATGGCACAGTTGATCTTGAGACAGATCTTGAAGGAATCTCTATAATTAGAGTAACCAATACCGACACCCATTTGAATGTTTGTTTGATATATGAGCTAATTTTTTGTGTGACAGTATTTATATTTCGTTCTTTTCAGGAATGATTAACCTATCTTCTGAAGCATCACAGCCAACCCACACGTCCTGTTCCTACCAGCACTCGCCCAGCAGCACTGTCAGCACCCACCCACACAGCGGCCAAAATAATCTGACCAATAGCCATGCTAGCAGCTTGGGAGGGGGAGGAGGGACGCAAGTGCAACTGGTGCCCCATCAGCTCCACATCCAGCACGCCCATCACCAGCACCATCAACACCAACACCCACAACACCAGCCAAACCAGCAGCATCAACAACATCATCAGCATCACCATCAACATCAACAGCAGCACATGGCCTGTAATATTGGTGAGTAACATTCACTCTCTACACCAAGGCTTTATAGCCTACTGAGTCGGTGCGACCTTCACCTCTGCAGCTAAGTGGTTAGAGCACTCGCATCGAATAATAATAATAATAATAATTTGAAGTGGCCAATTTATTATTTGTTTTTCTTGAGGGATTCTCTATAGTAAATATGTATAGTAAGGAAACTTGCCCATGGCTTTGCTCTGCTGGGAATCAAACCCAGGTCTCTTGTTTGCAAGGTGAGCTAACCACTGAGCTATAGGATTCAGATTGTTAGTCGATTGGCGGGGTAATAATCCCTTTTTATAAAATAAATAATACTAATTTGGTCACTCAATCTACAACTGTTTGTAGGACACTGCTTTGAGGGGGTCTCAAAGACGTGATAAGGCACTTTATCAATGCAAGAATTATTATAATACCTCTGAGAAGCTAGCGGATTCAAGCCTTACAGGACCTAACTTGAAGTCAGCTATCCTCCCCCCACCTTCCTCTCTCCCCCACTCCCCCGTAGAGTAAACGGATGCATTACGTTGTCGGAAATCTTATCCTTCAAATGAGAGGTTAAAATTGATGCTTGCTCTAACTCTTGGGATAAATGTTTGGGATCCTGTGGTGCTATTGCAAAAGAGAGGGAAGTTTGCCCAGTTTTGTGGCCGCAACCATCTAAATTAATTAACCATATTAAATGTGTAAATATATATGTATTGTTATTGTCACTCATTTCGTGACTATTTGTGGGAATTTACTATTGCAAAACAGCAGTTACTGTTTATTCCCACAACCTGATCCACCAATCAACTAACAACCGGCTTCCTACTGGCAATTGTACCTGGATCCTCTTGCTTACAATGTAAGTACGCTAACCACTAAGCCATGGGATTCCAGATGCTGTCTGTGAATAGAGGGGCAAGGAGGTGCAGCTGGGAGGCAAGGAGAGGGATAGGGATGGAGTCAAGGGATCAGCTGGTGGGCTTCATTTTGGACATGGTGGAGGTGAGCCAAGAGGGGAAGAGAGCGTCCAAGGTGTGGAGGTAGGGATGGGTAGGGGCTGGAGTGTGAGGGGGAGGTGGGGCTTGGGTTAGCGATAGAAAGAGCAGAGGTAGCCTAGCGGATCCCCTCAATTTTAGACTCGAGGAAGTTCAGCTTCTCCTCGCAGTTGGAGTTGGAGGAGAGGAAGGGAGAGGCGCGAGAGGGGGCCGGAGAAGGTGTTTTGTGGTAGAGAGAAAGTCACGGGTTATCCTTGGCCTCCAAGATTATTTTGGAATAGAAGGTCAATTTAGTGGAGACGATGATGGAGCGTTGATATTGATGTGGTCCAGCCAGAGATGCTGATGGACTGTTAGGTTGGATTTGAGGCAGCATAATGCGGCCTGCACCTGTGTCTTGAGGGAGTGGAGGTGATTGTTTAGGAAAGAGGTCATTACCAGGCAAACAGTGAAAGCATATTTTTGTAGTCTTGTCCGCTGTAATCTCGGTTTTCCTTTCCTTGTATTCTCATCTCTGCATTTTTGAGAACCTCTCTTAAATACTGTCAGTTCACTACAGTATATTCTGTGAAGTACTTTGAGACGCCTTGAAGATATGATAAGGTGCTCTATCAAATGCAAGGATTATTGTTTTTTTATGTTGTTCTCAGTCCTTCCCAAATATCAAAATGCCTTCAATAATATCCTCTGTGGTTTCTGATAAAATATCCTCTGTGGTTTCCTCTTTTGAAAAATTCCTTGTTCAGATTGTATCCAGATTGTGTCCTGAACGGCACAGGGTTAAACAATATTGGCCAAGTGATGTATTGAATGTAGATAGTTCTGCAATCCAAGGTATAAATGACCTGATAGTATCCTACAGAATATCCAGTGTGGTGAAGACTTTGGGCTTTTTTAGACGTGAATTTCTTCAAGCTTTGGAATGGCATAATGTTCAAGCACTACCAACTAAGCCAAGCTGCCAATTTATCCTTTTACCTACGTACAAAGATGTGCAGCTGGTGCTATGCCAGTGTGCTGTTCCAACTCTCATAAAATAATCTTTACATTTAATATAGCATCTTAGCACTTCAAACCATCTCGAAGCACTTCACGGGATTTGCTGGCAAATGTAGTGGCTGTACTTTGTAGACAATCACGGCGGCCAAATTGCTCACGGCAACATCCCACAAACAGCCGTGAGTTGGGACTGATTTTATCCGGGCGACTGTCTTCAGGACATTGCGACTCCTTTCGTAGTGGCCACAGCTCACGAAGGTCCATGTGTCTGCTCATAAACACAATAAGCAATGTTCTCTTTATCAACAGAAATAAAATGAAAACGTAACTATTATTTAAATACCAGAATGAAATCCAGGGCTCTCTGGGAAATGGGGTCTCAGCAAGTAGATGGACCTTGGATTTACCTTCTCATTTGAAGGACAATGAAGCGCTTTTCCAACCTTGCGCTGGAGGGTCAGCTCAGACAATTAGTTCAAAGTCCCCAATGTGGGTCTTGAACCCACAACCTTCTGCTTTTGAGGCAAGCGTCAGACAAGAGCAAATGCATAAAAGAGCCACGTTATTAACAGATTAATGTACATCAGTAGTGCATGTTTTAATTGACTTTCACCTGTGCCTGATAAATGACCAGTATTACATTGTTCTAACCCTTGTTGATGGTTTTGTGGCTATTGCAGGCATTCCCTCTGACTGGTGTATGAATCTGGACACTCTGAAAGAGAGTTTCCGCATCGCTAGCAGTTTCAACTGGTCGGATGTGGATCTCTCCCAGTTCCAAGGTAGGTTTGCCAGCAACGTGAAGCTGTGTTCATTAGCCATAGTGGTGACTACTGTCTCTGAGGCCCAGGTTTCTGCTCAATATGAACAGAAACAAATGAAAACAAAACTATTCATTATTTAAATAACAGAATGAAATCCAGGCTTCTCTAAGAACTTTAAATGCTGTAAACTTTATGTCTGTCTGTCTGCCTGTCTGTGTGTGTCTCTCTCTCTCTCTCTCTCTCTCTCTGTGCTTCGCGCACTCTCTGTCACACTCTGTCTCGATCACAGTCTCCGTCACTCTTTCTCTCTCTGTCAGGCTTTCTCTCTGTGTCTCTGTCTCTCTGGGACGCTAGCCCGCGTGAAGGGAGCTATATAAATGCAACTTGTTGATTTCTCTCTCTCTATCGGTCTCTTCTTTCTCTCAATATCTCTCTTTGTCTTGCTCTCTTGTTGGTCCTCTCTTCTCTCTCTCTCTTGGTCGCTCTCTTTCTCTGAGATTCTCTCTTTCTGAGTACCTCACTGCTGGCTGGCTCTTGGTCTGTCTCTCTGCAGGTCTGGCTGGGTCTCAGACAGCAAAAGAGAGAGAAACAGACAGCCAGAGAGACTGAGACAGACTGACAGGGAGGGAGAGAACCGATCTGTTACAGTTGGATGTAAATTCTTTGGTTGCAATTGCGTTGGAATATCCAAGTTGTTTGGGGTTTTATAAAACTGTACAGGCTGCTGATCTGATGCAGTTATAACTGTTTAATTCTTGTCTGACTCCAGAATTGTTGGGTTAATCTCCCTTTTTTGCCACACTGACCACACTCACACCCATAGACCGACTGATCCTGATGCACACATAGTGAATTGACTGATTGACTTCGTGCTTAGTGCTGGCTGTGAGAATCTGCATTAGACAAGAGAGAGAAAAAAACATTTGTTTCTTTGATTTCTTTTGAGCATTTTATTTAGTTAACATGTTTATGTTTGTGTTGCTATAGTTTTGCCTTTGTTTAACAACAAAGCCTGTGTTGCCTGTCTGGCTGTGGGCCCGTTAATCCTTTGGCCTCCTTTACCGTGGAATCTCTCCTTAATGCTCTGTCATGCCTTTTATCCACAGGTCTGATGGAGAGTATGAGGCAGGCGGATCTCAATAACTGGTCACTCGATCCTGTTCAGTTTGCGGACTTGTGCTCTTCCCTAAACCAGTTCTTCACACAAACTGGTCTGATCCAGTCACAAGGGAATATGCATCCCGTTTGTCACAGCACAATGCACACGCAGAAACCAAACCAGCACATCAGTACAGGTATAGACTCCAAAAATGTAGAGCTAGTTGCAGATTTTCACGTATCAATAAGATGTTTTGAAATGGGTGATGCTTTATTTGAAGCATGTTATTTTTTTCGGTTTAGGCCATGGTAATTCAGTTAACTGGTTGGATATTCCCCCCACCCCCTCAAAAGCACTACGCAAGCAACTTCTTTTATTATCATTTTTATCTTATTTTGCAAGGGCAGGGAATCAAACAGCCATCATTAACAAGCAAAAAGGGAGTCTCGGTTTTTCACCTTCAATGAATTTTCATTCATTGCGAACTAGATTTATTTATTTATTTTTTAAATGGTTTGTTGAAGTGCAGATTCAACTTGCCAGAATCTGCAGGCAGATTGGGCTGGTTCCTGCGTTTAGCCCATGGTTTGGATGGAGTGTGCCAGCGATCTGAACACATTGGAACAATTTGGAGCAAATTCTATGTGTGTGTGTGTGTCTCTCTCTCTCTCTCTCTAGAAATGTAAGAAGAAAAATGTAGATTGTGATGAATGAGCCCTAACTAACAAGCTGTGTGCTTGTCATTGTGGATTCCTGTTTATATTTTGAAAGTGAGCAACATCAGACAAACCTGTGTCACGTTAAGAAGCTGAAACTCCTAATAAATTGGCTTTCAATTTAAGATCTTAAATTCAATAATGATAATAATTCTTGCATTTGATACAGTACATTTGATAAGGCACTGTATCAAATGAGATGTCTGATTCTAGATAATTGGGGCTTCAGAAGGTAAATGGATCAGTTCTTGACCTGGAGCTTTGTGACTTGGCTCAGTCAGCCTGGCGGTTTCCTAACACCGCCTCTTTTTCCTAACCTACAATTCACCTTTTGCAGCATTTTTCCTCCGCATTTAGCAGCTTCTAATTCTGCATCTCTTTTGAAACTAACCGCTTCTTTTCCTTTTACAGCCTTTCCCTGTGGTATGTTTACTAACACTGTGTTCTAATTCTTGCTTTCTCAGATTCCCCACAGTTGTTTCACGAGCTTCACTTACCACACATAGCAAATTTTATTTGACTTTTCACAGATCATCTGCTCCACATTAGGACCTCCTTTCTTTTCGTTACATTACACAGATTTCTGTTTAACAGCTTCCCTGCTACACACCACTGAGACTTAATTGCATTTGACAACTCCTCTGCTTTCTATTTACTGATTGGTTTCTCTAGCCACAACCCAGCTAGTATAGTCCTTGTCCTGCTACTCTTGTCTGCAAACCTCCTGTTGGCGCTCGCTCTTACTTACTCTCTGCTCTCCACTGAACAGGATTACAAAGCTCAACATTAAGGCTGTTGAACCACTAGGCAGTGGAAGCGGTGAGAATCTGCCTGCTGACCTGTTGTAAAAACAGAGTGACCTGTCAGCATTCCAGATTAAAACCAGCCGAACGGTGTCTATTGCAGAGGGTGTGGTGGGGTCCGGTGGGAGGCAGTACTGTTACTGCGAATATTGTACTAGAATGTGTTCTACAGATTAAACCACAACTCATCTGACTTTTGGAATAGAACTGAGTCTATTTAATCAGTAACCAAATTTGCCCTTTAGGTTATTTTCATTTGATCTTTCCCTCCATCACCCTGCTTCATCCCTGCACAAAAGAGGCATCTTAGCTTTGGACCACATGTTAGAGGGCTTCTGATTGTACCTGTGACTGGGTTTCCTGTGAGCAAGCGCTCGGGCTCCTCTTGTTGCCGACTGTTATGACACACCAAGGCTGCAGCAGAGCTCACCTCAGCGTAACACTGGGATTAACTGTTTTACAATCACCAAGAAACCCTATTAAAATTGCTATGATCTCACTTTAAATGTTTATTAATTCACACATTTAAGCAGTGAAACATACTTGTTTATATTGCTCTCTGAGGTGCTGGACATACTGAGCAAAACCTCTTTTGAATGTTTCAGTGCAATGTGTAAAGCCCATTATACCATGTAGTGGTCGGGATGCCAATACAGTGCCAAGATTTCCCTCAAATGTGGTCAACACTAGAGGGAAACAAACAGTCTGACATTAAAATAAGTTTGTCAGAAGTTTATCCATTTGTTTCTGTTCTAATATTTTTTTTCATTAATATAGTCTTTTTTTCTGCACATCCAAATAAAAGATGTCAGTGTTGGAGTAGAACAGTTCCCTATTCTTTATTTCTAAGCCAAGTGCAGCAGAAGTTAGATACAGGTTGATGCTGTCTACTCTGCCATTGACAGGCAATGTTCAACCCCATTCCCTCCCCCCTACACATATAAACAAATGAATGTAATATGTAGTAACAATAATAGTGGTGATGATTAGTCTTAACGGGTTAGTGCTGTGAACTTATACTTGATGAGTTTTTAATTGATACTGTGCCACTGCGACATTCATTACAATCATGTAGGCACACACAAGTGTGAAAGCGAGAACACTTACAGCGTTTTAACCCCTCGTCCCAGAGTTGAAGGGAGTACTCATTTATCAGGGATGTCAATCAAGTAAATTTTTCATCATCAGAGTGGACTTTATTTTGTATCACAAATAACATGTAGAGGATGAGTGAAAGGTTTGGAGAGTTCATGTGCTGGGCACATAAGAGGAATATTACATTTTCATTTTCTACCTTTCTCATTTTACTGGAGGTAAATTGTATTTAACATTGACGTTCTAAAATAGCACTTTGCAATGACGGATCAAATGGCTTGTGGTTGAAAAGAAAGAAGTGAAAAATGCAATGTTCCTCGCAACAAGTAATGAATATAAAACCAGTTTACTTCCAGTACAGTTCAACTAGTTGCCCATAATTGCTGGGCACACAAGGCAAGCGGTTCAATCAACACTGGGTCCAGCTCTGCACTGTTAAGTGTGTTTGTTTGCGCTGAGGTGGTGATTACTCATTCCTGCGCCACTCTCTCACATACAGGAAGCTTGTACATTGACTCCAGACAAAATCTTCCTGCTTCAATGATGGGCCCCCCCGGGTATCCCCATCTCCCACCTCTCAGTAACCCAGGACCAGCCATGACAGGTAACTGGCCTGTATTTCCCACTTCTCCCTCCCTGGGGCTGACACTTTACTCTCTGTTTCCCCCCTTCCTGCTCTTCCCTTTTGACCTGCACGATTTTAATCCTTATACTTGATATGCACGTTCTATGCATGTCTGGGTCCCTGGGTGCTTTGGTTTGCATGACACTGCCTGAAACTGCAAAAAGGTTTGAAACGGTAATAAATTTACAGTTGACTTGCTTCTCAATTGATGCTTCGTTCAGGTAAGGACAAGGAATATGTAGTCTAATATTACTTGTGGTCCGAGTTGTGAATGCCCTTTTTTTAAAAAGGGAGAGATTTCTAAAAAGAAAAGCTGTCTCCTGTGAGATACCTGCAAAGGTCAATCATCTTGGAGCTTGCTCTCCAGTTAATTAACGGCTTTGTCAGCCATGCTTCATTATTGTTCGGTGAATTTAATTCAGCTTGAACTAATCATTAACTCAGCTTTCATTATTTTTAAGTATAATATTCCTTGTAAGTAACTGTCTGAACTGAATGGGTTGTGATGATCATAATAATTCTTGCATTTTATATATTACGTTGTTGAATATCTCAAAGTACTTCATGGGATTTACTGTAAAGTGTAGAAACTGAACACGGCAGCCAGTTTAAACACAGCAAGATCTACTTGCTCCATCCTCTCTAGTGAATCACCCACATATTCAGCCGTGCTGCCTCGAGTCAGAGGCTGAAGGTAAACTATCAGGACGATTCTGCTGCAAATTGCCTGCTGCGTTTGCCTGCTGCGTTCTCCTGCTTATGCCTTGGGTTCTTCAATCCACACCTGAGCAGGCCCAGATGGGACCTTGGTGTAAAGTTTCATCTGAAGTATGGCAGCATTGGCAATGCAGCAATCCTCCAGCATCACATTGCAGTGTTAGATCAGGGCGGTTTAACTGGTGGCCCGCGGGCCACATCTGGCCCAGGGGATGATGTATCCCTTCCACTGTGACTGTGGCAGCTTCAACATGATGGAATCAAAAACATCGGTTGGCATTCTGAGAAAGATCACCAGTTCCCTTGCACCTAATGTGCTTTGCTGTGATGCTGCAATTTGCATTTATATTGTGTTTTTCATATAGGGTGAATATTCTGTAAGAACTTCACAAGGATAATTTGAGACTATTGACCAGTAGGCAGAGTGGATGATTTGAAGGCAGGGCTAGAGACAGGTAATGTGATTTGTGGAGAGTGGACATAGTGGTTGAAGGCTCGGCCACCAATGATAGTATGGAGAGATTGAGATATGAGCCCTAGACTGAATTTGGAAGAGCAGAGAGGATTATGAAAATAGGTTGGGTGACAAAAAATATTTGAAGATCAACCTTACAAAGACTACCACAAAATTGGTGAGCATTGGCAGCTTCAGGAGGATTGAAATTGACCTCTGCATTAACAACAACAACAACAACAACAATTTACATTTATATAGCGCCTTTCACGTCGGGAGGACGTCCCAAGGCGCTAAACAAGAGGCGTGTGACCCGAGCTGGGAGGGAAGTGTTTGGGAAGGGGTGAAACACGAAGGGGAGGTAAAAGAGTTCGGGGGTGGAACAAAAGTCACGATCGAAGAGGAAAGTCTTCAAATCGGCCTTGAAAGAGGAAAGGGAAGAGGCGAAACGTTCTCAAGTCCAATCTTTGTGATGCTGGTACAGGTAGCCAGGCATCAATTACTTCCAAACTTTAGTTAAAGCATCTGACAAGCATCATGCTTGTTTGGCAGTGGGTGATTTATGATAAGTCTTAGAAACTCAGAGCTTTGACCAGAAAATTGTTTCAGATGACTCCTCCCTGCACTAATGTGATCAGCAAACAAATAGTTTGAATAGTTTACATTCTAGAGTATCGTTCTGCTCCCAGCCCGCACAAGTCTCTAGCATAGAGTGATATTTTCCTTTGGCTTACAATGAACAGTGAGTCATGCTTGAGTTCAGTTATGGTTTAAAGGGAGATTGTGTTGGCTTTCCTGAGGAGCTAATCAGTAAATGCACTAGGGTAGCACTAAGGTCTGATCTGAGCTGGGTGGGCAGGCAAACAAAGTTCTCAGTGCTAACCTGGGTTAGAGAGAAGAATTTCAGTCAGTGTTCCGTACAATTGAACAACAGCTGTCCCTTATATAATTAGTATCTTCACATAACATCACAAAGCACATCACAAAGGAGAGTTTGAGAGTGGTGACGCATGATCGATAAATAATTACATTTGTGTTGTACCTTTCATGTAGGTAGCACGACCCAAAACGATGTTCAGTCAAAGATTTACATCAAAGATTTACACCT
Organism: Hydrolagus colliei; assembly: GCA_035084275.1. Lineage (NCBI taxonomy): Eukaryota > Metazoa > Chordata > Chondrichthyes > Chimaeriformes > Chimaeridae > Hydrolagus > Hydrolagus colliei. The sequence continues at coordinate 9,462,503 of CM068767.1, forward strand.
GAGCAGGGAGTTGGGATCAGGAGTGTTGGCAGGGGGTTAGGGTTCATTCTGCCTCCCCCAACGTGCCCCCACCCCAGAGGACGAGGCTGGGACATGGGGTAGGGGGTGATGAGATAATGTTCAGAAGTTAATTTCCAGTGTAATTGCTTTGAATTCCAGGTATAATGAATTTGTGATGTTACTTTAGGTTTACAGCTTAATAATAATCCTTACATTTGATATAGGGCCTGATCACATTTTCAAGATGATTCAAAGCGCTTCACTGAAAATACTGTGAAGTGTAGTGACTGTATTAAGTAATGATTACATGCAAATAACTGAAGCATATTTAGCCTCCATGAGCCATATACTGTTGTGGAACGAGTTTATAAGTTTATATTTTCTTATTTTTCTTCGCGAACAATTTTTTAATTCAAGAACTTAATTAAGACTTTCTATATATTTTTTGCTGAATCAGGGCACCAAGCGGGAATGAACCAGCAACATTTGATGTCACCTTCCAGCTTTCCAATGCACAGACCGATGCCCCAGCACCACAACCCTGCAGATGACATCCAGGACGATTTCGACTGGGATTCCATCGTTTAAACTTTCTTCCCTCCTCCTGAAGGACAAGCCTTTTGGAAGCCCTTCCTGTGACATGACTCAGACATTCTTTTAGCTTCTTGCTTACTTGTGTCGGCCGATGCTGGCCACAATTGCTGGACTGACTGCCTGCCTGGACACAGCCCCCGGTGACTGCACTAGAGAGCTGCACTTTTGGAAGGAAGGAAAGCATGCCTTCTGTTCACAGTCACTACAGAAATGTGGAGTCAGCTGTAGCGGTAACAAGCAACGAAGCATTTTTTTCTAATTCTGAACTTTTTTTTGTTTTTGTGTTTTTTTAAAAAAAAAACTGAAGGGACTTGTGAAGATTGTCATCTCTAGTGATGTCCCATCTGGTTGGTGAGGTTCTGGTATAATGGGTTTGATGAAAAGAAGGTACTATTCAGTCTGATCTCACTCCCAGTGAGTGGCGTCTCTGGGGCCCCCCTTGCCAGTGTGTGGAGGAACGGACGGAGCATGAATAGGGATAATGAAGGGATAACGAATAGAGGTCGTCCCTCCGTCGGAGTACGCCAGGCACGCCGCTGGGAGACCACTTTTGGGTAAACAAGTCTCTTTCGATAGTTTTGATTCTATTTCAATGGTGCTGTGGGGAAAAACAAAACTCTCGATTTTGTGCTGAAAAATCCAGTTGCTGTACCAGTCGCTGTGTTGCAATCGATACCCGGGAGGCAAGATTCGAACACTGCAAAAGTACCGTGTTAAGAGTCTGCGAGAATCAACCTTTGTGCCCACACACCAGCTTCCAAATCCAAAAGGTTGGGATTCTCTCCCTGAAATCTGTTGGCTGCTCAGAAAAACGACAACTCGAGAAAGCAGCTATAATCAGGGCTCAGACAGTAGCCCCCGCAACTGTGCATTGTGTTGGTATCGGTCATCTCCCATTGACTGAGAAAGGTATTGGTCTCTCACATCGAGCGTTAGTGACTAGAGTCCAAAAGTAATCTCGGCAAATTCTAAGGCATTTATGGTCACCCAAAGGCAAGAGAAAAGGGTTACAGAGAGCATACGCGAGCTCTTCTGAAATGCTGAGCATCACCTTGGTTCTGTGAGTGCTCTGGTCACAGCTGGGGCTGTTAATCACTTCTCTGCAGCCCGGGGTGGAGTGCAGTAGTGTGGATTAACCTAACTCCATCTGCTTCTCACACTTCTGTTGCAGCTCCCCGTTCCACCAACCCTCCCATTTTTCTGAATTTTTAAAACATTTGCAGGGAGAAGCAGTAGTTAACTGATTATAGCCCCCCCCCCCCCCCCCCCCACCCAGTTTCCTGTTCTTGCTCCCCCCCTTCCCCCCACCTTCCTAATCTGTAGCATCTGCTCTCCGCTTTAATACCGCTCTCAAAATTGCTGCACTCTCTGTCAATGCACAAATCTATCTGCCCCAGCATTTGGAGCTTTAAGTTTTGAATTGTGTTCAAAACCTAACCTGCGACTGTCATATGAGCCTCTGACCACCGTACTAGGACAGGCAACAGCACTGTTTACGTTGGTGCACGGCTTCGGCTGCTTCTAAGCTCTCTTCCTCCTCCTCCTCCTCCTCACTCGGCTATGGGTTGGGTTGAGCGGTGTGTTTTATATTTTATTTTGGAGCTGGTGTTCTGGTTCTAGGACATCAATCCTTGTCCAGTAATACAGTATTGTGGCCTGGTGGGCTGCCAGATCGATCCGCTGTGTTACCACCAATTCTAGGCTCTGCCACAAGCAGCCATGGGAACCTTTGTGTAACTCACTTGTGGCAGAAATCAGGCACTGAACACTTTCAATCACTCAATATCTGCTGATCCATCATGTCCGAAGGTTGAGATATGCTGTAGTTCCAGGTATCAGATCAGGTAGCAATGCAGGTTCTGACCCTGGCTTGGTGACTTTCTGAACACTCTACACTAACTCAAGTGTTACCGCGTCAAGACATATGCTAGTGTGCAAAATGGAGTAGTGAATGAATTTGGGCTTTTAGGCTGGCTTACTGAGGACGGTATTGAAAGCTGGGGTGAGATGGGATTTTGTACTGGGAAGCCTTTGCTAGAAGAAATCAATTCTCACCATTGAGTGGCGTGTTTAGATTTAAAATAACTGAGCTGAGAGGGATGGGCTGGTGGGGATTTTGGAAGGATAAGATCAAAAGGGCTGGAGAGCTTGCTTTAACTGTGTCTCTCTTAAAAATAGAAAATGTATAGACCGAGAAAATTAGAGCCACTGGGTTTTATTGAATCTTCCCTGCATCTGTTAAATGAAAAATATGCATTATTTAGCTGCCTAATCCCGAGCAAACTGGAGTCGCTAAACTGAATTCCTGAGACTTCCATCTGCTGTGCCTGCCAAAATCCACCCTTTACCATTTGAAAATAAATCATCTCTTTCATTCGAAAACTCGTTAACATCTATGGTTTCTTATCTCGCTGCTTTAATTGTTCAAAGCATGTCTTTGCCCCCACCTCTACTTCTTGTCTCTCTCTCTCCACCATCCTGCTTATTTTTCACCTGTCTTTTTATGCCGGTTCTGGTAGCAGAGAAGGCATTGATTTCACAAAGGAAAAAAAGTTACCGTCCAAACTCAAGGCACTTGATATGGTGCTTCTGTCCGTTTAACCCACTCACTGGTGTTAACACATTGACTGTATTGGGAGGTGTTCTGTTCACTCCACAACAGCTGTGCAGCATCCAGTAAATAAAATGTGCATGGAACAGATTCGGTTCAGTAAAGGCTTTTTATTCCATAATTCACGGCAGATAAGTGGCAGTGTGCTATATATGGACTTGTATCTTGTACTTTAACCAGAGATATAGAATAAATGAATTATTTAACAGATAGTTTGGATTCTTGTCCTCATCTGATCTCAAATGCCTCCGTGTGCAGTTCCGCGCGCTAGACAGTCAATCTTGGCTCCATCATCAGTAAGTAAATGCAGATCACATCCATGCTCTTTTCTTTTTAGAAACAGAATTTAGTGAAACAGATGTTTCCAACATGCTAGATGTTTCCAGCATCTATGGAGAGAGTGAGTTAAACGTTTTAGTTTGATGATCTTTTGTCAGAACTGGGGGATGTTGGAAAGGAGCAGATGATTAAGGACAAGCAGATTTTTTAGTCCAGTGAATGCCGTTAGTCTATTGACTGAGACCTGTTGAAACATCACAAGATTGATATTAGAATTGGGGTGATCATGGTAAATTTTCAGACTCAGTTAAATACAACTTGACAAAAAGGTTCTTGGAGATGTTTGCATTGGAAAGGTCACTGAAGATCTGCCTTTTTTTGGTGGTAGATAATTACAAGCTCTTTTTGATATTAGGAGTCTTTTATATAGAAGCTGCATTCAGCCCTTTTATGCCATTTAGTTTTATGTTCCCCTTTGCATTGCCACTGATTTACAGCCATCATTTCATCGTTGTTGTTTCAAGCATAACATTTGGTAGCACAAGCTGTAGAGACGAGGGAAGAAGGTTTGTCACTCTCAGCTGCCAACACCTGTAGCACAGAAAGAGAACATGTCCGTAGGTTGAACTATATGTTGTGAAGCACAAGCCAGGACATTCCTGTGTAACTTTCTCTATTGTAAGTGGGCAGGGGGCGGAGTTTGGGTGGGAGTTGATAAGAGCAATGAGGTGAAGTTCTGTACGGTACAGAGTGCTCAGTGCAGTAAATCCTCACAAAAGGCACTTTGGGAAGCAAGTGAGGGTGCCCATAGCCTATTCCTCCCTCTCCTGCCGCCCTCCGCAGCAAATGGCTTGGCTTGCTTTTAGTAAGTGGGGCTTCATGAACTTTCTGTGAGAGATGGGGCGGGTGGGGGGTGGGGGTGGGGGCGGGGGCTGTGTTTTGCTTATTTGTATGTGAACATCTCAAATGCAAAGTAATATTCTAAGTCCTCGTGGGTAAAGTCAGCAGGTCCTAACTCAAGCCCCTATAAGGTTGAGTACGTGTTGCCGTTCACACTGCTGGTGTGTTGGTTGCATGTGGGTGCTGTGTGTGAGCCATGTGAACAGATTTGGGGGAAAGCTCTTGTTTGTTAAGGAAAGAGACAGTGAAAGTATCAGTTGGGAGAGGCAGACCTGTACTATCTTGAGCAGCTCGGCCTGAGGCCAATTCACTAATAACTGGTTTCCTGGGCAGATTTCAACTATTAATTGATAAGTAACTTTACCTTTGCTGCTCCTTCATCCTCTCACTGCCAGTCTTTCCTGGTACTACTCCATTTACAGTTATTTACATCTGCCACCTCTCTCTTGCTTCCCACTTACTGAGCACTCCACAGTGCCATTGTATCACCCCTTCCAGCTACAAGAACAACAACACTTGGATTGATATAGCGCCCTCCACGCCAGCGGCATCTCAGAGCACTTCACAATAGCGGAGGCTGAGCCAGAGGGAGGGGGAAGGTGACCATAGGCGAGGTAGAACAGAAAAGTTTTCTAGCGTGACCTGAAAATGGAAAAGGAGGGGGTGAGGTGAAGGAATAGAGGGAGGGCGTTCCAGAGCTTTGGGGAGTAGTGGCGGAAAGCACAGCCGCTGATGGTGGAGCAGATGATTCAGGGGACACAGAGGAGGCCAGACCCAGTAGAGCGGAGGCAGTGGGTACAGAGATGTGATGCGTGCCGAGGAATGGAGGGATTTAAACATAAGAGTAAGAGAGGATCTTGAAGTGGATTCGCTCTGTGACGGAACCATTGAGGACTGGGGTAAATGGGGAATGAAGTTTGGTTCGGGTGAGAATGCGGGCGGCGGAGTTTTGTATGAGCTGGATTTTGTGAATGGTAGCGGTGGGGAGACTGGCGAGGAGGGCATTGGAGGACATCCAGCCAAGAGGTGACAAAGGCATGAGCCAGGGTTTTGGCAGCTTTTGGGGTGAGATATTGGTGGAGATGGGCAATGAGTCGGAGATGGAAGAAGGCAGTGCTGGTGAGGGACCAATGTGGGAGAGGATAATTGGAGATCGAACCTGACACCTAGGTTGCGTACGGGTTCAAAGAGTTTTAGGGGGGCAGGTCGGGTAGGCAGTTGCCAGCTTTATGTCCTGATTTCCTTGACTGTTCTCTTCTCTTTAGCTGGAGTTGAAAACATTTGTTTTCAAGCCCTGGCATTTCCCTATCTCTCCAAACTGCTTACTCCCCAACCCACCACCTGCTGTCCTCCTCTCAACTGGCTCTGGCCTCCCGCATATCCCTCGTGCCCTCTGTTCGGCCATCAGTGGCCGCATTCTTTTGGCCATTATGCCCCGGAACTCTTGCTCTTTATGCCTCCGCCTCGGCCCTTTGCTCCCCATCTTCAGATCGCAACACAGCACCTTCCTCTTTGACTGTTATCTCTCCCCTCCCCCCGGCTCGGCCTCGTGCTGTCAAATGCTCTGGGCCGCTACCCTGAGCGAGGGGCGCTGTGTAAATGCAACTTGCCGTTGAAGGGCCTTTGTACTTTAAAATTGGAAATTATATATTGAGTAGCACAAAGGCCAGCACAACATCGTACAGCTCTGCCCTCCTCTCCCACCTCCAGTCATCCTGTATTATTGCACTGAAGATTCTCTTCAGATTGTGGAATAGTTGGTATAAATAATGCGCATTTAAAAAAAAAAAAGTCTGTAAGATCGTTTACCTTTTTTTTTCTCTCTATCTCCCGTGTTTAAAGCAAAGTCTTTGGGTGCTTTACACAAATCCCTGGGTGTACTTTGTAGTGTTAAAAGGATTCCTGAAGAAGGAATCTGAGATTTGCTGAATTGAGAGCACTGCGGTAGGTAATAGGACGTTCGTCCACGGGACTTAAAGTCAGTGTTGCCAGAGCTGAGTGTGGGTGTGTGTATTGACCTGTCACTGCCCTGTGTGCTCACAGACACGCCAGCTGTGAATGCACACACCCCTTCCTGGCATGTTTAGAGACTATTGGTAGAATTCTAGTTAAATACCTTGTTGGCGGAGAAGTCTGTTCACTCTCCTCCTTCTCCTCTCTGGCCAGCTCCCGCACAACCAGGGATGTTTTTGAAACAGTATGAAAATTTGAATTAAAAATAGCAATATTTTCTGAATACATTTTACAAATATATTTTTGAAATTTCAACTCTCTGGCAAGCGCTCGGGGTTAATCTACAGTCCAAGCTGAAGCTCCAGTGCAAGTGTGGGGGAGTTCCTGCAATGTCTTTCGGATGAGACGTTAAACCGAGATCCGGTCTGCCTGTCCAGGTGGACAATAAAGATCACTTTTAACACTTTTAACACACAAAACACTTTACAAAAAGGGAAAGGGATTTCTCCCCGGCCAACAATCTCTTAGCTAAAATTGAACCATTCATTCACTTCATGTTCATTTGTTTGTGGGACATTGCTGTGTGCAAATTGGCTGCTGCATTCACCTACACGTTACACAGTCGCCACACTTTTAACAACGATACTGTGATGAGCTTTGAGGCGTGAAGTCTGTAAAAGGAACAGTGAGCTGTACAGGGGGTGTAGTACAGGGGGTGTAGTAGTGGATGAATGAAGGGTTAAATCACCTTTGTTTTAGACTTGCCAGGGCAGAGATACAGGCTTATTTTAACTTCAGCAATTTTTAACAAATCTGGTCATTTTAAAAAGCAAGGATAGGAAGTGATACAGATGACAGGGAATGTAATGGCACGCGACAGCACAAGTTGGAGAAAGATGTATTTGATGAGCCTTTCACCAAGAGCATCTCCTACACATCACAAACAGGACTTTTCCCACCTTTAAAAAATCTATTCTATTTTTAATACAGTAATCATTGAAACTGAGAAATATAATATATAAAATGTGTGTGTGTGTGTATATATATATATATTATATATGTAGTTTAGCGCATCCTTAAAACAATCCTTTTTTTCCAAAAATATATTGACTGTTGACGATGATTGAGTTTTCCCCTGGAGAGCACAGAGAGGGTGGAGAGGCTGGTGGTAATGAGTGTAGTTGAGGCCTGTTAGACAGACTCTGTTAAAAGAGCCAGTTCTTGCGCACAGTTCTTCCTTTTTCCGGGAGGGTTTAACCAGCACAATATGCCTCTTCCCAACGGAATTGAGTTGTCACCAAACTGAGACTTCAAAGTGTCCCCCAAGGATGAAATGCACATTTTAACCATTGAGCAAGGGTTCCCTGAGGATTGGGGCTGAGATTAGAACGAGTGCAGGGAGCTGCTGAATATTTGTTCCAAAGAAGAACATTCCTCAGCCATTAAACTGCCAGTTTGAGTGTCTGAGTGAAGAGAGACTCAGATTCAGCATCCTGAGAAAATGCTGTGAATAAACCAAAACCAGCCCCTGTTATTTTACTGTTGATAAGGAGCAGAATTACTACATTAGCAATTGTTGCTGCCATTGAATCATTGTTTGAAGAGGTTTTAAGTGATGAATGATTCTTTTCCTCCTTATTTCATTCTCTGCTGGTGCGTTTTAAGAGATTTTTGTTCATCCACAATGTAGTGGAGAGGTGGCTGCTGATCTAGCCCAGGACTGTCCTGTAAACTCATTCTCAAGGAACCAGTGCAGTAAAGAACCAGATTCCTCTGCTCTAAAAATCCTTGTCATCAATTACTCTGAATATCATGTGGATGATTTTGGAAAATCCTTATTTGTTGTGAGCCAATACGAGAGCTTGGTTATTGAGGAGGTCATTTGCGGTCGTTCTTAACAGGGATTTCTTAATGAAGTGTTCCTCCTTTCCACAGAACAATTATTTCTTATCAAAGGCGATTAAGAAATCCCGCAAATTAACTCCAGTGTGTCAAACAAAGATTACTTTTTTTTAAAACTGAACCAGGATGGGCAGGAGGTCATGGCATCGCCGAGGCTTTTTTGAAAGTCTTTGTCGAATAATAATAATAATAAAGGTTGTAACAACACCGCACGCAATCTGACCACGGACTCTTACCAAGAAACCATTTCAGGAACATTGTCAATGAATTTCCGAAGTGCTTGTGCGCAGGTTCCCAGGTTATTTTTTATCAAAGATGGAAATGGGGAGTTTTTTTGGAATACGAATCTTTGGTAGGACCCGATCTCGGGTTGTTTAATATTCGCCACTTCCCATGTGGTGTGTCCTAGTGCCACTCACTGTGAGGCAGGAGGCAGCGGAAGCAAATCCAACTCTTTCTAAACATAAAACGGTGCTGGCTTTCAAGGCACATTTTAAAGAAGTAAAAAAAAAACATTTTTAAAAAAAGTTTGATGTGGTGTTTGTGCTTAATTGTAAATATATTATTTTTTGTCTTTGAAATTGTCCTTTTATTTTCTGGGGTGGGAAAGGGGCACAGGGGAGAGAATGGAGTTTTATTATATAGAGGAATACAGAGTATTTTGATATTGTGGATTCCCGGTGATGTGTATATATATCTATGATGTATATAGTCTTGAAATCAATATCAATTTTTTGTGAACAGTACCTTTACCTGTACGGCTGCTCTGCAGTCAGTGACTACGTGTTTGTATGTTTTTTGTTATTGCACGTTTTATTAATCTTGCTAAACCAAGAAATGCACAGCTATCCTTTGTGTCAGTTTACTGCTGTAAAGTAAAGTGGTTGCTGCCAGTAGTGATATGCATGGATGGCCCTTACAATAAACGCTGTCGCTTCTGTACATGTTTAAGGGCTTCTGTCCATCTTAATATGTACGTTTGTGCAGAACTCACAGCTACATGTGTGTTCATAGTCACGGGATTCACCTCCTCGAGACACATGCTTTTTTGCCCTTGCTTGATGATTGCCGCTGGTGGTGTGTGTTACACACTCAGGTTGGCGAAGGACGTTGCAGAAAGACACAGACCTTCACTCCCACACAGTCCGAGGGCAGATGGATCCGCACTGCCTGCACCTTGAGTTTCCTATTAAAATAAACTGTTCCGTTTCGTGTGAGCGGAGGATGATGATGGTTCATTCTGAGAGTTCAAGGTCCATTGACTGAATCAGGAGTGCGAGCCTCAGTCCTGCCGCAAACAGTAAATTGTATTTACACAGCGCCCTTCGCGGGGCAGGGTCTCACAGCGTTTAACAGTTGGTGGAGCTTGAGGCCGAGCGGGAAAAGGGAGAGAGAAAGGAGGTGACCCCAGGAAGAGTTGAAGACAAAGGTCTCCCTGTGTGATCTGACGATGGCTGAGGAGGCGGAGTGGTTGAGACGGACAGTGACAGAGCTTTCAATAAATTCACAGCTGTTTGTGGGACATTGCTGTGTGTCACATAACTACTGTGGTCCTCGCAAAATACAGTCACCACACACAGTGGTCTTTAATAATAAGGGTTTAGATGATTTACTGTACCATGCAGTGACTGTGTTTTGTAGTGATTATAGCAGCCAATTTGCTCACAGTAATGTCCCGCAAACAGTCTTGGAGAGAGTGACCTCAATGCTAACCAGGTCACCAGGAGAGAGAAACTCCTTTCTCTTGTCAAATCGTACCATGGGATCGTTAATGTCCCCTGAACAGGCTGTTACCATCTCACACAAAGCACACCTCCCACAGACAGATACACAACCCAAGTCTGTGAGTTCAGAGTGGGGCAAGAACCCACAACTTCGAGACTGGCTGAGGGTGGAGCGACTGACTCTCAGCCAGTTGACCTACAGACTGTGAAGTGCCTCGCGATGGTTTGATGTGTTATAGAAATGCACCTTTTCGCCAAACGTTATTAAATTGGTGGTGATGCCGGGCAGACCCTCCCCTGCCTTCCCTGAAATAAACAGAGCCGGCTACACTGACACTGACTGTTGTCACCCCAATCACAGCCACAAGCAAAGTGTAGCTGTAATAACTCTGGGTGTCCGGCACGTTTTTTCCTGTTATATTGAATTACAGATGTAAATAAGTCATTTTTAAAAAAAAGAAGTTAAACCCGGATGCGAAATGAAGCACTCACATTTGGGATATCAGACTCAACCGACTCCAGGTTCTGTGTCATTCAGGAGCATCTTATTATTGAGACATCTCAAGGTGCTTTACAGAATAAACTATAAAGTGGATTAACTATTTGTAAGCGAAATGCAGCAGTCAATTGCGCACAGCGGTGTCCCACAAGCAGTCGCTAGTTGAATGACTACATTTTTTTGGAGTGATTCACACGTGTTTTTATTACTCACGGAGAAGGGATTCCCCAATCAAGGTACCAGCGGTGTGTGGAGTAAGAGAAACGCCCTAACCACGAAGCTACACGACTCCACGGTTCAAGAGAAAGGTCTTCAGGTGTGAATCTGAAAGTGGGGAATATATGCCAGAGGGTGGAGTTCCAAAAACAAATGGTGATTACATAGTGGTATCCAGAGTCGGGTGGAGGTAGCGGGGAGTGGAGTAGAGAGTAAACAGGGCAGAGAGCCAGGGAGGTGCCAGAAGATGAGTGTGAGGATCTTGAAGCCAATTCATTCAGTGATGGGGAGCCGTGAGCCTGACGGGGCCGGTGTGATGGGGGTACGGAGTTCAGAGCGGGGTAGTATTACTGGTGGCGGAGTTTGAATTACGGTAGTTGGAATCAAACAAAGGGAATATTTACAGATGTTTATTCATTGCAATACCTGTGACTCGCCACAAGGCAGCAGCAAACTTCAGAGTGGATGACTGTTTGGAAAATTCTTAAAAGATTTTTCTTGAAAAAGCCTGAGAACAGGAGGAATTTGCAGATCATTTTCCCAGAACAGATAATCAGCGTCTTCACCCAGCACTGGCGTTTGCTGCTGCAGGAATCCGATTCCATCAACAACAACAACTTGCATTTAAATAGCGCCTTCATGTGGGGTGGCATCACAGCTCTTTCCCCTCTCCCCCGACCAATTATTTTAAATGGCCCCCAATCATCTCTGCTGTACCCCCGTAAATCCCCCCCACCCCCAGGGAAGAGGAAGTCTTTCTGAACCTCTCTTAACCCCCGAGTCGCAATCTGGAATTGTCCTTGAGTCCCTGATCAATGGATTCCTGTGGCTCAGTGATTACAGCGCTCACCTCGCAGGTGAGAGGACCCCCAGTTTTGATTCCCGGACCAGACAAAACCTGAGGCAAGTTTCCTTACTCCACACACACGCACCTAATAATAATCCCTCCAAAAAACCAACAATAAAATTGGTCATTTCAGTCCACGACTGTTTGTGGGGGGAACGCTGCGGTGTGCAATTGGCTGCCGCGTTTTGCCCACAAATATACAGTCAATTCACTTTACAGTATATTCTGAACAAGATGCCTGGGTTCCTGACTGGCTTGTTGAGCTGGAATGTGCATCCGTGGATGGTGATGCAGTCAGTGTCTGAGGTGTAGAGGTGCTGGCGCGAGCCAATCAGAGAGCCTCGGTCTTGCTAACATTCAACTGTAGAAAGTTGGATTTCATTTTGGACTTGAGTCAGAAAACCTTTAGAAATTCAGGGGAACTCCACACAGAAGGTGTTTAGAATGCGTCAGAAGCTGTTAGCTGATGCAGGAAACATCAAAGTACAAGAACAAACAAGAGGGGAAAGGAATCTGAGGGGAATCAAATGAAGGGTCTGGGTTTATATAGAAAACAACAGATGGAAATATGAGATTAGAATTCTGTAAAAACAATTTCATCTGAACCAATCTTGCCTCAGTCAGATCTCAAGTTCAAACTCCGTGCTGGGACTATCTGCTGAAATCTTTTACTTTAACAAAACGTAAGAATGGATAAATATCGCATGGATCTGCAAATGGACAGACTCCATTTAACCAACAAGACAGGTCTATCTGACAGTGATCTAGAGATTGTGCTCAACTCCCTTCAAGCCAAGGGCGTCATCAACGTGGTGGAGTTTCAAAAGGTAAAACGGCCTTGTGTGTGTGTGTGTGTGTGTGGCTTTCTCTCTCTCTACCTTCACCCTGTCTCTCTGTCTCTCCCTTTATACCATCTCTCTCTCTTCACCCTCTTGTTCTCCCCAATCCTCACCTGCACCAAATACTGAACACCCTTCACTTTATTACCAAACCGGTCAGCTTCCAGATCCTCACCCTCACTTACAAATCTGTTATCGCTCGCACATACAGTACAGGAACAGCAAGACCTCCCTTCTCTCCCGCGTCACCTCATTCCTGGACAGTGTGGAGAGGAAAGGCCCAGACGCCATCGCTCTCTTTTATTTTGAGTTTAAAGAAGCAAACAATGGAGCTTATTGTCAGCTTCCCTCAAAATCAGGTAAGACTCGGGCTGAGGCTGGGAGTGGGGTTGGGGCTGAGGCTGGGAGTGGGGCGAGAGGAGAGGTGAAGAGAGAGATCTTGAGAGGGGAGTTTCTCTCCCCCGGTGGCCTGTGGGCAAAGCGTGCAAAGGGATCAGCCTCGGACATGCACACAAGTACAAATACACACACAAACACAACACACACACAAGTACAACACACACACAAGTACAACACACACAACACACAAACACACACTCAACACAAAACACGCAGCCTCTGTCTCCAGGCAGGGGGAGGTGGGAGCTCGCTCGTGTGTGTGTGCATGATGTATGTGAGTGTGTGTGATATGGGTGTTTGTGTGGTACGTGTGTAATGTGTGGGTGTGATATTTGTGTGTGTGGGTGCGGTGTGCGTGCGTGATGTGTGTGGTATGAGTGTAAGTGTGTGTGTGTGTTGGCGTGTGTGTGTGGGGGGGGGGGGGTTATCCCCTGACCCAGAGCTGTCCGCGGTGACTGAGGGGATCTGCTCTGCTCCAGGCTGTGAGGTCGATGGACTGACTCCCAGAGACACAGAACGGTACCCAGAGCCTGACGGTCAGTACTCACACTTCCCGCTCCCATCTGATCGCTTTCCTCACCTGTGAACCATCCAAATAGATCATCAGTCGCTCCTCACTCCCCCAGCCCACCCTCACTCCCCCAGCCCAGCCCCCCCTCACACCATCCCAACCCCCCCACCCTGGTATAGCCTCCCCAGTACCCTCATGCCCCCAGCCCAGCCAATAACCAATGGTGGGGTGGACGGGGAGGACATGAACCCGGCTGGTGCCCACTGAGCGGAGTGAGTGACCAGGATTGTAGGGTTTAAGAAGAGAACAGAGCCAGGGAGGAGCAAGGCTATTGAACTGGAGCCAGTGAAGCCGGAGTGAGATGGGAAACCTGGGAATGTGGAGCCTGGTGCAGGACAGGGCAGAAGCTCTCAATAGGGCAGCAACAACAACAACATTACATTTATAGAGAGCCTTTCACATCGGGAGGCGCTGAATAGTCAGGTCGGGATCCGAGCCACGGAGAGGGGCAGGGTAGGGGAGAGAGGCGGGAGAGAGTTGGGAGGGCAACAGAAGGCACGGTCGAAGAGGAGGGTCTTGAAACTGGCCTTGAAGGAGGCAAGGGAGGGGAAGGGACTGTTGGATGGGGTTTCAGAGTGTGGGGGCAGAGAGGCTGAAAGCCCGTCCGCCGATGGTAGGGTGGGTTGGGTTGGGGGGGGGGGGGGATACGGAGCAGGCTGGAGCCTGTTTGACGGAGGGGGCAGGGAGGTTCATAAGGGGACAGCAGGTCAGAGAGGCAAGGGCTTGTGAAGGGAAGAGTTAGGAATGTTCTGTGAGCAGAGAGTTGGGGCAGTCAAGCCTGAACATGATAAAAGTTTGGATGAGGATCCTTGGGGGAGAGAGGTCATGTCGGATTCTCTCACACGATCCAGGTGAAACAAGTTTCTGAATGGCATTTTTGCTCTGTGTCTTTCCCCTGGAAAGGGTCAGAGATCTACTGTGAGAAGCTGACGAGGGACATTCCCCAACTGACGAACAGTGCCAGGCTGAGTGATACCGTTCTCCAACAGCTGGTCCAGCATTTGACCAGTAAGATGGTCTTCAACAAGGCAGAGAAAGAGAAGGTAGGAATCTTTCTGAACACAGGATGGATTGATGCAAATTCTTTTCCTGGAATGTCTGGGAAATGTTAATGTTTCTCCTGTTTGGGGAGCGACAGACCATCAGCACCTCGTCAAACTCTCTCCTCAACACTGCACCAAAATAGAGCACTTCAGATCCAGAACAACCCATCAACCAAGAACAAAATACCTTTACACAGAGCCTTCCATGTCGGAGGACGTCCCAAGGCGCTGGAGAATAATAATAATAATAATAATCCTTGCATTTAATATAGAGCTTTTCACATCTTATCGAAGTCTCAAAGCGCCTCACAGAATAGACTGTAAAGTGAATTGACTGTATATTTGTGGGCGAAACGCGGCAGCCAATTGCGCACAGCAGCGTCCCCCACAAACAGTCGTGGATTGAAATGACCAATTATTATTATTGAGGGTTTTTTTGGGACGGATGATTATTAGGCTTGTGTGTGTGGAGTAAGAGATTTCATCCTGATCGGCCTGGATTCGAACACAGGTCTCACATTTGTAAGGCGAGTGCTCTAACCACTGAGCTATAGGAGCCACACCCAAGCTGGGTTCAGGGGGGAATGGTAGGGCAGGGAGGGTGGACGGAGATACACCCAGAGTGAACAGATTCACAGGATCAACCCAAGATCGGATGACGGACTTACTTGTCCCCCATCAGTACTACCTTCTTCTTGGTCCTCTGTTTGCTTTTATTCTTAGCTTTCCCAACTCTTCCTGATGATCATTGTAGATCCTCACCCACCCTGGTGTTCTCTCTTGGCTCCGAAATGTGTTTTATGCCAAACTTTCTCCATCAATCTCACTCTGTCGACATCAGTCTCAATTTCTCCATCAATCTCTCACTCTCCATATTCGGTCTCGCTTTCACTGACTCTCTCGGACAACACTCAGTACCTGACCAGGAACCAGGAGCTGCACTGGCGAGTGACGGAGTTTCTTGGAGACGTGAGGAGTAAGGGAAGACGTTCCTGCCGCCTCTTCTACGAGGCTCTGGAGCTGTACAGCAGTGACGTCTACACTTTACTTCCCAGCAACAAGCTCAATGGTAAGAACTTCCCTGTCACAGAGAGACAGAGATGGGTGAGAGAGAGAGAGAGACGGGGAGAGAGAGGACGGGGAAATCGAGAGAGACGGGGAGAGGGACTGGCGATGTTGTGGAGGTGTGTGAAAGCAGAACGCATGGATGTGGGATAGAAAGGAAAATTGAGGGTTAAACAAGATGCCAGGGTCCTCTGCCAGCTCAGTGAGGTTCAGACTGCAAGTGCCTGAGGTGTGGAGGCATTGACGGGAGCCAAACAAAAGGTTCCTTGGTCTTGGTGACAGTCAACTGGAGAGAATTGGCTCTCATCCAGGACTTGATGCGTGACAGACAATCTGTAGGAGAACAGTGGTCCTGGAGTTGAGGGTGGAGGTAGAGATTGAGTTGGGTGTCATCCGCATACATGTGGAAATTGACCCCATGTCATCCATAGAGGATGACATCACTGGGGAGCATATACATTGTTGAAGAGGAGGGAACAAGTACACAATGTGTGTCTTAATCCTTTCTTCCCCCACCCTCTGGAACTCCATCCCACGGTCCCTCTGCCTTACCCCCTCTCGTCTCCTTCAAGACCAGTCTCAAGACCCACCACTTTGACCGTGCCTTCAGCCACCTTCCCTCCCTCCCTCCCTCCCTCCCTCCCGATCCCAACCACCGCTCGGGTGCCGATCCCCGACGACCTCCTGATGTGAAAGCCGCTGTGTAAATGTGATTTGTTGTTCTGTTAACACTAATACACTGTCCGGCCTGAAGGGCACTGCGCGGCTGTTTATGTTGTTGCGGTTACTGTGAGGCCTGTGTGACTCTCTCTCTCTGCAGATACTGAACCGATGATGTTATGCTGAAAGCATGGAGCAGTCAGCGTGCGACCCCCCCCCACCCCCCCCCCCGATCCCAGGGTTTGCCATTTGGGAATAGTAAATAATCCCAATCCTGTTCCCGCTTGTCTTTTGAGTTGTCACTGCCTGGCTCTGACTCCCATTGTTCATTAACAACTTTGAGCTCAGTGTGAGATCCCGATGTGAATGGCGATATACAAACCTCATTTTGTTGTTGTTGTTGTTGCTGGGCAGCACCATTGTGTCACAGACACTGACCTTCGGATGAGATGTTAAACCCAAGTCCCATCTGCTCCTGTTCAGGTGGACGGTTAGAGATGGTGTGACGGTATTGGTCAGAGGCAGGAGGGGTCAGCTGGGTGGAAACCCCTCACTGTTGCTTAAGAGAATCCAAACCAAACTGAGAATTCCATACATCCCACCTACGCATGGAAATTCCAGATAGATTATCCATAGGATTGACTGTCCTATGGTCCCCAGCCCCAACTGCCCACCCACCCACCCACCCACCCACCCAGCCTCTGGCCCAGGCACAGCCTCTGTGACGCAGTCCTCCATCAATGCTCGTCGTGTTGACATCGCCAGTCACACAAACTCCAACACAAATAAAACCATAAAAATTTTGGATGAATTTTATTCATGTTTGACATAAGCAGAATAATTATAATTTTTTTTTGGTAAGAAAATCAAAAATAATCTCTTTCACGTTCCCTGCATTCCCCCCCACCACCCACCTCCCCCACCCCCCACATACACACACACACACACACATGGTGCACATTGAGACCAATCAATCCAGAACATACAGTGACACAAACACTCCGTGCACAACACACAGCAACACGCACTGAACCTACAGTGACATACAGTACAGCAAGAGTACCCCACACGGCGGCCAGTACTGAACGTATGGGAACACGCACATAACACAGAGTGAGGCACAGAATACACAGTGACGCCCACAGAACACACAGCCACAGACAGGACAGCAGATTTGCGATCATGACATCGGGGAAGGACACCTCAAAGCGCAGCAAAGCACGTGCACCGAGATCCCGCGAGTGTCAGGGCGGGCGCGCTGGGGGTGGCAGGATCAGTCCATCCACTCACACCCTTCCACGTTCACAGTGAGTCTTAAAACTGTTTGTACGAAGCTGTGGGAAAATGGCCTCCGACTGGGTGGGGAGCTGAGAAGCAGTTCCCTGCCGTTAAGGCAATGCCGGTGTTAGGGCTGAGACTAGGGGGTGTTTAGTCTGGTAATGTCCCAGGCCCAGAAGCCTGGAGTTCCCTCTGGTCTCAGCCTCTAGACCCCGGTCCTGGATTGTGAGTGGCCAGCGAGAGGGTTGGAAAGCCTCCCACACTGTGATTTCGTTTCGAAGCTGACTTCCCACGGAAGTTTTGAAGGAATTCTGGATCTCTGAACTGCCCGGGAATTTTGCTTTCTAAAAAAAGGCACTTTATAGTAGTCTCACTTGGGGACAGGAGATTGAGAAACACAAAGAGTCACAGAACGAGTGACTTTCCCCCTCACCCACCCAGTTCCCCAATTGTTTTGCTGACGCTGCTGCTCCTATCATCTGCTGGGTCAGGGAGAGAGCAAACGAGCATCAACATGGAACTCAGCAGCTTAAAGGAAGACATGAGAAGGAGTGACCTGAGATAATGTGTCAGCTGTTAACCCATTGCCCCCCCCCCCACCCCCACACCTCCCCCCCTCCCACCACACACCTGGAGCCAGCACCGCATGACACGCTACATGTTATACGTCACGCATGTTCCATGTTGCAGTTGCTTGGCTTCACCTCGTTTGCCTGGACGGTGAAAGTTGCGCAGAATTGTTTTCTGCGCAGAAATACACGACTCCATTCAGTCTGAACTTGGAAGCAAAAATCTGGAGAAAATAAAATCCACTTCCAAGTTCACACTCAATGTCTCCCAAATATTCTGGTTGGATTTTAAGGCCACGGTCTTCAGGCTCAGAGCCACAGCAGACGGACTTCGGGTGTTTGAGTTGGGGGGAGAGGGAGGGGTGAGGGGTGTGGGGGAGAGGGAGGGGGCAAATACTGGAACAGCTGAGAATAAATGTGAGGTGGGAAGTTTTGTGGCCCCTTCCACAGAACTGAAGCCAAACTGAACTTTCCAATGGGTTAGGTGGGGAAAGGGGGGAGGGGGGGCAGGGCTGAGCCTGGGGTGGGGGAGTCACTGACTGACTGACTGACTGACTGACGGGAATAACGAACAAGTGTCTCACATGAAGGAAGTCGCATGGCATGACATCCCCTGGGGGTGAGACCCAGTGGCAAACACTGAGCCACATCACGTTAGAGACTAGCATGGCATGGTTGGGGGGGGGGGGGGGGTTGGCAGGGAGGAGGTCCCAGTGTCACACTGTGATGAGCACAAATATTCATTAACAAGAAACAAATAAGCCAACTTTGGTCGATCTGGAATTTCCATTTCCCTCACACAGCCACCATCACCACAAGCGTATATCTGGGAACGCAGCTATTTGGTTGGCGATAAATGCTAATGGGAATGGTGGGGGGTGTGGGGGGGGAGGTGGGGGGTGGCGAGGGGGTGGGTGGGTGGGGGGGTGGAGGACATTCCCTGCTCCCAACCCCCACTCTGAGCCTCTGCGCCAGGCTGTGAGGCAGACTGGGTCCTGGGCGGGGCTAGTGAAACGCTGACTTCAGCTCTTTGAAGGCATCACGTCGCTGCTTCTTCTCCTCGGCCTGTTTCTTCTTCTCCTCCTGCTCTGCCTTGATCTCCACCTCAAAGCGATTCCCATCCTCAATGGCTTTGGCCTGAAACCAAAGGAGAGGTTTACCAGCAGGTACGGCTACTGGGGGAGAGGTTACCTGAGGGAGAGGTTACCTGGGGGAGAGGTTACCTGAGGGAGAGGTTACCTGGGGGAGAGGTTACCTGGGGGTGTGGTCCATGTAGACCATGATAAACTGGTTAGTCTTGTACTGAATAGAGCCAGAGAACACAGCCTGTGATTGAAGGGGGGTAAATGCAGAACAAATCTATGGAAACACTAGGTCAGTGAGCGAACGGTAAATGTGTGGAACAAGCTCGCGAGGGATACGGTAGAAGCAGAAAGTGCTGTTTGTTTCAAGAACAAATCGAATAGATTTCCGTTAGTATAATCTACAGTGTATTGTTTGGGATGTCAAGTGACTGCCAGGATATTGGAAGGCAAACTGAATGGACATTCGTCTTCTTTTGCCTGTCAAATTCTGGTGATATTGATATCTTTCCCACTGCTTGTCCAGCTAGGACCTCCCTACCCGTCCGGCACTTTGACTCAGAGGAAGGATTCCCTGCCCCCCAATGACCTGGTCTGCCCTTCTGGGTCCTGCCAATGAGCCAGGCTGGGCTGTGGTGTCATCAGCAGTGAGACCTGCCAGGCTCAGGAACCGGGCTCTAGACACCGTCACAGAGGGGCTGGCCCCATCCTGTGTCACCAAAAGCTCGGGGCCTTACTGTAACAGAGAAACACTGCACTTACTTTGGCTTCAAAAAAGACTTTGCTGCCTTTCACTCCCTCGGTGGCAACGTCGATCTCAGAGAGCTGGGCCAGCACCAGGAGCCCCCCGTCCTCGGCCAGCTCCCCCGCAGCAGCCTTCCGGAAAATCAGCAAAAACTGAACGAAAGAGAGAGAGAGTGTGAGCGTGTGAAAAAGAGAGAGAGAAGGACGTGGGGATTGGGACGGTGAAGGGGGAGCAGGGGGGCTAGGAGGACGCGGGTTGGGGGTGTCAGTGAGGGGTTGTCGCTCACCTCTCGGAAGCTGAGTTTGCCGTCAAAGTCCTCGTCGACCTCTTTGATCATGTTCTTGAGGCCCAGGTGGGTCTGAGGAGCCTCCAGCTTCTCCATCATTAACTTCAGTTCCATCAGGTCAATGAAGCCGTCCTTCCCCGCGTCGTACCTACACACAGGGGGGAGGGGCACACACACAACATCACTGCCAGCCTGGGAGGGAGGGGGGGTGGGTGGGGGGGGCATTGTGTGAGTAGTGGATTCCTATTGTCACTCATCCAGTAACATAGTGCGGAGACTTAGCCCTGACCTTAGCCACATGTCTCTCTGCTGGACAGGAGATGACTCAAGGGACTCAGCTGTAAATGGGTAATTCCAGGACAGACAGACGGTAATTAATCACTTGGAGGAGGTCACGGGGACTCACAGCGGGATGCTGTGATGGGAGGAACTCAATGGGTTGGGTGGTCCTAGCTGGACAAGCTTTGAATGGCCAGCGATGGACCCGAATTGAAAAAAATAGGATCGCAACGCCATCTCGCTGTCGGTTTATTAGTGTATTAGCAGCAGCTGGTAAAAGTCAATTTGGGGTCCCCAAATATCGTTGGTGTTGAAATGGGGGGGGTCATGCTGGGGACAAGGTTGGGAAGGGCTGAGTTACACCAACATACTCTGGGCTCCCCCAAGTCTTGGCTCTTGCCAACCTGCGCCTAATAATAATAATAATAATAAATAATAAATCCTTGCATTTGTTATAGAGCTTTTCACGTTCTTCTAGACATCTCAAAGAATATACTGTAAAATGAGTTGACTGTATATTTGTGGGCGAAATGCGGCAGCCGATTGCGCACAGCAGCGTTCCCCCCCCCCCCCCACACACACAGTCATGGATTGAAATGACCAATTTGTTATTGTTTGGGTTTTCCTGAGGGATTATTATCAGGCGTGTGGTAGTAAGGAAACTTGCCCTGCCGGGAATCGAACCCTAGGTCTCTCGCTTGCAAGGCGAGTGCTCTGACAGGACTCCAGAATACTTTCTGACCTACAGGACTCTGGAATACTTATCTGGAATCAGGTAAACCGGGCTGTCCCTCTGGGAAGAGTGTGCATTTCATTCCAGACCCAGGTAAGTTTCCATTTTGTAAGTGGAGCCTATACAGTGTATGAAACTCTTGTCTGGTTTGGAAACAATAATGATGGGTTTCCATTTGTCAGACACTCATTATAATGTAATGAGTAATATCTCCTCGAGGTGGTTTTATTAAGGAAGTGCCGATGGGACCTATGCTGATGTCACTTATTTTGCAAAAGGAAGTCAGCCCACGTTTCTCATGTAAATGAGAAAAAATAACAAGGATGGAGGCCCGGAGTACACAACACAACAACTTGTATTGATGTATCGCCATTATATAAGTCCCAGATACTTTCCTTCCGGACCACAGGTAACCAGGGGGCTGGACCAGGAGAAACCACTTACAGAGATGAAGTGAAGGTGGTTGGTTAAGTAGGATTCGAACCAGGGGAGTGTGTGTGGTCCCCCTGAGGTGGATCAGAGAGGAGAAATGGTGGGGGAGGACAGTGAATACGTGAAGACAATGAGAGAACGAGGCAAACGGAGCTCTGGGCCCAGACATCTGGGACATCATTTGTGTTGTCACGGTATACGGGGAATCAATCTGTGACTGTTTGTGGGACACTACTGTTCACAACTGGATGCTGGGTTTTGCCCATAAAACATACAGTCAACTCACTTTACAATATATTCTGTGAAGCGTCTAGAAGAGCTGGCTACCTCAAGGCGCTATCTCAAATGCGAGGATTATTGTCATTATTATTCTGTGAAGTGCTTTAAGAGATACGTTCCAATATGAAAGGCAAGGATTATTACAGCGACATGATAGGCCTAGGCCACGGGCACCAAGTAACACAAAGTCGCTGTGAGCCTCAGTGAGAGGAACTGATGTCCAGAAGTTCACGTCTGACTCTCGGCCGAGGAGAGGAACGAGGAGAGCTTCCCCAGCACATTACTGTGCTTCCTGCCCTCACCACAACAGTCACTTCCTTCCCCATTCCCCCAATCCGCGTTCCTCTTTCCCTACCTCACTCTCCCCATCTCCACTCTTTCTCCCTTCTCCACCCCTCCCCCTTGTTCTCCTCCCCCGAACCCCACTGAATCACATAGAGTCCCCCCCCCCAACCCCTGCCCCAACCCCTGGCCTGGACACTATGGCACTGGCTTCTCTACTCTCGGGCTTTAGCGACTCTGCTCCTCGGTTATCTCCTACAAACAGACACTTAGCTTCTTTTCTTATCCGGGTCGAGGACATTGTTGCGAGACACAGTAATGCTCCCTCCGCACTGTCCAAAACTATTTACAGCGCAGCTCTAGTCAGGGCTGGTGGAGGGCCACGTTGCTGGAGGTGCAGGCCTTCAGGTGGAAGGTTAAACCACCCGAGGCCGTTCAGAGGAAAGCTAAAGATCCCGGCTCACTGTTCAAAAAGAGAAAGGAATTTCTCTCTCCCGTCGTCCCAGCCAACAACCTCCCAGATGGAATCCCGTCACCTCAGGTCAGGACTGTCTGTGGGACGTGACTGTAGGCATGACATTGGCTGCTGCGCTTCGCCTACAGAACACACAGGCGCCGTGCGAGCGTATGAAGCGCTCATGGGACGTACAAAGCAATGCGATAAATGTCCCCAACCTCTGGAACTCCATCCCCGCTGTCCCTCTGCCTCTCCCCCTCCCTGGCCTCCTTCAAGTCTCGCCTCAAGATTCTCCTCCACAATGGATCCACCGGCAACTCCTAATTCCCCCCCCCTCTCCCTCCCCCCACCCTGTCTTCAGTTCAGGTCTGACGGAGAGACTGTCCAGTGCCTTGGGTTGTCCTCCTGACACGAAAGGCGCAATACAAGTGTAATTTTGATAAGGCAGTCGGTCACACAAATAGCTGTGAGGTGAATGATCAGTCATGCACGACATCAGTCTCCAAGTCTCCAGGATATCCACCTTCTCGGTTGGTGGGTGGGTGGGTTGTGTGTTAGCCTGGCTCAGTTGGTCGTGCTCTCACCTCTGAGCCAGTTGGCTGTGGGGACTCATAAACTCTAAGATGAAACTCTAACGCAGTGGGACTGAGTGGGGAGGGGTGGGGCGGGGGTTAAATCGAGGTCCTGGCTGCCGGTTCGGGTGGATCTGAC
This sequence comes from Hydrolagus colliei, assembly GCA_035084275.1. Lineage (NCBI taxonomy): Eukaryota > Metazoa > Chordata > Chondrichthyes > Chimaeriformes > Chimaeridae > Hydrolagus > Hydrolagus colliei. The sequence continues at coordinate 9,485,738 of CM068767.1, forward strand.
AGGGTTAAAGATCCTGTGGCAATGTGTGTAAAGTGAAGGGAGTGTCTCTCGGTTTCCTGGTGATCAGCACCACGATATAATTAGTTACTCATTTCATGTTGTTGTCTGGATCAAATCCAAGTTCGCGCTCTCCCCCCAGAAAATCCGCACTCGCAAACTGGCAGCTGAGTTGGTCCACAAAACCCACAGTCACTACACTTTACAGTACATCCTGCAAAGGGCTTTGAGATGTCTCAACGAAGCGATAAAGGTGGCGGGGGGGGGGGGCTACGTTAAATAAGTGGATTTGGATGATTATTCTGTTTTTTATTAAACCGTGGCTTGCGAAAGGTGGAACCCCTGACATTGGGAAACGTGATCTCAGGCCTCGCCTGGGCCTAGCCTAGCTCCGGGGACAGCAACAACAACAACAACAACTTGTACAGCGCCCTACACGTTGGGTAGAGACTCAGAGCGCTTAACAGTGTGGGGGGGAGCCTGACTCCGAGCCACTGGGGGGGAGGGGGTGCTGGAGGGAGGGGGAGGGGGAGAGGGACGTGACCGTAAGCACGAGGGGAACTCCCGCACGAACAAACGGGGCCACGACGCTTCCCAAATTAAATTGTGGAAGTCGGGAGGTGTGTTGAGTCCTGAGCAGGCACCGCGTGACTGAACAAGCTGGGATTTGCATTCGCTGATTGTCGAGACTAAAGTATTTGCCACAACCTGCCCCACAGAACGCACAGAGAGAGCAGTGTCCGCCCTCCCCCCCACACGCACGCACGCACGCACACACACAGAGACACACACACACACTCCGCCCAAACTTTAAACGCGCCTGGACATAATCTTTACTGAGCAGCAGATCAGTAAGTTGCTCAACTCTCAGCTGCCGGGAGTTTAAATACTTTCCTTATGACGGGTAATGAAGCAACGGGATTATAGGAATTATCCCCTTCCTTCACCGACCCACCCCACACCCCCCCCACCCCCTCCCCGCCCCCACACCCCACACCCCCTCCCCGCCCCCACCCCCTCCCCGCCCCCGCACAACAGCCACTCTGTCTCTGGGGGACGTGGACTTTGATTGGAATCTGATTCACAGTCTGAGCAACAACACAAACAGTCACTCTGAGGAGTGTCAGGACGAGGCCATTCAGCCCATTCAGTCTCCAGGCCAGACACAGCGATTTAAACCCTCTGGCCTGTTTACGTCCCCTCCGCCTAGCCCTGTGTGTGTGTGTGTGTGTGTGTGTGTGTGTGTGTGTGTGTGTGTCTGTGTGTGTGTGCGTGTGTGTGTGCGTGTGGCTCACGCCTGAACCAAGGTCAGCCCAAGGCCGTCATATCATGTCCTGAGCAATTGTCACATTTCTACAGGGCGATTAGAGATCAAAACTGTTTGCTTTTCCTTCTGCGGAGTGTCCTAGCCCAAGAAAATGGCCGACTTCAGCCTTCACGCCGTGACAACCGTTGACCCCCCCCCCCCCCCCACCCCCACCCGCCCCAACGTGGCCATTTTGTAACGCACACAACTGGAGAGGGGGCAAGGGAGAGGGAGAGGGGGGTGGAGGAGGAGGGAGAGGGGGGTGGAGGAGGAGGGAGAGGGGGGGGGACACCAGGCTGGAGATGAGATCTGGGGAATTTATGTTTCCGAAACCCAGGAACAGTGAAGCCAGCGTGTAATGACAGGTATCGGGTCACTGAGACTCCGATGGCTTCCCCTGTCCTATCACTGATCCTGTTTCCCTCACGATTCCCTGGAAATATTCCAAGGTTCTCACTGTATCTGATCAGATCATCTACACCTTGTCTCAGCACCCCCCACCCCACCCCCCCACCCAAATAGTCAGAGGCAAACAGGCTGTGGCAAGCCTGGCCATGCAACAAACATCCCAATCACACTCACTCATCCACACAGACATTCACCCACACCCACACACTCGCATTCACTCACCCCCTCGCACACGTACTTAACCGCCTGTACACACACCAAATGGTAATAATGTGGTCACCCAACCCACAGCTGTGTGTGTGTGTGTGGGTGGGTGGGGGGAGGGGGGGAGACGCTGCTGTGCGCAATTGGCTGCCACGTTTCTCCCACAAAATATACAGTCAACTCACTTTACAGTGTACTTTGTGAAGCGCTTTGAGACGCCTAGAAGACAACGATAAGGAACTATATCAAAAGTAGGGATTATTATGACTATTAATATAATACTATTAATACACTATTAATATAATTGACAAGGTGCAGCACCTTGCACGTCAGCGGGACAGCTAAACCGCGTAAGAATGCGTTGGAGAGAATGCGTTGGGAGGCTCTCGGAAGGACGGAGAGCGGCTGAGACTAACTTAGTATTTGAGCAGCTCAGAAACGGAGCTGCACATTCCCGATGGAGGTTCGGGGCTCCCAAACGTGAGCGAGAGCGTCCGAATCACACGCTCGGCTCAGAGAGACATTCATTCATTCTTTCCAATAGGACGGCGTGGGCCTGACTAACAAGTTATTAATGGCCGGTCACGTCCCACCGTCGCAAGCCTGCAGCACCACACCGCAACATGGTAACATCGCAGGAACATTCAACACGCTCGCCAACCCGCACTAGCCCATCACCAGCCCTCACTGGCCATCAACAGCCCCCACTAACCCATCACCAGCCCTCACTAGCCCAACACCAGCCCGTCACTAGCCACCACCAGCCCCCACTAGCCAAACTCCAGCCCCCACTAGCCCATCACCAGCTATCACCAGCCCTCACTAGCCACCACCAGCCCCCACTAGCCCATCACCAGCCCCCACTAGCCCATCACCAACCCTCACTAGCCCAACACCAGCCCGTCACTAGCCCCCACCAGCCCCCACTAGCCAAACTCCAGCCCCCACTAGCCCATCACCAGCTATCACCAGCCCTCACTAGCCACCACCAGCCCCCACTAGCCCATCACCAGCCCCCACTAGCCCATCACCAACCCTCACTAGCCCAACACCAATCCTCACTAGCCACCACCAGCCCGTCACTAGCCACCACCAGCCCGTCACTAGCCACCACCAGCCCTTACTAAGCCTTGTCAAACATCATAAATCATCACCTACTCTTGCCGACCATCACCTACCCCAGGCTACCCCGACCAACAAGGCAGCCAATCTGCACTGGCGACCCCCCCACCCCTCACATCCTCCCTCCCCCCATCACTCCCCCCCCACACCCCTCCCTCCCCCCATCACTCACCCCCCACACCCCTCACTCCCCTCATCACTCCCCCCCCACACCCCTCACTCCCCCCCATCACTCCACCCCCACACCCCTCACTCCCCTCATCACTCCCCCCCCCACACCCCTCACTCCCCCCCTCACTCCCCCCCCTCACCCCCCCCCCCTCCCCCGGGTTGTGAGCGCGCTCCCAGCGCTGTCCGCCCTCACTCACTGTCGGAACATCCTCTCCATGTCTCGGATCTGTTTGCGGGAGAACTCCCTGAACTCCGTGTAGGGGTTGAAGACCCTGAGGCTGGGCTGCAGCGGCTCCGCCTGCCCCTCGCTCAGCTCCGTGCGCCGGCTCAGTTTGGCCGACAGTTCGCTCCCGGCGCTGGCGGTGGCCGGCTTCTCCTCCCCGCCCTCCCCGCCCTCCATCCCGCTACTCCCCGGCTCCAGCTCCAGCTCCAGCGCCGCCGCCGGCTCCTCGCCCTCCTCGATCTGCAGCCGCCGGTGCAGCTTGGACGCCAACTCGCTCGAAGCCATTGTCACCACAGCCCCGGCCGCCAGAGCCCGAGAGAGTGAGCCCAGCTACACCCCCCCCCCAGACACCCCCACCCAGCCCAGACAACCCCCCCCCCCCCCCAGCCCAGACACTCCCACCCCCGCTACACCCCCCCCAGCCCAGACACTCCCACCCCCGCTACACCCCCGCCCAGACACCCCCACCCCCCCCCCAGCCCAGACACTCCTACCCCCGCCCAGACACCCCCACCCAGCCCAGACACCCCCACCCCCGCCCAGACACCCCTACCCCCCGCTACACCCCCAGCCCAGACACCCCCACCCCCGCCCAGCCCAGACACCCCCACTCCCGCTACACCCCCAGCCCAGACACCCCCGCCCCCGCCCAGACACCCCCACCCCCGCTACACCCCCAGCCCAGACACCCCCAGCCCCGCTACACCCCCAGCCCAGACACCCCCAGCCCCGCTACACCCCCCGCCCAGCCCAGACACCCCCAGCCCCGCTACACCCCCAGCCCAGCCCAGACACCCCCAGCCCCGAGCTCAGCCCAACCGCCGCTACACCTCCTGCCTCACACTAGGCCCCGCCCCCAACCAGAGCCGCAGGCTCCGCCCCCAGCCACAGGCCCCGCCCCCAGCCACAGGGAGCCCCAACCGCCGCTACACCTACCCACACAGGTCCCGCCCTCAGCCACTGGCCCCGCCCCCAACCAGAGCCGCAGGCCCCGCCCCCTAGCCATAGAGAGCCCCAACCGCCGCTACACCTACCCACACAGGCCCCGCCCCCCAGCCACGGGCCCCGCCCCCAGCCACAGGCCCCGCCCCCCAGCCACAGAGAGCCCCAAGCCCCCAGCCCAACCGCCGCTACACCTACTGCCTCACACTAGGCCCCGCCCCCAGCCAGGGCCACAGGCCCCGCCCCCCAGCCACAGGCCCCGCCCCCCGCCACAGAGAGCCCCAAGCCCCCAGCCCAACCGCTGCTACACCTACTGCCTCACACTAGGCCCCGCCCCCAGCCAGAGCAACAGGCCCCGCCCCCCCCCGCCACAGGCTCCGCCCCCCAGCCACAGGCTCCGCCCCCCCAGCCACAGGCTACTGCCCCTCACAGGTGGGGAGGGAATGGGGGGGGATGAGGAGTTGCCGATGGGACCATCGAAGAGGAGGGTCTGTCTCGAGGCGAGACTTGAAGGAGGCCAGGGAGGGGGGGAGGGACTGCGGGATGGAGGTCCAGAGGTTGGGGGCAGAGAGGCTGAAGGCTCGCCCGCCAATGGTGGGGGTGGGTGGGTCGGGGGGACGTGGAGCAGGCCAGAGCCTGCTGAGGGGGGGGGTGGGGGGGGGCGGGCAGGTCGGTCAGGGGATAGGAGGTCACGGATGTCGCTGCCCCGCATTAGGGGCCAAGACACCAGGAGAGACTCCCTTCTCTTCGAACAGTGCCTTGTTTAACATATACCTGAACAGGTCGATGGGTTTCATGCCATCTGAAGGCTGGCCAGCACCTCTGACAATGAACCAAATCCCCCACCACTGCTTTGGAGTATCATCTGAGACAGTGAGCTTAAAGTCCTGGCTCAGAGGCCAGATTGATACCGACTGAGCCACAATGACATATTAACACTCGTGTCACGAATCCTCCCAATTTCCTGCCTGTCATATACTTGAGGACAATGATTTTCGCTCTCAGACCTTGTGGAATTGCAGGCCTCTGGAATCGCCATTGTCAGGGGTGGGTGGGGAGAGCGAGGAGGAGGGAGAGAGGTGAGGAGAGATAACGGAGGGGGCGGGGGGGGGAGAATAGAGAGTGGTTGGGGGTGAGGGTGGGGGAGAGATATTGGAGGAGAGAAAGGGAGGGTCAGAGAGAAAGAAGGGAAAAAAAGGTGTGAGTGGGGTGGGGGGATGTGGGGGGGGTGGGGGTGGTTGAAGGGGGGAGTTGGGGGAGAGATAGGGGAGGAGTGAGTTGTGCTGTACAGTCGATTGCTGCCCTGGTTTTGCCTCCGACTTGACTAATCGCTTTGTGGCTCCTCCTGTCTCTTGCTCTTGCTCGGCTGCTGGCCTTATAAGGTTGTGGAGCACAGGTCTCTGAGCCAGGGCTGGAGGCACGCAGACAGGCACAGCGGACGGAGACAAGAGGTCCCTGCGACAACGCAGTGTTAACCCTGAGGAGGAAGCATGTTTGGTGCACACTGGGTTTCCTCATTGACGTGGACACCACACGCTGTGTGCAGTGAATCTGTCTCTGTCTTGTAGTATTTCACAATGTCCAGAATGTGGGGTTTTTTTAAAAAAAAAAGAGAGGCACTTTGGGGATTATTTTACACTGGAATAAAATTTGCCAAATCGCGTTCTCAGGTTTGTCATCCAACGTTAGAAAGGTTTTACTGTCCTGGGAGTGACAGTGAACCAGTGAGTCCATCAGACCCCTCCCCCCCCTCGCGAGAAAATGTCATTTGGTTCAACATCCAATTAGATAGATTTCTGCTGGAAGATCATATCAGGGATGTGACCGCCGGGATGGTGGAAGCCAAACTACATGGACCTTGGCCTTCTTTCTCCAAGCAAACTCTTACCCTCTAATTAAAAACTGATCTGACGGTAACCTCTGAGAGGCTGGAGACTGGGGTTCTATTCCTATACGGCAGAGAAGGTTTGAGGGGTGGGTGAGATGTTTGAGGGGCGTAAAACAAGGAGACAAATTGACAGGTCAGATAGTGAGCGAGCCAGAAAAATCAGGTCAGAAACACTCACTGAGCTCAGGAAGTATTTGTTCCACAGAGAGGAGTGAGAATGTAGAACAGAAAGCTGTACGACTTAAAATCTTTATAGTGATGTTTACTGAAGACAGATAGGTGCCGGATAGTGAAGGTACACAGGGATAATGATAATAATAATAATAATCCTTGCAATTTATATAGTGCCTTAGCAAGTCTTCTAGACGTCTCAAAGTGCTTCACAGGATATACTATAAAATGTAGTGATTGTATATTTTGTAGGAGAAACACGACAGGAGGCCGGACTCCCGATGTGTCTCATGCCTCCGGATTCTGTCTCCCCGTCATCCGCTGGGAAAGGAAAACACATGGGATTAGCCTCCTGTACACACACTGTACACCGTCGGCAAGGGATCCAGGCCTGAAATTCCCAGGCTCAAATCCCATACATCGGGTGGGGAAATCAGGAAACGCTTGTGGGTTTCTACCCAAACAGATCTGAACACAATCAGCTTCCAAACCAAGCCTGGATTTAATACGTGTGGGTTGGCATTTGGGGGTTTGTGATTGGGGCCGGGGTGAGGATTGGGGCTGAGATTAGGGGTTGAAGCTGGCTTCAGCCAGGGTGTGGGTTTGGCTGGGGGTTTGGGGAAGGGATTAGGGTCTGAGGCTGGGATCTGAAGCTGGTAATAATAAGAATCCTTGCATTTGATATAGCGCTTTTCTCGTCTTCTAGATGTCTCAAAGCGCTTCACAGAATATACTGTAAAGTGAACTGACTGTATATTTGTGGCGAAACACAGGAGCCGATTGCGCACAGCAGCGTGTCCCCCCCACAAACAGTCGTGGGTTGAAATGACCAATTTCTTGGTTGTTTTTGAGAGATTATTATTATTAGGCGTGTGGAGTAAGGAAATTTACCCTAGATTTCACACCGTCTAGAATCGAACCCAGGTCTCTCGCTTATAGGGCGAGTGTTCCAACCACTGAGCTACAGGACCCCACGATTTGGTATTGGGGGTCTTGGGCTGGGCTACGTACCGAGGCGAGCTGCAGGTTGATGAGTTGGCTGGTGGTGTGACACAACTCCTGGTCTTGTTTCCTCAGCTCGTTCTTCAGCTTCTCGATCTCGTAACCTTTCCTCTTCAGCTTCTCCTCCATCGCCTTCTGTTTGGCCGGAGCCTGGAGACAGGACAGGGATCAGAGCTTGCATTTACACAGCGCCCGTCACACGAGGTGGCGTCCTGGAGAGCTTCACAGCGGTGGATTCTGGCTCTGAGCCAAGAGGAGAGGTGACAAAAGTATACGCACACACACACACGCACACGCACACGCACACACACACACGCACACGCACACACACACACACATACTGATGGAATGGCCAGGTGGGCAGTCAGTCTGTGACATTCAAAGATTGTGACGGGTTAAGACCAAACTATAATGATGGTATGTGGGGGGGCGGGGGGGGGGGGGGAGGGGGTGTGAATAGGGGTTGGGGGATGAGGGTGGAGGGGATGAGCTCAGTGGGTTAGATCGCTCGCCTTACAAATTGTGAGACCCGCGTTCGAATCCAGGCAGGTCAGGGCGAACCCTTGGGCAAGTTTCCTTACTCCACACACACGCCTAATAATAATCCCTCCAAAAAAATCCCACAATAATAAAATTGGTAATCTCGCCCACAAATATACAGTCAATTCACTTCACAGTATATTCTGTGAAGCGCTTTGAGACGTCGAGAAGACGTGAAAAGCGCTATATCAAATTCAAGGATTATTATTATTATTATGGGGGTGGGGGGAATGTGGGTTGGTGGGGGTGGTGGTGGGGGGGTGAATGGAGGTAGGGGGGGGAGAGAGGGAATGATTCAGTTTCAAACCTGCCGATATTTGGGAATACACTGTGTGATGTGATCAATATAATATTGATCACATCACACAGTGTATTTTCCGGGGGGTGGTTCCGGCTGCTCTCACCTGACCAGGTGTGTCCTGTACACAGGTGTGAGACACTAGCTTCCCTCCTCGCTTCTCCAGCTGCTCCAGGTGGAAGGTCTGCGTCAACACAGGACACAAGAACATTCACCGCGTTACAATGATATGACAATAATAATCCTGGTGTTTGATATCGCGGTTTTTCGCATCTGATCGGCGTCTCAAAGCGCTTCCCAGAATAGACTGACAGGGAGACAGGGTAGGTTCACATAAGAAAGGCTGCTGTACACATATAACGTTGTTGTTGTCATTTTGCATCTGGAAATTGGCAAAGATGGGGCAAGTAAGTCATCGAGGATTGTGAAAATTTTAACAATAAACTTGCATGTGATCTAGGGACTTTCACGTTGGGAGGACGTCTCAACATCAGAAGGTGTATCCTGTCAAGGTAGTGACTGGTGTGGGTGAGTAGCTGACAGAGTGCCAGATTACCTTGCGTTGTTTGATGGCCTTATTGAGTCTCTTTTCCTGGTCCAGACGGGCCTGAGCTCGCCTCAGCGACTCTCTGATCAGATCGTTCTCCTGTCTCTGCCTCTGTAACTCTGTCTGTAGTCTCTCGACCTCGCATCTCTGTCTGTGTGCAGCCTCCTGGTGCTGCCTGGGTATGGCAAAGGAAGAGAACGTTTCACTCCTCGTTTAATTCACAACGTTAACACTTGGCTATTAAATTCCAACCCTTAGAAAAATTAATAATAATAATCCTTGCGTTTGATATAGAGCTTTTCACGTCTGTTTTGTAGACGTCTCAAAGCGCTTCACAGAATATACTGTAAGGTGAATCGACTGTATATTTGTGGGCAAAACACGGCAGCCAATTGCGCACAGGCAGCGTCCCCCCAAATAGCGGTCACATCCGAAGCCAAAGATTTCAGCAAAACCTAAAATTGAGAAGGTGCTGGGTTCAAGTTCTGTTCTGTGTCAAGCCACAAATGGCTTCCTCTCATCTAAGAGAGGTATATTCCTAAATTATTATCATTTCATGTTCCTGTTCCTGAATAAAATTCAAGGCAGGGAGTTTCTCTTCATTTTTTAGTTCCTTGGGTCAAACGTTTTCTTTCAAGATTGTTTGGTACTGAACAGCTCCTTGCCTCTCTCTCTCTCTCTCTCTCTCTCTGTCTCTCTCTATGTGCTCTGTCTGCAGTGGTTCACAAGCCGTATCGCCCACACGACGTACAGTCAATTCACTTTCCGTACATCCTGTGGAGCGCTTTGAGACGTCTCGAAGACGCGATGAGTCTCTGTACCAAATGCAACAACGAGGAAATTACCCTCGAATAGCGCCTCTCACGTCAGGAGGACGCAAGGATTATTTATATTTTTATTTTCACGGTTTTAATAAACAAAAATATTGACCCTGGCGTGTGGCATAGCGCCTTCGAGACGTCTCAAAACAGCTTCACTGAATACACAGCGCACTGTAAAGTGAATTGATTGTTTCCTCAAGAGCTGCCCAACCCAGGGGCCAGCTGAGATACCTCAGCTGCTCTAGGTCCTTCTCGTAGCTCAGTAGCAGCTGTTCCTTCCTCTCCAGTTGTGTCTGTAGTTGGGTGATCTGACTACTCAGCATCTCCAGGTCTGTCCTCCGCTGCCTCCCCAGCCTCTCCCTCTCATCCCGGGGGATGTGCTTCATCGAGAGTGACCCCGACAGCTCCGTCACGTTGAGTGCTTTGGAGAGAACCTTCACCATATCCAGGTACTAGGGTGAGAGAGAGAGAGAGAGAGAGAGTGAGGGAGGGAGAGCCAGCCAGAGAGCGAGAGACAGAGAAAGCAAGAGAGCCCAAGGGAGAGAGAGAGAGAGAGAAAGTGCGAGCGAGAGTATGAGAGTACGAGCAAGAGAGAGTGAGAAAGAGTGAGAGGCATTCAACATAGCCACTCGCTGCCATTACATTCACCAGATCATGGTCATTGTCACCACTGCCTTGGGTTAGGAATGAAATGGACTCACATCTAACCCAAGATTTGATACACTCTGGCCACTCCTGTGGAGATTCCTTCATATGTCTCTCCTTCCATACCTCAGTCTTTGCGAAGGGTGGCTTTAAAGCCACAATACCCAGCTCTCTCCCAACTCCCCCCCACCCCCACCCCCTCCCCCCCACACCCCCACCCCCACCCCCTCCCCCCCACACCCCCACCCCCACCCCCTCCCCCCCACACCCCCACCCCAAGGGTAAATTTTAAACGCATGTTTCCGGCACGTACCGTCATCTCACTGAGATCGAGAGCCTCGGACATTTCCAACCGTGACGTCCTCTCAATGGAAACCTCTGAGATAGTGGCAGAGACAAGCCTGAGATTCTGAAAGAGAAAATTAGAGAACGTCCGTCCGTCTGTCTGTCTGCCATTCCAGCAAAACTTTCAAAGGAAATTTCCTCCAACCACATAATGTGAAAAATAACTCTCAGCGTTTCAGTGGCTGTGTGTGTGTGTGTGTGTGTGTGTGCGCGTGCGTGCGTGCGTGCGTCCCTTCTCTTTCCTGACAGAGCCACTAGCTCACTCTCCCAGCATTGCTTTGGGGGTGTCAGCCTAAACTCCGAGCTCAAATCCTCAGCCGAGTCATTATCAGACTGACTGTGAGGAAGAGCGGGCTTGAGAAGGGTCAGATCACCTTTGAATTCTCTCCCGTTCGACTAAGCAAACAGTGACGGCTGACTGCTCTCGCGATTGGCTCAGTGATTGAGTTGCTGGCAGAGGCAGCACCGAGGATCGAACACGTTGCTTTTTGATGATTTATTAAATAAACGTTGTGTGGTGGAACCAAAGTGCAGCTCACACAAAACAATTGACATCAATCTTGCGTTAAACATTCCTGGGCTCTCAACACCCCCACTGGCTGTGCCCCACAGAGCCCTGCGTTATCAGAAGTGCCGTCTGTTGAAAGAGACACTAAAACGAGGTCTCCCCTGCCTGTTCGGGGGGGACGTTAACGATCGTATGAAAAGACAAGGCAATTTCTCCCGCTGTGCCGGCCGACAACATAATCGCAATCCTGGCGTTTGATATCGCGGCTTTTCACATCTTGTCGACTGTGTCTCAAAGCGCTTCACTGAATAGACTGTAATGTGACTTGATTATATTTGTGGGCGAAACGCGGCAGCCAATTGCACACAGCAGCGTTCCTCCCCCCCCCCCCACACACATAGTCATGGATTGAAATGAACAATTTTATTATTGTGGTTTTTTGGGACGGATTATTATTAGGTGTGCGTGTATGCGATGTGTGTATGCTGTGTGTGCGTGTGTGTTTGTGGTGTGCGTGTGTGATGTGTGTGTGCGCGTGTGCGTGTGGAGTAAGGAAACTTGCCCCAGGTTTTGCCCTGATCTGCCTGGATTCGAACACAGGCCCGTGTAAGGCAGGTGCTCTAACCACAATAACTTTCATTTATATAGTGATATAATAACAATCCCTCACACTTTCCCAGAGCACTTTCCTCAGATGAAAATATAATTCACCAGCTGGCTGTTTGTGGGATGTTGCTATGAACAAACGCGGCCTCACCGACACAGTCACCTCACTTCACACTAATTCCTGTGAAGCACTTTGAGACACCTTGTTTACATAACCAGGAGCTAAACAAAGGATTGTTCTTGTTATTGACCCCTGGTAATCTATATGGCCACTAGCCACCCTCCCACACGGTGAGCAGCCCTGGGTACAGACGTGTAGTGTGAACGCAGTGAGCGTCTGCAAATTAACCTCGACATTTCCTCTAATCTTTTAATCCCCGGTGTCCTGGCCCCAAACACTTCGATCAATCACTTTCCAGTCACCGAGAGGGACCCACAACGTTACTGCGGTGACCTGCGGTGTTTAGTTACGTTTCGCAAATTATGAGAGACACAAAATCGATCTGTAACTCGACATATCGCGTCTGCAGCACTGTATTTTCTGTGAGCCACACTCTGCTGGCTCCAATCCAACAACACCCAGCACAGCCTCCACTTTGTCTGCTCTAGCGGTTTCGCCCACAAAACATGAGGCAGTTAATTCACGTTACAGTACAGTCTGTGAAGCACTGTGAGGTGTCTCTAGACGTGACAAAGCACCATATCAAACACAAGGATTATTAGTATTAACAGTTTCTCCTCCTGCGCTCGCACAGCCACCGACTGAGTATCTCAAGGCCCCCTCTCCTCGGTCTCTCCTTTTCCTTATCTACAGGTTCCCTCTTGGCGACATCACACACAGACACTGGATTACTTGTTTCTTGACTGTGGGTGAGACACAAACTTACCTTCCCACTTCTACTCCTTTGCCCCAGGTCACTGATGTTCTGTAGCCAATCAGACCCTTAGGCCTGGAGGAGTCTCGACGTCTTCTCAAGGAGAAGACAGAAGCCCATCCTCCCCCGCCTACCGTCAACATCTCCTCATCTCCTCACATCCGGCTCCGACCTCCTCCACCTCCCCCGGCTGGTCC
>CM068767.1:9498753-9746253 GCA_035084275.1 Hydrolagus colliei
TGCATTGTGAGACGCAGAAAACTACAGAGGAAAAAACACACGGTCTATTTTAAAATAGGTTTTATTTTTATAAGTTCTGCTTTGTAGCTGAGGCCTCACCACCCGACCCGACCCACAGACCCACTCAGCCGGCAGAAACCTCTATTAAATAAATCCATTTTCTTTTCCATTTTCCTCTTTAGCATTATTTTCCTAATTTACAAAAAAAAAACACTGAACCCGAGTTAATGGAATGTTTCTTTTTAAAAAACATCAGGCTCAAACTTACAAGGAATTTCAAACAGCATCTTGTTGCCTCCCCTGGAGATTAGAAGCTTGGTGTGTGTGTGTGTGTGAGAGAGCCTGGACTGGGACGCAAATGTGCTTTAGAACAAGGTCTGAGCCAGGCTGTGATCTCAAGGCACTCACTCACTCCCTCCCTCACTCACCTCACTCACATCGGAAAATAGAGAGAACGTAGGGAGGACAGAGCGGGAGAGGAAGTGCGTGGGTGAGTGGGAGAGAGAAAGGGAAAAAGAGCGGGGGGAGACAGTAGGGAAAGTCGTGACGGGAGGGTGGAGTGTCGAGTGAGCGGCAGACACTGGCAGCGCCAGCCCACCCTCAGTGGCCTGTGTTGTTTGAGCGAGGCAGCGATCCTGTTGGTAATTGTGACATTTTTCTCGGAGCGAGGATCAAGCAGGTGCCCGTACCCAGTGGGGGGTGAGGGGGGCGCAGAGCAGGGACCCGAGGGTTTGGCCTGTTACCCCTGCATTCCCCTCCCATGACTGGCCACACACTCAGGGCTGAGCTACAGGCCAAGCCATAGCTGGCTTCTGATTAACTCAATCTTGTTTCTCTGGAGGTAACAGAGGTAATCAAATCCCTCCCTGCGCTGGATTCCCACACCGGCCAAGGCCAGCGCCGACCGTCAACTGCTCCATCTCCAGAGTTTGCAAAGCTCAAGAGCTGAAATAATTTATAAGCCAGACATTGTCTGAACAGATAAAATATGATTTTGTCTCCTTTAAAAAATAAAAACGGACTTACGTCCAAGGTCCCGCAAAGCAAGTGTTACCCCCCCCCCCTACACACACACACTCATCTGACGGGGAGGGATGGTTGGTTTGGAGAGCTCCCTATGTTGGTTGCACCTGTCAGTGTTGGAGTGACGTTGCTCAGCCTGTTAGTGAACCTCCTCATTAGAAGAAGCCTTTGACTTTGGACTCTCTTGAATATCAGCCAAACATCGTCATGGGTCTGGGTGAGCTCACAGTAGCAATGGCTCAAACTAACACCCACATGTGGCCAGGACACCAGGGTCCACACAGCTCAGGACAGGGGGGGGGAAAGCAGGCTGGGGGTGTGGGGGTAGGGTGGGGGGGGAAAGCAAGCTCGGGGGTGGGGCAAGGTGAGGGGGTGGGGGATGGACACACACACACGACACAATTCACATCAATCCCACCAGCTCCGTCAACAGCTACGATGCATTGAGGGATAGTGAGGCCAGCCAGGAGCAACCAACAGAAGCCAAACCGAGTGGGTGGAGAGAGGCTTTTGGGGCAGGGGAATGGGGTCTCGGGGCAGGGGAATGATGGTGAGATGTCCAGTAACCCTGCCCAGGTAAAGAGTGAGAGCATCTGGTGCTGCTGTCACACTGAGGGAGGCAACACATAGTGGGATGCGGTTCCGACAAACAGCAGAGGACAAACACCGTACACACGAACATACTGTCAGTTATTTACATAAACAGCTGGTCCTTCAAGGGCTTCCCAGGAGCGAGATTAAAACAAGAGCCACCTCGCTGAACGGGTGACTCCACCACAGTCCTATCGTTCCTGTCTTCCAAAAGACACTGATTTCTGTACACGTTAATTACAGAGGGTGCTGGCATACAGCACACACGCTCACATTGTTAATGTTTAAAAACAGAGCACACACACGCACACACACACACGCACACACACCAGACACAGAGAGGTTAGGAGCTGGCTTCTTCTGGTCACCAGTCTGCATCCTCCTCGACATAATAATCGGTCGAAGTACCATCAAATAGGCTGGGGTCTAGGGATTTCGCTGCTTCCCCCTGGCAAACACCCCGCGAGATGGAGCCAAAGACCAACTTCTCTTTCTTCTTCTTCCTCTTTTGCTCTTCCAGATCTTCTAGTGACTGGAGATACAGGAACAAAATCACATTTATAGACTGCCTTTCGTGTTGGGAGGACGTCCCAAGGCCCTGAACAGTCAGGATGGGACCTGAGCAAAGGAGAAGGACAGGATAGAGGGGAAGGGATGGGAGAGAGTTAGGAGGGAAGGGAGAGAGTTGGGAGGAGAGAGTTGGGAAGGACCAGATGGCACGATCGAAGAGGAAGGTCTTGAGACTGGCCTTGGAGGAGGCGAGGGAGGGAGCGAGGCAAAGGGACTGTGGGATGGAGTTCCGGAGTGTGGGGACAGGGAGGCTGAAAGCCCGTCCGCCAATAAAAAACAACAACCACAACACAGCTTTTGCAGCTAAATCCAGGGATTTGGGTTCTCTTTACATGGATGAATGTGTCCCCGGCAAATAAGATGGTCTGGAATGTGCTGCCTGGAAAGGCTGGTGGAAACACATTCAATAACAACTTACAAAAGGGAATTAGATAGGTACCGGAAGAGGAAATAATTCCAAGGGAGATGGGGAAAAAGCGGGTGAGTGGGACTGATTGGGTCCACAGAGACGATGAGACGAATGGCCTCCTTCTTTGCAGTAATATTCTACAATTCTACAATAGTAGGCTGGAGCTAAATCCAGGGATTTGGAGGATAATAGATATATTAGAGTGAGTTACCCCGGAGTGAGTCACAGTCTAGAATCTAACTCTAGGATTCCAACACTCCAACCTGGCAACTGAACTCTGACCTTTCCACCTGCCTTCATACCAACTGCACTGGGGTTAGTATTTGGGCGGGTAAAAAGGTCAGAGTTCATCCACCAGGTTAGAGTACTGCAGAAACAACTCCCTCCCCCCGACCCCCCGTGTGCTTACGTTACAGAGCGAGTGTGTCCGGTGTCGCGGGGAATTTATGTCACTGGGTGTGGATGACCTTTCCCCTTCCAGCATGGAGGCGTCGGAGATGATGGAGGGTTGCCGTGAGTGGCAGGGACTGACTCTTATACCTGCGGGAGGAGAGGAAAGACAGTGAACGGTGGCGATCTTTGACCTTTTACAACACAACACAACAAAACACCCAATTATATTTGTGAGGAGCCTTTCGTGATTTGAAGGATGGAAGGGGGGGGGGGGGGGGGGGGGGGGGGACATGGGGGGCAGCGATGGGAAGGGAATGTGGGATGGAGTTCCGAAGGGTTTTAGTCCTGAAACACAGATGGAATTGATGGCGTCTTCGATCAATCCAACATAAAGTGGAGCACCCAGCGCTCTGGGACGCTACCCTGATTGAGGGGCGCTATACACATACACGCTGTTGTTGTGGTTATTGAAGGACTGTGAGCTGTTTGGTCTCAGTGTTTCCTAAGGACCAGGAGGGCCTGATGCTGACTGCCAGTGACCGGCCACAAGCACTGACTGAACCACCAGGTGACCATGATGGAAGCGCCACAAGGAACAACAGCAACAACTTGCATTAGTATAGCCCACCTCACACACAGGGTAACGTCCCAGAGTGCTTGAGTAGCCGGAACAGGGTTTGTTGACAGGTTTAGTGGAGGTCAGGGCTTTGCCCACAAAATACACAAGTCAATTCATATTACAGTATGAAGAAGTGATAAGGCGCTGTATCGAATACAAGGATTATTATTATTATTCATTGAAGGAAGAACTTGATGCTGTAAAAGCTTGAGGATTGTTGAAGGATGAGAACAAATAGGCTGAAGGACCTTTTTCATCCAAACCTCTCGTGCTTGTAACATCAATGAAGTACAAACCACTCGATTGGTGGGGACGAGGAGCTTGGTGATGAATAGAGTACTTTGATAGCTCAGCTTACAGATGAATGAATGAAATAAAGAGTGATGAGATAACAAGCCCCCTCTGTATATGGAAATATATACACCTACTTCTCTCGTTACTTCAGACTGAATACAGTGATTGATTTTCTAAGTAGCTTTGGGGCATTTACTGGTCACTAGAACAACCAAATATAGCATCTATATCCCAGAAATATCTTCCCTACACGAAGGTCACAGCCTGGCTCCGTTGGCTCTGAGACAGAAGGTTCAAGCCCCGCGTCGAGACTCTGAGCTCACTGTCAAGGCTGATGATCCTGTACAGTGTTGGAGACCACTGCATTGCTATAGGTGCCATTTGCTGATGACATTAAACCAAGGTCCGTCCGCCTGCCTTTTCAGGTGGATGTTAATGATTCTCTGGCACTATTCGAAAAGAGAAGGGAGTTTCTCTCCTGGTGTCCTGGCCACATTAGATCGGTTATTGTCGCGGCTGTTTGTGGGAAATTGGTGTGTGCAAATTTGCTGCTGTGTTTGTTGCCGTGCTGCCTAACCCTAACCCTAACCTCTGGGAAATCCATCCTGCACTTTCTCTGCCTCGCCCCCTCCCTGGCCTATTTCAATATCTTCCTCTTCGACGGTCCCATCGGTCACCCCAAATCCCATCCTTTCACTCCACCCTCCCTGACCCCAGCTTGGGTCTGAAACACTGACTGTACAACACCTTGGGACGTCCTCCCGATATGAAAGGCGCTATACAAGTGTAGTTTTGTTGTTGTTGTTGTTGTTGTTGTAGTGGCTCTGGCTTACCTTGCCGGTCTGAGTGATGGTGTGCATGGTACAGGGTCTGCTGGCTCTGGCGGATGGCGGCTGTGAGAGGCAGCTCAGAGTGCATCACCCACTCCTGGTTACCGTTCAACATGCTCTCACTGGGCATTGCCAGAGAGTGCCTCTTGGGGACATCCTTGGTCAGTGTGGCTAGGGACTGCTTGGCCTGGAAGGGAAACACAAGGTGGATGAAATGTGTCACTGGGTGGCCTCAAAGTGGGGGCTGCTCCCTCTGTAAAGGACAGGTGGTCATGGTGGGAGAGTGTGGAGTCTCTCTCTGCAGCTCCATGTACATCACAACCACCGAAGGGTGAAGAGCGAACAAAACCCCAGCCATTCAGCAAAGGACCCAACACCACTGAAGAGATTCATGCAGACTCCGTGCATTCACAAACACCCACATCAGTACCTCTGCCCAGGATTCGAGGGCTCTGAAATGGTACCCGCTGGCCTTTCTTTCCTTCCATCTTTTTCCTCTCATCCCCAAATCACAGAGCCCCCCTATCCCAATCTCCTGCCCTGACACCCGTCTCTGCCCCTTAAGCCTGGAAGTCCATCTCGTCTGAGCCACTCCATTAATTATCACAGAACAGAATCTCGGAAAGTTCCTCAATTTGGTCTTGAATTTAGAATTTGTTTGCTTTTTAATCATTGTAGAAAATCAGATTTTAAAGATGGGAGTTTAACAATTGTGCACAGTTTGAAAGTGTAAATGGGCTGTTGGGGGAGAGTTTGGGCTTCTCATTCCTCCTAACCTAAATCCTTAAGTATTATTATTAATAATTATATATTTTTATTACATAGATAAGAAGCAGAACATGTTTATGAATGGTGAGATGTGGGGTCTGCTGAACCTTACTAGCACAGGGCCCAGTGGCTGCCTATTTCTAACAGAGTAACATCAATGGGAGGAAGAGGCAGCACACAGAGTACACTGGCATTGCTGAGCGGGTACAAGACTTCATTGGGGACCAACAGCTTTTAGTATGGGATCAAAAGCAGTAAGTGCTCAGAGAGTCTACAGACAAAGCAGGGCTCGGAAATTCATCTCCTGCGTCAGTCAGCAGACAACCCTTCACTGCCTTTGACCAGAGAGGATTCCCTCCCACCACCACCACAACAGCCAATTACTGTTGTCTCTTTGCACTGACCACTTCAGAGACCTCGAAGGCAGAGCCCTGGGCAAACTGGGACTAACATCACATTGAGACATCACTACAGGCCTGGGAGGTTGGCTGTGTGTGTATGCATATACATGTATATGTATGTGTGTTTGAGATGCAAGTTGATTGGGTCGAAAAAAGAGAGGATCTGCTCTGCCAACTCAGGCCCCCCCCACCCCACCACCAAACCTTCTGGCCTCCACCCACATCTCTGACAACGTTTCTGCCCATTCTCCTCCTCACTCATACTCTGGATCACATTCCCATGCCCCTTCCTGCCCCCTTGTGGATACCTTGAACCTCTCCTCAACAGTTCCCAATTCGTTTAAAACTGCTGACACTATCCTACCCAAAAAACTCACTCAGCCCTCCCATCTCCCAAGCTACTGTCCCGTCTCCAACCTGGACTTCCTTTCCAAGGTGCTGGAACAAGTGGTCCTCAGCTTTACTCTTTCCTTTCCCGGCAGCCCCTCAATCTGGTTTCTGCCCCATCCACAGCACCAAGACTGCCCGGTCCAAGGTACAAGCAACATTCTCTCCATCTGTGACCAGGACTTTTTCTATCTCCTCATCCTCATTGCCACCTTCAGAACTGCCAGCCACATTATCGTTCTCCACGCCTCTCCTCTCTGCTCCACCATTATGGCTCTGTCCTACCTTGGTGTTAATCCTACCTGTCCTGTCCCTGTCAGCCCAACTGTGTGAAGGAATGAACTCATTCTCAGCATCCTGCATTTCTCAGTTGCTAAACTCTTCAAAATATTTGATGGCCAAAACACCCTCTGGTCTCAACGATAATATTGTCATAAAAGTTAAGGCTGTACAGACTTTTGGAAAAGTCTCAGATTTGGTTTTAACAACTTGTCAAAAAGTGCAGTCGTAATCTGTTCTTAAAATGTATCTAAAACCCGTCTGTAACGATAGGTTAGGGATTTAACACCCGCTCTCCTCCTCCGTTGTGTGCAAACATTGCTCTCCCCCTGAACTTGTCAAAATCCAAATGGCCTACTGTATTCTGTCAGCTGGTGATGATTAACATTTAGAAAAAATAATAAATTGGTCATTTCAATCCACGACTGTTTGTGGGACGCTGCTGTGCGCAATTGGCTGCCGCGTTTCTCCCACAATTATACAGTCATGGATTAAAGATGTAATCCAGTTGTGGATTAAAGTGACCAATTTTTTTTTGCGGGATTATTATCAGGAATAAGGAGTAAGGAAACTATCCCAAGGTTTCACCCTGCCTGGAATCGAACCCAGGTCTCTCGCTTGCAAGGCGAGTGCTCTAACCACTGAGCTACAGGACTCCAATTGGGGGCGCTCCACTAACCTCTAAGGTGCTATTCCCAACAGCCTGTTTTTACCCTCCTAATTTCATGCAACACATCTCAGAGCTGGGCTAGTGTTGCTCTGATACTCAACATTAAAAGGCAGGAAAGAGCTCTTTCCTGCCTTTAATGGTAATAAAAAGTAAAACCTCTGGTTCCCATGACAGTGCTGGTGCTGATACCATGGCTGACAAGGACGAGGGGCACAGGCTCAAGAGAGTTAGTAGAAAACGTGAAGCAAGGTCAGAAGGAATTTATAAACTTAAAGAGCGTTATTAGGGTGGGTGCACATGAGCAGCAAAAATATTCAGCAATGTGGGGAGAGAGCTGGAAAGTGCGATATTAAATGTGATTTAGAAAAACAATCGTATCAGTGGCACAGACGCGATGGGCCACAGGGTCCCTTCCTGTGCTAAAACATAATAATTCTAAACTTAACAACTACCGACTGGAGGTTCCCGTGGTTGGCTGATGGACGCGGTTACCACTGATTGAATGACTGAAGTCTGTCTGCCTGAGCATCACTTGCCTTGCGTCCCTCGTGTAGTGCCGTGCTAGTGTGCAGGTCTTGTAACGTCCACAGGGGGAGGGCAAGTAACAAGGACACAAACGTGCACACCAGGCCCCGAGGTCCACCCTCAGGGCAAGGGGACCAATTGGTGCCAATTGTACAACAGAACACCACTTAATACACACAGTGCTGGACAGATTCTCAGTGCACCTCTTACCGCTGGCACCCGAGGGGAGGGATCCTTCTCAGCTGAACGGTCAAAAATGCGGTATTCCATTTTCTGGCCCATACGGTTCATTATCTGGGGAAGATAGCACGTCATATTTATGACCCAATGTCGGTCCCTAATACTTACGATCCTTTGACCCAATCTGACCTCTAACTTGCAGTCATGTAATTCCCTGCAAACACCAGTCGGTGGAGCAACTCGACCAAGAGTGTCCTATTGAGGTAATCGTGCTGTGACTGGGAGAGCAAAGCATGGAAAGATGAAGCAGCGTGGACTGAGGGGAGACAGAAATAAGAGAGTTAAAATACACACAACTTTACTGAAGGGGTTAGATTGAGGGGTGGAGGAACCAGGACCAGCACGGGCACCATGGGGAAGGAACAGGGGAATGGGGTTAGAGTAGAGAGTTCCGGTGGGGAAGTGAGGACCAGCAAAGTCATGGTGAGGAGATAAGAGCGAGAAATGCGATTAGAGAGCTCCAGTGGGGCAGCGAGCACTAGCACAGACAGGGTGGGGAGAGAGAGCAGGAAATGCGATTAGAGCGGAGAGCTTCAGTGCGGGAGCGAGCACCAGCACAGACACAATGGGGAGCGAGCATGGAATGGGGTTAGAGTAGAGAGCTCCAGTGGGGGAGTGAGCACCAGCACATTCCAGAATTCTAGCCTCCCTCACATGCAACGTGGATTTTATTGAAGTTAAGGGAAGAGGGGACATAAATCAGTGAAACGTCTGATCCCGTGTGTTGAAGATTCATTCCCATCCTGATTTAAGAAGAAACTAGAGAGGAGAGGATCATGGTGATCTATCTGGCTGGCCGGTCTCAATATACAGTGAGTAAGAAACTCTCCTCTCCATCTCTCTGATTGCCTCTCCAAACAGCTGCCTAAATCACTAATGAATTCACCAGTCACCCGTTGCACAAATTCACTGCTCTCTGCGTAAAGTCATTCAATCTTTTTGTGTTACTATTCCTCTCCTGGTCTCCAGGACACTCGACACACATTTTTTGATCATGTTAAAATATATTACAGTTCAGTCAATCAATACCTTTCAGGATCTTGTGTAGGACGGTAAGATCTCCTCAGGTACGGTGGCAACAGAGCATAGTCTCTGTTGGCCTAATACATTCCAGTGAATGTAAGCTTCTCTAATGGAGGATAAAAGACCTTGCTCTTTGAAAGTAGCAGTAAGTATATAATAATCAGAGCTCCGGTCAATTGATCCCATGGCATACTGCAAACCACACAATCAATCCGACTGATTGGAAACTAATTACGCGCTACTACATCTTAACCAGAAGCGATTTTGTGCAACTGTGGGTCAATACTGCGATGATGTTCTTAAACACCATCCACTGCCTGAACTCTGCTGGCAATAGGTACGAGCAGTAATAACCCTGGCTTTAAAAGCTCTCTTTAATGACACGTTTGATACTGAGCAATCCCACCTCCGCACTCTGGAATGAATGGAAACGCCAGCAATATGTGTCATTAATTAATAATGTGTCAGATTATTCAGTCGGACACTTTAAGGCATGATTTTTAATTCCAATTTTCACTTGCGGCCAGGGTCTGGCAAAGGAATGTGTTGATAAAGCCTTGCTGATGTTATGCGTTCATTGTGCAGAACATTATTGCACTGAAATATCCTAAAGTCCTTCACAGGCTAGTAAAGTGACTGTTTTCTTTGTAGGAAAACCATTATTTCTTTATGTTTGTTTTGTTGACAGCCATTTTTACCAGCGAGGTGATTGAGCGCTTTATCTTGGAGAGTGTCGCCAGGACACTGCGAGAGAGAAAATCCCTCCTCTTTTACAACAGATTTGCAGAAGCTTAAACATTCAACCAAACAGATACAGATGAGAACTCGGTTTTCCTAACTTGTACAAAGTACAGCACTTCTGGCAAAGCAACGATTCCCTCCCCCTACCCTGTCGTTTGCTGGAGTGTGAGCTCAAAGTTGCCCATATGGAACCAATAATCCTCCAATCCATTAACTACCATAGACCTGGCTCCCTACCTGGGCAGCAAGAAATTGCTAAATTGGATTGAAGTACAAGAAGGTGCCTGTGGACTTAATGGGGAAATGAAGCTGAAAATGCAGTGTCCAGGCCAAGGGGAGAGAAGGGGCTTTGGATCACAAATACTGTCTGCTTCATCCAGCACCAATGTGACAAGGGGAATATAGTAAATGTGCAAATAAATAAAATTGGGTGAGGTGGGGGAAAGCAGAGGAAATCAATTATACCTGTACTACCAGCCCTGCACCTCAAGGTGGCAGTAACACTCTACCTCAAGTGGTAGAAGGCTGGTACTGCAGTGTATTGCTCACACAAATGCTGTGGTGATATATCAAGTGATACTGTCAGCACATTCAGTGATTCCAGAGAAATAAAGCAAATCAGGCTTTGCTGTAAGTTAGCAAAGTGCTCAATCCTTTGGTTAGAGCCATTCCGACAGAACGCAAGGTCACTCAGCCAGGAATATTTGCCGTGGGAACACCCCAAATTGTTCTCTCTCACTCTGGTACATCTGGTCACCACCAACTCACGGTTGTGTTTGTAAATTTGTTTGGAATGAAATTGTGGTTTTTTTTGTCCTTAAATGAAGTCGATTGCCGTTAAAATGTAATTTGCCCCCACCCCCCACCCCACCCCACCAACACGCACTCTCACATTCTGAACAACATGAACTCCCAAAGCTGGGAGAAATGATTGGAGCCATCGTCTTGAATTGAACAGTGAGGACAGAGTCTGAGATAAAACGAGGCAGTGTGCTGGCACCGATTGTTTGTTTACTGGTCACGTGCTGGATGTTACTATGATTCTAGCATGAAGAAGGACAGTGGAATTCACACACTTTGAATGCTGTTCCTTCTTTAAGGAATGAAATGTTCAGGAATGCCCGAATTCCGAGACTGTTGTTTCGTATCAAATGATTTGAGACCTGAGCGACAATATTGGGCCTTACCATGGCCAGCTCTGCTTCCAACTCCTTGATTCGGTTCTCCTTCAGGTCCAGCTGTGTGCGGAGTGTGGTGGCGTGGTCCGTGGCATCCTTCGTTTGCCTGCGAAGCTCCCACTTCTCCCGCTCCAGAGAATCCTTCTCTTTCGCCAACAGCTTCACTGCATCCTCACTCTCCTGCCCGGGAAGAGAGAGAGCAGAGACCTCAGTGTCGATGACTGGACCTTTTCCGAGCAAGAGGCAACAACTTATGTTGATACAGCAACAATAAATAACACAGAGCCTTCCATGCACGGACAGTCTCAAAGCGCTTCAGAGAAGCTTGGGAGAACCAAGGGAGGCGAGAATAGAAGTTGAGTTTGAGGGTGTTGGTACTCCTAGGTCAGTGACAGCACGGGTTAAAGACAAAGTACGGCTCCCTCTACACTGTCCGTCCATACTCCCAAGTCAGGGTTAGACACAGTAAAAGTTTCTGTCCTCACTCCCCGGGCAGGGACAGCACTCTAACAGAGCCACACACACAGGAGGGTACCTCTTACAAGACCAGAGATATTTCACAAATCAATGCTGAATGATGAGCTGCTTGCTCCTGTGCTCGTTTGCCCATTTAGACTGCCCCAAACTCATTCCATTAATTCACCTATACAGACAGAGACTTGTCTCTCTCTCTTTCTCGCCCTCTCTGAAGGGCTAGATATGAACTCACTGAGGTCCAGCACACTTCAGCCCTCGTCTCCCCCCATGCCATAGATAAGAAAAACACTGTAATACTTAAAAGCTCTGAGCATTTAAGGAGAAGATTAGCTTGTGGAACGCTCTGCTCCATTTGAGACTGGCTGCATGGGTTGGGATGGTGTAATAGCAAGACATTTTAATGTAGCATAACCTGGGGTTATTACAGAAATCAATAATGCACAATCTCATTAAAGATTCATACAGTGTTGAAGGCCCTGTGTTGAGGAGTTTACTGAAATGCAGCTGATTAAATACATGGCAGTATTTCAGTCTCTCTTATTAAAGGCCGACTAATTATTCACAATCTTATCAATGTAGGGCGCTTTTGGTGTTCATCAACTCTGGAGTTTTATGGTCATTCAGAAGGAAAATAACCTATATTTATACCTAAACTACCTCAACAATAAATAATAAGGTGCAATATTAGATGCAAGCTTTATTATTAATATTATTATTATTATTATCTCAAAGCTTTTCGCCGAACATGATGCATAAAAATGATGTGAATACTGTCATGGTGGCATTCTATATGAGACGAGTGGCTGTTTTTAGTTGCAACTAGCGGCCTGCTGACTTTGGGGGCAGCTCAAGATTTAAAAATCTTAAATCCATGGAATTTTAGAGGGAAGTGTACACACAGCCACAGTGGCTCAGGATACTTGCCCTGTGTGATGTCAGAATCAGACTAGGTTTAATTGCTCCCAAAGCTGGCCGATCAGAACAGTTGCTGCACTGACCCTCAGCTCCTCTCTGAAAGACAGCACCATAGCGAGCATTCCTTTCCTCTCCTCCCTGCCAACACCGCTCGCAGTTTGCAACAGACATAGACCTGTTCTTCTTGGCTCAGTTGATGGAACTCTTGCCTTGGGGCTCAGGAGATACAAGCTCTAAATCGCGACTTGAGTTCACAGTCTAGGCTGACACTCCGTTGAGTTACTGGGGAAGCGCTGCGTTGCCAGAGGCGTTATTCTTTGGATAAGCTGTTACAATAATAATAATACTCCTTGCATTTGATGTAGCGCCTTATCCCGTTCTCGAGACGTCTTCACAGGGTACACTGTAAAGTGAATTGACTGTGTACTTTGTGGGTGATGTGGTCACCAACAATCACTTGCCTTTCTGTGTTGCTCATAATTTCGTATAAAATCCCGGAGCTGCTCCTCGCGACTCTCGAGGGTTGCGTACAGCTGCTGCATTTGGTTCACCAGGTCAGCTTTCTCTGCCTTCAGCCGCTTGCGGTCAGTCTTCATGGCTGTTCGGAAGGAAAGGGATAATCAGATTGGGGTGTGTGCAGTGCGAGTGTGAACGTGAACAATTCAGCCTCCCTCTCTGATCCTGTGAGTGATGTATGACAAGGAACCAAGGTGCTTTCTACAGCACCTTATCACACCGACATACTTCAGTGCACTTTACAGTAATTACTATCAACTGTAGTGTCTATTTCCTTAAATCAATGTGGTTCAGTGGATCCGGCCCAGTGGATGATTTCTCCCCCCCCCCCCCCCGCCCCTCCCTCCCTGGTGAACTCTCCTCTGAAGCAAGCGGTAGGAGCCAGCGAATGGGAGGGTGTAGGGTAAGGAATGGAAAAAATGTTGGCCATTTCTGCAGTCTGTCAGGAAACCATGATCCCCCCAACCCAGGGAACTCTCCCCTTTTTACCCCCCCGCTCCCCCTAGTGCAGTAAATGATATCATTTGGGAAAAGGTATTTTGTCACTAGAATTTTTACTTGATGAGATTTTTCGTTGCCTTAATACAGCAGGAAGCTTATGGCTTGAATTAGTTTCACCCTTGCATGCATACATATTTGTTCATATAATGATCAACTGTATCCCTGCAGAAAGCTTCCATTAAGTGGCCCTGGAAGTCAAATAATAATTTATCTGCAGCCTTCAAGTTGCTGCTTATACAATAACATGATTTAAACACACTGAGTTAGGCTATCAGATAATGGATCTTCTCATTTTCATGGCAGGTTCTGATGTACAGGCGATGGATTTCTGACGGCTGTGATCAATCGTGAATAATGGATCCAACAGCCCTGCCAATTCTTCATGAGAGAGCTTTGACAGTGAGTGTTGGCACTGAGGGTGTGATGTGCACTGCAAAGGGGGGGCGGTGCGGGGGTGAGGAGGATGTCACACCATAACCTAATCAATTTCTCATCTCTGATTTCACCAGAGAAACCAGATTCCTAATCTTGGCATCAGAGGTGTGATTCCTGCCAATGCCCGCCCTAGCTGAGATCTGCCTATTGAACAACAACAACAAGTTGCATACGTATAATGTCTTTCGCATTGGGAGGATTTCCCCAAGGTGCTGGATAGCCAGGGATTTGGAGAGGGTTTGAAAGAGCAGGGACCAAGGGAAACACCACTAGGTTTAATCCAGAGAAATATGGCTCACAACCCATTTTCTCAAAGGGTTTTTTCTCGGCAAAGACCGGAGACTCATTGGGCAGCTCTTCAAAAAAAACCCAGCACAGGCTCGATGGACTGAATGGCCTCCTTTTGTGCTGTAAGATACTATGATTCTATGAATGAATGGATTTTTGCTCCTTCAAAAAGCCAGCAGATACAATGATCCGAATGACTTTCTGCGCTGTACATTTCTATGGGCTTGCCTGGTTTGGTAAGCATGGCAAAGGGTTTCCCGTAGTCAGACATCTGCTGGACCCACAAAAATGTGAGAATAATTGCTATCATTGCTGTGCGTAAATTGGCTGCTACACTCACTACAAATCCGCAGTCACTTCACAGTGAAGTGGTTTGATATGTCTCGACAACATTATTGTGGAGCACTTTGAGACATTTCTACGTAATAAAAGCCCATCAAAATTTAATTTCTCTCTCTCTCACTCTAACATTTTTCACAAACTTGACCTTGTTCCCAGGCCTTGTTTCCCTATGTATATCCTCTCACAGAATGTGTACACTTATTTTGCCGATTAAAGTTATTTGTTTCATTAATAACTAGAAAATGGACCCGCACTATACTTACCAGCCTTTAGAAACACCCCTTCCTGTCAGCCTAGACTGAATCCAGCTTCAAAACCTCAACAAACTAAGCAGCCTTTGACTTAATCATCAAACAGATCTCATTATTGTGATCACATTACAATAAGTCTTCCAAGATGTGAAAGTGAGTGAATGAAAGGATTTACAAGTCAATTATACGGGATTACGCATAAACATACCATGTAGGAAGCCATCACCAAGGAGACAGCAGAGAGGTCGCAGGGGCAAGTGCTGGGGTCTAACCTTTGCCCACGTGACAAACAAGGTTAGTTGAAAGTCAACAACAACAAAATTACATTTGTATAACGCTCTTCACGTTGGGAGGGTGTCCCAAGGTGCTGGACAGTCAATGTTTCAGACCCGAACTGGGGTCGGGATCGGGGAGGGTGGAGGGAAGGGGGGTAACCAATGGCATGGTCGAAGAGCAGGGTCTTGAGGTGGGACTTGAAGGAGGCTAGGGAGGGTGCGAAGCAGAGAGACTGCTGGATGGAATTCTAAAGGTTGGGGGCAGAGTGGCTGAAGGATCACTTTGATGGTAGGGTGGGTGGGTCGGG
Organism: Hydrolagus colliei; assembly: GCA_035084275.1. Taxonomy (NCBI): domain Eukaryota; kingdom Metazoa; phylum Chordata; class Chondrichthyes; order Chimaeriformes; family Chimaeridae; genus Hydrolagus; species Hydrolagus colliei. Next base: position 9,514,003 of record CM068767.1, read on the forward strand.
AAACATGGAGCAGGTTGGAGCCTGCTGAGCGGAGGGAGTGGACAGGCTAGTAGGGGATTAGAAGGACGCAGAGGTAGGGTGGGGCAAGGCTATGTAGGGCTTTAAAGGTGAAGACCAGGATCTTGAATTGAATATCCTCTTGAGTGATGGGAAGCCAGTGGTGTCGGGCAGGAATTGGGGAGTCGGCAATGGTACAGAGTGGAAACTCCTGCTGGTCTGAGACTTAAAGGCGTTGCCTTGAAACGTAAGATTGTACAAATTTTTTTAAAAATTCATAAATTTGCTCTTAAATTGGAATCGTTCTCCTTCAAGACCTTTCTCAAGTCCCTCCTCTTCAACCGTGCCTTTGGTTACCCTCCTTCACCACATCCTGCATCTCTCCTGATCCTAGCAGTTCGGGTGCTAGGATCAGGAGATCCTGACTGATCCAGATCAGTCTCCCTGGATGTTTCCCTGACGTGAAAGCCGCTGTATAAATGTAATTTGTTGCTGTTGTTGTCTGCCTGCCCCCATGCCTGCCTGAGTCCCAGAGCATCTGTGTGACTACACCTTAGTGAAATATGGGTGATGCTCACTATTCGACCAACACAAGGATCTGGTCACACAGGTGAACTATAGAGCACAAGATCAGGTAGCTCAGTGGTTAGATCACTCGCCTTGCAAAGGAGAGACCTGGGTTCGATTCCAGGCAGGGCAAAACCTTGGGCAAGTTTACTTACTCCACACGCCTGATAATAATCCCTTGAAAAATAACAATAATTTTGTTATTTCATCTCAATCGACGGGTGTGTGCAATTGGCTGCTGCATTTCACCCACAAATATACAGTCAATTCACTTTACAGTATATTCTGTGAAGAGCTTTGAGACATATTGAAGACTTGAAAAGCCCTATAGCAAATGTAAGGACTATTATTATTATTACCAGTGCCCTGGAGCACACCAATCCCCATAGTTTACAAAGAAGCTAATTTTCCCCCTATTTATTTTATTCACATTATGCTTGAAATGAGTCCTATGCTGTTTGATGTCGGGAGGAGAAAGTTAATCCTGTGAAAAGGATTAGAATGTTTCAACCTCTGTCTTAAGCTGGGACCATGGCATTTGAGTTTTAATTTTTAAAGAAGATTAAAACGTGGCCCTTTAGGCTTAATTTAAGGAACACTTTGTTCCGATCGGTGAACAGAGACCTGAAATTTCTCATGGGCTCAGTCCTTGGGACGTCCTCTCGACGTGAAAGGCGCTATATAAATGTAAGTTTTGTTTGTTTGTTTGTTTGTTAAGATCCACCGTTTGAAAGTTTAACACAGCGCATAATTTGGGAATAATTCTTCAATTAAGTTTCAATTTGGACGCCTTTTTTTGGGAAAACTTTGGCAATTAAAACTGAATTGAAGAACATTCTGACATTCCGGCACAAGATGAAATATTAAGTCAATGGCCGTAATATGTATAGCATAATGTGCGTAACAACAACAACACAATTACATTTATAGAATGCCTTTCACGTCGGGTGGTAACAGATCTGTGTTTGCACAACAATAATAATGCTTGCATTTTATATAGCATCTTATCACGTCTAGAAGACATCTCAAAGCGCTTCCTTCATAATACATACTGTAAAGTGTAAAGTGAATTGACTGTATATGTTTGTAGGTGAAACACGGCAGCCAATTGTGCACAGCAGTGCCCCACAAACAGTCGTAGATTGATTGACAATGCAGAACATGACAGACCTGTGTTCATACATGGTGCTGTGTAACACTCACCCTGTAGGGCTTCTTTGGCTCGAGCCAACTCATCTTCTTTCTGTGCTAGCTGCACCTTCAGTTCAGTAGCCGATAGGACCTCAGCCGATTTGCCTCCGTGTGTCTCTTCCAGCTCCTTTGTCAGCATCTCCTTCATCTGCCTGAGCCACTGTACCTCCTCCTGAAGCTGCGATACCTCCTCCCGCAGGAGCACTGTTGGTACAGAGACCCAGGTGAGACATCAGTTGAGACTCCTGTCCCTCACGCAAGAGCTCAGAACCCACAACCTTCCTGATTCAGAGCCAACATTGTTACCTGAATTTACTCGATTCTTAACATACTGTTGCATGAATGTCATCTTGGAGCAAGCTCAACTACAAGGAGACTCTTGCAGTGAAAATAGGACCTGTTGCTTTGGTCTCAGGTATAATCCTTCACGGGTTTGTTCACCTGCCTTTATTTTAAACATTTATGTATGTTAATCCCTTTGCTTTTCTATTCTTTTAAAAATTTGCATCCTTTTGTTTTGCAAGGAATAACAGGCAGATGGGACCTTGGTGTAAAGTTTCTTCTGAAGGATAGCCCCTCTGACAATGCAGCATTACCCCCAGCACTGCACTGAGTTTGGAGTCCTAACATGGAATTTGAGCTCACACCTTCAGGACAGAAGCGAAACTGCCGTTGCTTGTGCCAAAGTTAATTCCATAATTAAAGGCGCCTCTATAATATGCTGTTGACAACCGAGACACCTTTAATAATAAGTCTCCCTCATGCAGTGCTTTTTATGTGTGATTTTTGGGGGTCAGCCAGGTGTTTAAAACATGCGGAATACCATCACCATGCTTAAGAGTATCCAAACCATCTGAGAATTCCACGTATGCACCAACACATGGAAATTCGAGAGATGGATTGTTGGAATGAAATGCAAACTCTCTCCCAGGAGGGATGTATCCAATTCCGGAAAATACTCGGCGCAGGTTGGCAAGAGACAAGATTTGGTGACTGCAAACAGGCGTTAGGGTAATGGGATACTGCTGGAGTCTAACCAGCTAAAAAAACATAGCTTGCCATTGATATCACTGTCTAGGATGAAAGGTTCAATGTCAATGGAAATTTCCAAGTGGAGAGGAAGGAGGAGTTTGAGACAAATGCAAAGTCAAAGAGATTTTGAAGAGTTGTTAAAGCCAGGAAGTGGAGTTGTTGGACTGAAGTTTTGAGAGTTTCACTGAGCAGAAGAATAGTGACTGAAGCTTTGGCCACCATTGGTAAAATTGAGGTAGTGAGAATGAGTACACCAGAGTCAGGAGAGTGCAAGCAGATGAATACAATAAAGAATAATAATCCTTGCGTTTGATGTAAAGCTTTTCTAGACGCCTCAAAGCACTTCACAGAATATACTATGTATTTGTGGACGAAACACATATTCACAATTGAACACTATGTTTGCTCTCAGAAAGAGCTAACTATTCTCAGTCTTCTCTCTCTGTGCCAGATTGATCAATCTTTTACTTCACGACTGTTGGTGGCATCTTGTGCGAGCTGACTGCTGCGTTTGTGTACAAAAACAAAGATTACTGTGAAGTGCTTTACTAAGACATTTTAACATACTAAGGTGCTGTGAAAGTGCAAATTCTTTTTTTACTGTCCCCTGCATTCTGAAAGTCCTGACCCTGGGTTAGCTTGCTTTGTCATTGAAGTATTGCATTGTTCAGAGAGGAGAATACAAATGTTTCTCAACAGTATACAGGAGAAATGTGGAAAAATCCTAATGATAAACTTTGCTGAAAGCCTTTCTAGACAGCAGATACTGGGAGGTTGGGATTTTAGCTATCTCCCCACCCCCTGTAACACCAACAACTACATCACAATGGCCTATGCCAGCTACACATGGAGCCAGGCCCCTCTTTCATTTGATAAAGTCTGCAAAGGGGATACATCGGGTGCACTGGTGTTGGAAGGCACTCAGTTGGGAACATCAACCTGTCCGGATTGGCCCCCTCCCTTCACCGCAAGAGCTTTCAGAATGGGGGGGTGCTGGTGTCACCTTGCAGGGCAGAGAATCTAGGAGGTTTGTGCCATTCAGTACAAGAAAGTCAATCCGAAAGAAGTCCTCTAATCCCATGTTAATCAGGGAAATAATTCAACTGTTATAACTCTTTCAAAACACTTTGGTTCGAGGGGAATGGCCTGAACATGCCTGAAGTTTGTGAGTGAACCTCCAGATAAATCCACTTGGCTATTTCCAGTTTTGTTTCAGCTCCAGCCTCAAGCAGCACAACACCAGTTGAGAAATTCGTAACTGGCCATGTCTTTGCCAGGTTAGACTTCTCTTCTCAATTCTCTACTCCCTAGCCAGCTTCCCTGGCTGCACTCTTCATTAACCTCAACTTGTTCAGGACTATTTGTTCTATTACTCCCTCCTTCGCATGACTGGTGGCAACTGTCTAGTCACCATGCATGCCCCTTCCCTCTGGAACGCTCTTCCAAGACTTCACTGCTTTGCTACCACAGTTTTTCAATCCCAAACCGGTCACCAGGCACGTTATCAATCTCCTCCAGACTTATGTAGATGGCATTCCATAATAACCAGTTGCCATAGCAATCTACAATGCCATATTTGTGGGTGACTCCACCTCCTCCAGTGTTATTTGGGAATCTCACCGAACTCCGGATGCCCCACTCAGTAAATTTTAGCTCAACCACATCCCAAATATATCACCTGCAACGAAAGCCTGTAGTACAGCTCCAGAAACCCCCAGATCCCCAGCGACAAGACCACCAACGACAGTCGAAACTTCGATGCCCTCTCTGTGGCTCCCACCTGGCCCAGCCTCTCAGTACTCTCCTTCCAACAATCCGACAGCAGCTATTTGACTTGGGCTCCCGATGTCCCCTGTGCAAAACTTTTCTTACTCAGGCCTCCAAAGGATATTGCCCCCTCATCGCTATGAGCCCAACCGATTATCCAATCCCCTGGACTCCCAGCAGCAGGCCTCAGGACTTCATACAAGCTCAGGCTCCAAACCCAGAGCCTGCTTACGAGTATTCGACAAGAGGCGGTACACAGCGTGCCAGCAGCAAACGGAGTTCCACCAGTTTCCTGCCTCCCATCAACAACTGGAGTCCCAGCGCCTCTCAGGCTCCCAGACAATCCAAGGCCTACGGTAACCAAAGGCCCATCGACAACATGGAAACAATAGGCAGATCCACAACAGCAACCCATCTGCCACAATCTTTAGCTGCCCCCCGATTGAGATTAGCCCCCCGACAGCGATTAGCTCTCAAACGTCAATCAGACCCCCGAAAGCGATCAGACTCTCAACAGCAACCAAACCGCCGACGTCAATCAGAACCCCCACAGCGATTAGAACCCCAACAGCAACCAAACCCCCGACGTCAATCAGAACCCCTACACCGACTAGAACCCCTACACCGACTAGAACCCCTACACCGACTAGAACCCCTACACCGACTAGAACCCCTACACCGACTAGAACCCCTACACCGACTAGAACGCCAACACCGACTAGAACCCCAACACCGACTAGAACCCCAATACCGACCAGAACCCCAACACCGACTAGAACCCCAATACCGACTAGAACCCCTACACCGACTAGAACCCCAACACCAACTAGAACCCCGACACCGACTAGAACCCCAACAACGACCAGAACCCCAACAACGACCAGAACCCCAACCGCACCCTTGTCAGCAAACTGCCCCCCGATGCCCCCTCTGCAGTTCCTGCCTGAAATGGCCGCTTAGCAACCTTGGTTCTGAGGCGGCTTTCACTTTCCTGGCCCTGAGCTCCCTGGTGAGGTCTAGCCCCTTGCTGTCTGATAGGAAACTCCTACCTTATCTGGATTCCCGATGCCCTCTGTGCAACAGCTGTTTTCCCTCAACAGTCAGTGCCCAGAACCCGGGCAAACGGATTCCCGGAAACCTCCAGGTTCCCAGAAACAACTCGGTGACATCCAGTTCCTCTCTGGAAAATTCACTTTCCCTCAGCCTAAATCAGTCTGTTCACCCAACGCAATGTTCACCTACCCCTGGCCCCACTAAACCATTGTTCCACTGCCTCCAGCAGCCTTCTTCTTCAGCTCAGTCAAAGCATCGTTGTCCTTTCTGTAATGCCAGGCTTGTTCAGACCTCCCAAGCCAAACAAAGCCCCATTGTTCCTAAGACCGTCAGTGCTACTCTGAGTCCCACTGGTAATTGGATTGCTGGGGCATCTCAGACCTCCAGGAAATCTCGGACCAGGAGTGCCATTCATAGAGCCAGCAGCATAAACAGTATCAACAAATTCATAGGTTCCAATAACCAAACAAAATGGCAATCAAGTGCCTTCAGATAAACAGGGCCTTCTAGCACATCAAGCCAACGGAGATGCAGAGCAAGATGTGGAGCCCCACTATCACTCTTAAGCTCCAGTGGCATTCAAACCTCCGCTGCACCCTTTGCTTCAGATTGGTTTCAAACATTTGTCAAGTGATTTGGTTTCCCTGCCCCTCCACTCCTGTTAGTAAAATAAGTGAGTGTACTCTGGGTTCATAGGGACAGGGAAATATTTAAGATTTCAGCATGACACTCGGTTGCAATAGAGGGATGTAAGAAGACAGAGCGAGTCACACATATCTAGATTGGACTGAAGACCTGCAGCCTGATGCCTTCCCACTCCAGTTCACTGGCCTGATTAAAAACAGAAAGGAAAATGTTAGATGTGTCCTGAGGTGTCTGAATGAGGGAGACTACATAGACACTGTATTGGGATTCGAGAATGATTTGTGGTGAGTCTCATCTCCCTCTACTCAAACCCCATCAATAAGAGACTTCTAAAGGCTCGCCCACAAAATAATAAATAATAATAATCCATGCATTTGATGTAGCACTTTTCACATCTTCTAGATGTCTTAAAGCATTTCGCAGAATACTGTAAAGTCAACTGATTTGCAGTCATGTCACTTTACAGTATATTCTGTGCCGCGCTTTGAAATGTCTGGAAGACGTAAGAAGCGCTTTATCAAATGCAAGGATTATTTTAATGATCAGTCAGCTCCAAGCCGTGCCCAGTGCAGGCGGGAGATTCGGCTCATGCCATTTGCCTCATGTCACTGGTTGTGTCTTCTCTGGCCACACCAACAGCCTGTTGAATGTTCACCTTTCAGAGCCCCAGGCAGGTTGCCACGGGCACCTGACATTAGCTCCTCCCGATGACTCTCCCTCCCTTCGAGGCCTCTGCACTGGGGTAAATTGTATTGGCCTAGCAGCTCTTTATACTATCACACAAAATCACAATGCAAAAGGAGGCCACCTATCAGAGCAAGATGTTAATTCCATCCCCCTCCCCTCTCCTAAATCCTCCACTGTACAGTTGCCTTTTGAATCCCTCTTAAATATTAGCCTCCTTCTCTGACCATCTCTCTACCTGTACTGACCTCAATGCAATCCTTGGATCGCTCAATGACTCAAGCAATACCCTATGTGAGGATGGCTTTATAAGTTGTTATATAAATGTAAGTTGTTATTGACTCACATATAACACCCTTGTCCCCCCCACCCCACCAGTAAAGACAGTAAAGACATCTCTACTAACTCGCTCAGTCCAAATCTGTGTAGTTCATCACCGAAATTACCGGCGTAATTAACCTTGATTCTTAAGGACAAATCTGTGCCTTAGAAATGAAGCCCAACCACTTGCCGTTCACTTAAATTCTCCATTCTTCCCAAGCCAGCCATTGTGCTTTGACTAAAGGTCTTTGATAAGAAGGGCAGCCCAATGCTGCTATTTTATCTCAATCTGAGTTCAGATGTGCCCGGGGGATGGGGGTGTGGCGGATGGGAGAGGAGGAATGTTACAGCAGGTAAATACAACAGGTTCACAAACATCTATAATGCATACATACATATATATATATATATATATACAACAGGTATATATATATAAAAAATTGTTGGATTTGATACAGTGCCTTATCACATTCTACGAGCCTCCAATCACTTCACAGAATATACTGCAAAGTGAATTAACTGTATATTTTGTGGGTGAAACGCAGTAGCCAATCGTGCACAAATGTCCTACAAACCGTCGTGAATTGAGTAACCATTTTTTAAAAACATTATTATCAATCTTAATTAATCAATCTGATTAAACACTTTGTTTAAACTACACTCCTAGACACATATACACACATATGTTTTAGATTTATCACTAGTTAAACTGCTCAACTGGTAAAGACACCAGAAAGGAGCTGCACCTCGCAGTGCGGTGGGTTCCAGATTAAAGTCTATGATGAACTAGTTGATCCCAGCTGCAATATTCCCTAAATCTGAGTGTAGTATAAAAAAGGGAAAACTATCATGTTAGTAAACGAACAATGGCCTGTAAATGGAAGGGTTCACAACAGCCCTGTAATTAGACAGTGCCTTTCACACAACAAATGCCTTCAAGTGCTTTACAACAACTTGCACTTATGTAGTGTCTTTTACATTGGGTGAATGTCTGAAAGCTTTCATAGAGATGGTGTGGATTACCAAGGAGGGGGGAAAGGATAAGGGAGGTTTGAAAAAGGCACAATCAAAGAGAGGTATTTTGAAGAGGATTTTAAAAGTAGGGAGATCAGAGTGGGAGGGAAAGGGATTTAGGGAAAGCGATGTAGTCAGTGGCTGAAGTCTCAGCCATCGATGTATGGCATAGAACAGCACAGCTGTGAAACTTGGTGCACCTGCTGCGAAAGCCTGTGTAATTACAGTGAGTGACCTCTGTCCCTGACCCACCCCGCCAAACATACTGGAGAGAGAGAGAGAGAGAGAGCGCCAGTGAAGAATCCCTCCAGGTGAATGAGCGAACCGACGGCCTTAAGATCACAGGCATAGGCAGCAGCCACAGATACCTAGGCCATGACTGAAACACAAACCACCTTCTCTGCTACTCTCCGGCAGCACCCACTACACAGTTTGCCTCCTCCCGTCAGCTCAAAGTCCAGATGGAACTAAATTACGGCTTCTACAAGAAAGAGACAAACACTTACAATCCTCTCGGTCTGACTTCATGCCACCAGCATCTGTCTCGCTGCCTATAATCTCCTGTCTTGTTTTTGCCTGTTTTTTTTTACAACGTTTCCTGTGAATGTCACACCGGGCTCCTCCCAGTACAGCCTTGAAGCTGTTTACCTGCGCTGGGAGGAGTCACCCTCCCTTCTCCCCCACTTGCAAATTCTCTCCAACCAACCGTAATGTCACTAGAGGCAGCGAAAGACTGAGCTGACACTGAAACTGTATAGAGTTACACCACACAGACTCCATCCCCTATGAGCTTCAATGTTGAAAGTTCTACTTACAAGCAATTCAGTTCTCTGACCACTCCATCACACAAATGCTGCTATCAACTGTTTGAGGGACACTGCTGTGTGCAATTGGCAGACCCATTTCGCCCACAAAGTATACAGTGAATTCACTTTACAGTATAGTCTGTTAAGCACTTTTGAGATGTCTTGAAGACGTGATAAGGCACTATAGCAAATGCAAGGATTATTAGTATATTTTGGCAACACTCCTCTTCCCCCAGACAAAATGCCCCTCTTAGGACTTTGAATGTGCTATTTTCTTTGAAGAGTTCATTTACAAATCCTTGCAAAGGATCAAAGAAAACATATTAAAAAAAACTCGGATTTTTATTGCAGATAATTGTAAGCTGTCAATATGGATTCAATTGCTTTCAAAGTGTAGTGCCTTTCTTGTGAAGGCAAACATGGCAGCCAAAGTGCCACAAACAGCCATAAGACGAATGACTGATTAATCTGGAGAGTTGCCAGTCAAATGACCTCACATATTTCATGCTGAGTTGTGCAATTTACCAACATGTTCGCAAGTAAATCCTGGTAATACAAACTAATATAATTGTTTAGTTAGACCATAGTCACCCCACTTTAGAAAAAATGTCAAGACAGGGGGAGCAGAGAAGATTCACTAGAGACTTGAGGACCTGGGAAAGGTCATGTAGAAATGTAATTTGTTGTTGTCAAGGTGCAGAATTCATTCCCCCAAGTGGCGAATGATGACGGATCAATTCAAAAGGGAAATGGATAAACACCTAAGCAGTAAATACACTAAGGGATGTGTGGAGAGAGCTGGGTAGTGGGATTAACAATATTGGGAAATCTGGAATAGCAGATGACCTCCACTTTATGATGGGAATTTCTGTATTTCTACATCTAATGAAGCCTCCCCATGTTACAATGGCAGTGTCAACAACAATAAAATTAATTAGAAATGAGGTGTATGTAATGGTGTGTATGTACATATATGGGTTTACGATTGTGTGTACACGTGTATGAGGTGTGTGTTACAGGCGTAAATGCAATAGCTGATATGTGCCAGTGTCTCATACTGAATGGAATGTGTCCCCAATCGACTGGAATTTATATAAATAATAATAATAATAATCCTTGCACATGATATAACACATTTCATATAACACGTCTTCTAGACGTCTCAAAGCGCTTCACAGAAAATACTGTAAAGCGAATTGACTGTATATTTATGGGCAAAAAGTGGCTGCCAATTGCGCACAGCAGCGTCCCGCAAACAGTCGTGGATTGAAATGACCAATTTTATTATTGAGGGATTATTATTAGGCATATGGAGTAAGGAAACTTGCCCAAGATTTTGCCTGGACCTCCCTCACCAATTTCTTGGGTGAATTTGGATGAGGAAGGGAGAAAAAAATCCAGCTTGAATCAGCAACCTGGGGTGTGGAGGGTGCGGGTCGGAAGTGTCTGTATTCCTTCATATCACTGAGGCAGAGGGGACCTAAATTAATGACTCAATCCAAACCAAAATGATGATCTGGAGTTAAATAGTAAGTTAATATTTGATATTGTTACTTAGGCTAATGCCACTGTAGGCTGAGGGACTGCCATGTAAGAAAAACCTGTTTGGCATCAATGCATATTCTCGGAGCATTCCAGAATGTTCTGACTTGTTCCAGTTATTATTCCGCATGAAGCATATAGTGCGAAATTAAAAAACACGCACTGGTGGAAAGACAGGTAGCATTTAACTCCTAACTGGCCAGTCCAAATTCACCCAAGATTGCTTCGCTCTCATGGGTTGCTAAATTTAATAATAATCCATTCACATAGCAAGGATGCCTCAAAACTCACATGTTATTATATACTGTGAAGTGTTGCTTGAATGCTACTGTATCCCAAAGCACTTTACAGTAATTATTAAGTGTATCATTTGTAAATAAGTGACCACACTGAGTGTAAAATGATCCCACAGATAGCTCTGAGGTGATCAATCAATTGAACCAGGACTTTTTTGGGGGAATCACCACTATCAAAATACAGTAACAGGGAAGCTGGCCCCTGTTACTGTAGTTTGTATACTGTATTTTGTTACTGTATTTTACACACGCACCCAAAAGCTGGCATTTGTTTCTTTTGTGCAATGTAAAATGTTGACTGGATTGCGAGACATCTGTGATGACGTCAAGACTCCTCATGTGCACAACCAGCCAGAGCAGTTTATTTGGAGTTATCCCCACAAGCCAAATGACATCGTCAGCTCTACTCGCTGAACCTCCGCCCTGCACATGGAGGGAACAGGCAATACGGCTCTGAGACTGAGCTCAGAACATCAGGAACGCTGGCTCTGCCCCAGAGACAAAGCCATGGTGTTAAGCAATAATAATAAACAGTAATCTTTGTATCTGATGTACTGCCTTATCACATCACCCAAACTTTTCAAAGTGCTTCACAGGATTTTTAGTGAAGTATAGTTACTGCATATTTTGTAGGTGAGCGTAGCAGTCAATTTGCGCACAGCAAAGTCCCACAAATAGCCATGAGGTGAATGATCAATTTTATCTGGAGGAATGTTGCCAGGATTTGTAGCTCAGTAGTTAGAGTACTCGCCTTACAAGCGTGAGACCTGTGTTCGAATCCAGGCAGGCTCATGGCGAAACCTTGGGCAAGTTTCCTTATTCCACACACCTAATAATAATCCCTCCCCTAAAAAAACTACAATAATAAAAATTGGTCATTTCAATCCATGATTGTTTATGGGACATTGCTGTGCGCAATTGGCTGCCGGTTTCGCTCACAAATATAGTCAATTCACTTTACAGTATATTCTGTGAAGCGCTGTGAGATGTTGATAAGATGTGAATAGCACTATATCAAATGCAAGAATTATTATTATTATTAGTGGCCTTGGTTTTAACAGTTCATCTGAAGTACAGCACTTCCTACAATGCAATAGCCACACCTCAGCACTGCACGGGAGTGTCAGTTTAGACTACGAGGTCTCAACTGGGGCCATTCAGAGGTGAAAGTGCTACCAACTAAACCAGATTATATAGTGTATAGTGCCTTTCACATCAGGAGGACGACCCAAGGTGCTGGATAGTCATTGTTTCAGACCTGAGCTGGAGTTGGGGACTGGGAGGGTGGAGGGAAAACAGAGGAGTTGGTAGTGGGTTAGAAGGTCAGAGATGTAGGCTGGGGTGAGGCCATCGAGAGCTTTGAATGTGAGGACCAGGATCTTGAATTGGATCCTCTGTGTTAGGGAGCCAATGTAGTCGGGCGAGGATGCGGGAGATGGGGTCATGAAGCTTGGAGCAGCAGAGGACAGGAGCTGCAGAGTTCTGGATTTTCTGCAAACCTTGGAGGGAGGAATTGGGAAGGCTGACAAGCAGGGCATTTGCGTAGTCAAGCTGGGATGTGATGCAGGCATGAATGAGGGTTTCAGTGGCGTTGGGGGGTAAGGTAATGGTGGAGTTGGGCACTATTATGGAGGTGAGGGAAAGGCAGAGCGAGTCATTGCTTGTGAATCAAATGAACAAAAGGCAAAATACTGAAGCAAGACAAAAGGCCATTGACCTGAAACGTTAACTCACTTTTCTCTCTCGATAGATGCTGCATGACCTGCTGAGTGTTCCCAGCGACTTCTGTTTTTATTTCAGAAATCAAGTGAATATTGGTACGGCAGCTAATCAAGGCCAGTCACTTCCCACACATAATACTGAGATGAGCAGACAAGTAATTTGAATTAGGGGGATGAGTTTGGACAAGGAAGAGAATATAACCTGCAGGAAGGCCTGCAGCCTGACTTTCCACCCAATCTCAGCCTGTGAGACTATTTTGTCTTAATTTAGGTTGACTTAGAAAATTGCTAAATTTAGACTTCATTTGGAAGCTGCTTTTTTGCGGTTCTTAAAACAAGCAGCTTCCAAATTAAGACCAAATATATATTTTTTTCCCATCAACTCCGCACAAATTTAAGAGAAAAATGGTGTCACGGGTTCAGACCTGAATAGGTTTACAGAGAGAGACAGAGAGAGTGAGAGTAAGGTTGAGTACGGAGTCCTATAGCTCAGTGGTTAAAGCAATTACCTTACAAACGAGAGACCCGGGTTCGATACCAAGCAGGTTGAAAGCTTGGGAAAGTTTCCTTACTCCACACGGTCATTTAAATCCAAGACTTTGTGGGGGCACTGATGTGCACAATTGGCTCCCACATTTTGCTTACATATGTACCGTCAATTCACTTTACAGTATATTCAGTGAAGCGCTTTGAGACGTCTAGAAGATGTGAAAAACATTCCATCAAATGCAATGATTATTATTATTATTACATACTGAAACACTGATATTTACAGAGAGAGAGAGTGAGGTTGACACAATGAGACAGAGTGAGGTTTTTAAGCCTCACATTTCTTTGAAATAGCTAGGCAATTTATATCCAAGATGAGGGATAATAAAGACAATGTCACAGCTCAGTCAGAGTTGGGTCCGTGGCAGTCCTGGCACACACTCACTGAAACTCACTGTCGGGCTCAATCACTCCATGCTTAAGATGCTAATCTGTCCGGATCAGGAACAATAGGAAATCTTTGGCAAGCTGAAGGTTTTACTGGGAGTTTGTTGCTCAGGAGAAAACACTGACTGCTCGGCTGACCCTCTGATTAAATGCACAGACTGCTTCAGACAGACCTGCCGGTGGTAGCCAGGGAAGCTTTTGAATCAGAAGGGTTTGTTGTTTTGGGCTGGGTTTTCTCTGTATGTGTGGCTAAGTAAATAATAACAGCTTGGGAACACGGCATGTAAAAAATAAAATAATTAATCTGCTCCCACGCCTGTGGTAACCTGCTTTTGTGTGAGTCAGTGTCGTTTGGGATGGGTAAGCTTTGCAGATTTTAGTCGTGATGAGAACTGGTCCCGGCAAATGTGTAAGGTGGTTTCTGTAGTTTCAGCCCATATAATAATAAATAATACCTGCATTTGATATAGCTTATCACGACTTTGAGAAGTCTCAAAGCACTTCCTACTGTAAAGTGAATTCACCGTAAATTTTGTGGGAGAAACGCGGCAGCCAATTGCATACAGCGGGTTCCCACAAACAGTCGTGACACAAACACTATCCCAGTAACAGTCACTCAGATGTTCGGATGAATATGCAAAAGCACTTGCGTTTTTAGCTCCTATCATGTTACAACACCTCAAGTGTTTTATGGTAATTATTGTTAGACGTACTGACTGTTTCGGGAGGCAAATTATGCTTTGCTCACAGGAACATTTTATATTAAAAAAAAGCACAAATCTCAATGACAAATGATATGGGGGATTTTGGGGTTGGATACCAAGAGAAAGCACCAGTGGTTTGGCATTAGTGTCCCGGGACCTTTAACATCCAGCTGATCGAAGTCAGAAGATTCACCAAAAGCACTGCCTCTCAGGAGAATGCAGCACCACTGGCAGGACTGCAATGCCTCAAAGTTCTGACGTAATAATAATCCTTGCATTTGATATAGCACCTTATCATGCCGTTGAGACGTCTCAAAGCATTTGACAAATTATATTGTGAATGCCAAGGTCCACATCCCTGACCGTTCAGCACCTTGAGACATCCTCCTGGTGCTATACAAATGCAATTTGTTGTTGTTGAATATATTGTAATAAATTGCCAAATGCCTTGATCTTGCATTTCGTGGGTGAAATGGGACGAGAACCCACCAACTTGTGACCGGGAAAGATGACACACAAATGCGTTACCTGGCACACAAAGGTGTCTGCCCGACAAACACTATGCCTGACACACAAACCCACTCACAGCCAGATATTTCCAGGTTAACGTGTCCGTGCAGCGTTGGGAGTACAGCACATTGCTTTTGTCTACTACTGTCCCTGATGAGATGTTATATTGAGGCCCTGCTTATTCAGATAATAATGGACAAAATGGTTGGTGTGATTGCCTACAAACGAACAGTCACTATACTTAGTCACAAAGAGGCACTTTGAAGTGATCATTTGCTAAAATTTGCATTATATTTCTTTAAACTCCAACAGTGTACCTGTGTGTGTGGGTGTATATAGTGTGTGTGTTAGCCTCCTGGGTACACTTGGCTAAAAGGTCTCAGTATGAGATGTGTAAAAACAGTCCCTCAGTGTTTTTACAGTGAGCAGCTGCGTTTGAGCCGGTACTGCCAGTCCCAGACCTATCAGCTATCTATCTCCCTGCAAAATAATGAAGAAATAATTTTTGATAGCATTTTCTCAATGAAATAGCTTGGTGCACTTCACTGCCATTACTTCCAGGTTTTGTGACTATTTTCTTATCCAAACAAGGCAGCTATTTTGCATGTAGCAATGAGGCAAATTACGACAACAAATTCCACTTATAGAGTGACTTTCACATCAGGAGGAACTATCCATTTGTGTAGAGAATTACTGGCAAGGACACTTCGAGAAAATCCCTTCCCTCTTCCAAAAGTGTCATGGAAGAACGTCTTCGACATCTATCCGCACAAGCAGACAGTTCTCTGGCCCTTCTGACTTGGTACAAGAGCCAGGCTGTTGGGAGTTAACGGCACTGACATTACACACAGAACAACAACTTCGACTTATATATTGCCCTCCACGCCGTCCGGCGTCTCAGAGCGCTTTAAAACATCACACAAAACATCGGTAGAGCCAAATGCAACAGCTCTGAACCACACCCAGCAAATCATGCACAAGAGACAATCCATAGCAAGTACAGTAGTTGCTTACTTACAGCCATAACCTTAGACCACGTGTGACACTGACCCCAATGAATCAATGGGGAGGAAGAATGATTAAAGCATTGAAACCTTGCTTTTGTTTCTGGACTAACTGGTGTCATTTCTGCCTGGTGGTCATTGAATGAAGCTCTGCTTTCTTTGTCTAATCTTCTCTCTCTTGCCCTATTCTCTCTGCCAGGCAGTGACTAGTGATGCCAGGCAGTGATCCATAGCCATTGGCAACTTCCCAGTTCCTTAACCAACAGTCCATTCAGCCCGTGAGAGTCTAGACACTGAGCGCAAGCACTTTATTTGGTAAGTTATGTTCCAGCTATAGGCCATGTAGTTCCAACAAGGATCGGCATCCACAATCGCTCCTCAAAAATAATGAGGACAAATATAATACCACAAGAACAAAGTAAGGTGTCAGCTTGATGGCATTCTTACCTCTGCAGCAGAGGTTCTACATGTTGTGACATTAACTCACAGACCAATACTGGGGAAGCGACGTATGGTCAGAGTGGTGCTGTCCTCCTGATATGAAAGGCGTTATACAAATGTAATTTTTTTGTTGTTGAACCCACTTGTTCGCGTGGCAATAACAGTTATAATCCTTGAATTTGATATAGTGCCTTATTATGTCTTCGAGACGTCTTTAACCACTTCACAGTATATTCTGTAAAGTGAATTGACTACATTTTCTGGGTGAAACACAGCAGCCAATTGCGCACTGCAGTGTATCGCAAACAGTTGTGGATTGAGTGGCCCTATTTTTTTTCAGGGGATTATTACACCGGGAAAGGGATCTACCATCAATTAACAACTGGGTTCCTACTTACTGCTAGGTAAACAGTGGCGTGTGGAGTAAGGAAAGGATCAAACCCAGATCCTCTCGCATGCGAGTGCTCTAATCATTAAGCTACAGTCAATTGTGGGATGCTGTAGCCCAGTGGTTAGAGCACTCGCCTCGCACGCAAGAAACCTGGGTTTCATTCCTATTTGGGCGAAATCTTAGGCATGTTTCCTTACTCCGAATGCCTGATAATAATCTCTTGCAAAGAAAAACAATAATACATTGGTCATTTTAATCCATGACTGTTTGTGGGACACTGATGTGCGCAATTGGCTGCCCCGTTTTGCTCACAAATATAGTCAATTCACTTTACAATGTATTCTGTGAAGCGCTTTGAGACATTTAGAAGACATGAAAAGCACTATATCAAGTGCTTGATAAATGCAAGGATTATTATTTATTTATTTATAACATAAGAAAAGAAGTTTCTCAGTGGCCTGGCCATCAATCAGGTATTTTTGTAAAGTACATTTCAATGTGATAAGATACTGTACAATTACATCTATCCCCCCCCCCACCTTGTGCCAAATATACATTGCTTTCTCCTACGAATGCTTAGCAAATATGTGCACACACAAAGAGACAAGACTATATGCATCCACATACATAAAAGCAAATATACATAATAATAATAATCTGCGCAGTTGCTCAAATGGCTTTCCTTCGGAAGGACGTCTCGAAATGTTTCACACAATTTACTGTACTGTAGGGACTGTGCTCTTGTAGGCAAACATGACAGCCTATTTGTGTACTGCAATGTCTCTACAAACACACATGAAGTCAAGGACCAATGTTATCTGAGGGATTTTGGCTTGGAACTACAAGAAACCCTCTTCTCTTTTCTGATAGCACCATGGGATCTTTAATCTCAGCCACCTGAACTGGTCGATGGAGCCTCAGTTTAACGTCTCATCCCAAACTTGACACCTCCGACAATGCAGAACACTCCGAGCTCCATTGTTCTGGAAGGTCAGCCTGGAGTGAAAAGTCGCTAAGTGGGGATTGAATCTCTGACCCAGAGGCAAGATTGCTCACACCTAGGGCACTGGATAAAATATTCTTTACGGGGTTGAGGAGTTGGCCAGCAGCAGGCTCCATGTCAGTTTAAAGATGAACTTCCTCACCACACACACAGACTCCAACTCCATTAATACTGGCACGCACTCACAGATTATATAGAGTACTGACAAACACTGAATGCCTATTTCACAGCTGTGAAAGAATTTCCTTACTGCCAGTCTGATTGATTGACCATTCAAGATTACATCACTGCTTTCGCTGACGTCTTATTCTCACACACCCTGAATAAAAACGTCGACAAGTTCCTGGCCCCAATCCTCCAACGTAATCAGATAGCTCTCACTCAGTCTATATAAAAGACGGAGACGGGCTTCAGAGTCTCAGCTCTCCCCACCCCACCAACCCACTACACATTAACTCAGCACCTCCCCACATCTAAACCCCGTCTCACAGAGGCATAAAATGTCGGAATTAGAAACTGAGAATTTTATAGCACCAGATGAGGCAGTTAACCCATGGTGCTGCTGTGCAGCTTATCTAACAGCTATCCCATCAACCCCACCACTGCCTTTTCCCTTGCACTCTTAGATGTTTTTATTTTTCCAAATATTGATCTGATTCCACTTCACTTTCAAAGTCTATTTTTGATTTGCTTCTTGTCGGGTTTGATGGAAATTCTGAACTTATGCCTTATACAATTAATTTGATCTTTGGAGGATAAGATCTGTGGAGGATAAGGCTGGAGGGTGGGGCTGAAATTCATCTCAATAGTGGCTGAGTGAAGGAGGAATAATCCACTGACTCACAATTTATAAGAAATCAACCAAGGTTCTCATCCTGACTTTCAAGTCCTCTGCAATTTCCTACGATTTCTTAAAGGTCTATCGCTTGTTCCTTAGTCCCACTATCGGTGTCTTGAGCCTTCAGCCACTACCCTCTGCTCCCTAGAACCCTCGCATAACGCCCTCATCTTAACCTGTCATTCCCTGCCTTCAAAAATCTCTTAAAACCCTCTCCTTGACCTGCCTTTGGTCAATGCTCTCGAACTCTCTCCCCCCACACACGCCCCCCCCCCCCCCCCACTCCCTGCGCTTACCTCCTTGTTCGGTGATCCCCATCGTAGTTGTTAAACATGTTGAGATGCTCATCCTACATGAAAGGCACTGTTCCAAGTGTAACTTGTGCCTAGTTCTGATCTCCGTGCAGTGCCTCCTGCTGGAGAGCAGTGTGTGTGGCCTCGGCTGTCCAGGATTCTCCAGTTGCTCACTGCCTGCTCTCACTCGCCAAAATAGACGCTTGGGCGAGATGATGGAACGGAAGATCAATGGTACCAGGAGAGGGGGAAGCACAATAATGGCGATGGAGTGTTTCTGAGCCGTTCACGGAAAGCTGAAGGAGAGAGGCTCGGAGGGCACGTGACCGAAAGATAAGGAAAATTGTGAGGAGGAAATCCTCCCCGAAACTAGCAGTGGCTTCTGCCAATGCAGGCATGGGAGGAGACAAACGTGCTGCATTCAGTCAGCGCAACACTTAGCGAGAGGAAAGAGGAATGGATTTGGTTTCCACGGCAACGCTTGCAGTCGACTGTGGGTGACAACAAAGTGATCAAACCTTCGCCACAACCTGGATCTGGGGCTAGGCAGATGGGACCAGCTGGGGGACGGGGGGGGTGGGGGGGCTTCCGGGCTGAGACTGCCCTCCGTGCACTCCAACACGCACACCGCATTAGTGCTGCATTGTTGCTTGTGACGCGGTACAGTGCTGCATTGCTGCAGATTCAATGATCAGAAGTGCAGCACCACTAGAAAAGTGAGATAGCCATTTATATTAGCAGCTCTCGGGCAGCACTGCCCCCTGCTGGCTCACCACTTGTGAGCATCGGCAGGAAAATAACAATCCTCCTATTGGATTCAGCGCCGAGAACATCAGGTCGCCTCAAAACACTCGACAGGAAACTGTGGTCAGTGGGATGACTGCATAGTTCAAAGCAAAATGCAATCACGAGGTGAATGAAAGTAACAGTGGCCACAACACTGGGAGAAGTAACTTCCTTCTCCCAACAGTATCCTCGATCCGTATAATAATAAATAATCCTTGCATTCATTATGTCACTTTTTACATCTTCTTGACATCTCAAAGCGCTTCAAAGAACATATTGTAAAGTGAATCGACTGTATTTTTGTGGGAGAAGCACGGCTGCCAATTGTGCACAATGTCCTACAACAGCCGTGGATTGAAGTGACCAATGTATTATTGTTGTTTTATGCAAGGGATTATAATCAGGCGAGTGGAGTAAGGAAACTTGCCCAAGGTTTTGCCCTGACCTGGAATCGAACCCAAGCCTCTCGTTTAATAGGTGAGTGCTCAAACGACTCAGTTACAGAACTCCACATCTTTGGCGTCCTGCCATAATTTAACATTTCGCCTACAAAATATGCCACCAAATCACTTTACTGTATATTCTGTGAAGCATTTTGAGACAACTCAAAAGACGTGATAAGGCATTATATCAAGAGCAAAGATTATTATTATTATTTTATCCAAAGGATTACCTGTGATAATGCAGAGCTGTGCCCATTGGACAGTATCAGCCTGGACTCTGAGTTCAAAGTAGGGCTTTTAGCCACAATCTCAAGACCAAGAGATAAGAGTGTAACTAATTGAACCAGGCTTGGTAAAGGTGGATAGATGAAGCCTCTCACTCAGCAGCAACAACAAAAACAACACAATTACATTTGTATGAAAGGTAAAGTGGAAGAAAGGCTTCGATGAGGTGGAGGAACTAGTCCCGTGCTCAGCAGAGTCAAGACTTCGATAATCATGTCCCACTGCAGTGTGTATCAGCAGTCCTCTCCAGGGGGAAGCAAGACGCGGACGCGGAGAGGTGTGGCTGATAAACCCTGACAGCTACAGTGAAATGGTACAAGAGCGGGATCACTAATCCTCCTCACAGTCAGAGAGACACCCCTCACTGAGGCGTGGCTGATTGAAAGTAGCAGGCATCTGGCCAGAAGGTGCTTTCCAGGACAGTATATAAACGATCTGTCACTTTTACTCATAATCCTACTGTCACACCAACAGATGGGAGCTTGGAGCGCAGTGATACGCCACATCGCGAGTCCTCAAACCAGCAGCCAGTGAGAGAAAATCATCGCCTGCTCGAACATGACAGCACGTAGCGAGCCCCTCCCTCCCGGGCTCAAAGATCCCAGCCCAACACCAAGGCATGTTTGGCGAGGACAAAGATATCCTCTTCTCTTTTCCAACAGCAACACACAATGTTTGATGCCTACCCGAACAGGCAGAAGTGGCTTCAAATTAACATCTCATCCAAAGGGTGGCATCTCAAACAATGCTCTTCCCAGTGCTGGAATGGAGTGTCAGTGTAGACTGTAAACTGGAGTTGCAAGATGGGGTTTGAATCTACCCAGTAGATGAGTCTGGTTCCTAATCTATCTGGGGAAGCTCTACAGTAGAATAGCACATGAGAGTAATCGGAGATATCTCTGATCCACAATTTATGAACCTGGCTCAGTCGGTAGCAATCTCATCTCTGAGTCAGGAGGTTGGAGATCAAGCCTAAAATCGAGACTTGGAACTTGTATGGATACTCCTATGCAGTGCAGGGGGAGAGCTGGATGAGACATGGGGTTAATCATCCCATGGCGCGATTGGAAAAGATCAGGTCTATTTTGGTATTCTGGTCATCTCGCAATCCCGCAAATAAAATTGGGCACTCACTCCATGGCTGTTTGGGGGATACCGCTGTATGCTGTGTTCGCCTACAATAACACGGTCACTCTATTTTACAGTACGGTATTGCAGCTCAGTGGTTAGAGCACTTACTTGCCTTGCAAGCGAGAGACCTGGATTCGATTACAGCCAGGGCGAAAACTTTGGCAAGTTTCCTTACTCCACACACCTGATAATAGTCACTCACACAAAAAAAAATTGGTCATTTCAATCCACAAATGTTTGTGGGACACTGCTGTGCACAATTGGCTGCCGCATTTCGCCCACAAAAAAATACCGTCATTCACTTTACGGTGTATTCTGTGACGCGCTTTGAAACTTCTGGAAGATGCCAAAAGCACTATATCAAATGCAACGATTATTATTATTATTTGTACTGGATATTCTGCGAACACTTTAGGACGTCCTCCTGATGTGAACAGCGCAAAAACAAATGTAAGGATTATTATTGTTGTTATTCATTTGTGTGAGGCACAACTTCAAGAATGCAAGCTGGTTTAGCATCAAGAGTTGAGGGATCCTCGTCCTCACTTTCAAGGCCATTCACGGCTTTGTGCCCCCACTTTCCTGACCTGCTGTCCCCCTATCAACCTCCCCCCCCTCCGTTCAGCAGGCTCCAGCCTGCTTCATGTCCATCACCCGACCCGCCCTACCATCGGCGGACGGGCTTTCAGCCTCTCTGCCCCCACACTCTGGAACTCCATCCCAGTCCCATTGCCTCCATTGCCTCCTTCAAGACAGGACCCAAGATCCTCCTCTTCGATCGTGCCTTTTGCTGCTCTCCCAACTCTCTACTAGCCCTCCCCCCTGTTGCCCCACCTCACTCGGGGCCGACCTAACTGGTCAGCGCCTTGGGATGTCCTCCCGACATGGAAGGCACTCTATAAATGTAATTTTGTTGTTTGTTCTTGTTGTTGCATGAAGTGTGCAGACACCTTTAATAAGATGCTGACGGGTTCTTTTCACACTGAGTTACGGTACACAGCCTTTGCCAACACGTACAAAGTTAGCATCCAGCCATTTCACTGAAGCCCTTTACTGTATTAACTGCTGACCCCTACAGTACTGAGCCACTGCTACGAATACCAATCAACTAGAAACCACATGGCTAGCCCAGCTCTGACTATCCAGCCACACCAAGCGCAATCAACAATTCCTTCTGCAGAACCCTGGAGTGCCTGACCCCAGCCACTGTATACATCACGTTCATACCCATGTGCCACGGGCTGCCAGATACTGCCTATACACAACAACAACAATATTACATTTCTATAGCGCTTTTTATATCAGGAGGACGTCCCAAGGAGCTAGACAGTAAATGTTTCAGATCCTTGCTGGGGTGAGGGGGTGGGGGAGGGAGGCGAAGAGACTGTGGGATGGAGTTCCAGAGGTTAGGGGCAGAGTGGCTGAAGGCTCGCCCGCCAATAGTGGGATGGGTAGGTCTAGAATGCATTGCCTGAAAAGGTGGTGGAGGCCAATTCGATAACAACTTTTAAAAGAGAGGTAGACATTTATTTGGGCAGGACGGGTTTGCGAGGTTATGTGGAGAGAGCTGGGGAGTGGGATTAAATTGCTCTTTTTAAAGAGCCGGCACAGACTCGATGGGCCGAATGGCCTCCTTTTGTGCCGTAAGATTCTATGATTCTAAGACAACTAGGATCCTGACTGGCTTGGTGGGGTGGAGGGTGCAACCATGGAGGTTGATGCTGCCAGTGCCTGAACAACAACTCGCATTTACATAGGGTGCTTTGTGTAGGGGTTTGTCTTGGAGCACACACACCTCCTCTGAGAGCCACAGTGTGCCCCCCTCCCAGTACAGTGTGTCCCCTCTTACACAACTTTTTTTTATTAACATAGGCTGGTGCTGCACATTGTGAATGTGTTGGGATATTGAGTGACAGGAAAATGCAAACTAAAGATCAGCGACTAAAGCAAACATCACTACAGAAACACAAAGCACATACAGAGCAACTGGCTTCTGAACATCACTGATCTTTTCATAGACTGGCTATCTCCCCAAATCTCTTTGTTTTGCTCCTTTCCATGTCATCAAAACCATCTTAAAAAGGGTATCTCTGACATTGCCTCAGATTCCACTCTGTTCCTTGCTCAGAGATCTCGATCCTCACTGTGAAGTGTTTTGAGAAAGTCAGCCTTCTTGAAAAGCAGATTATTGCATAACAGACAAGTGGTCTGTGCTGCAGAACTAGCGCTACAAAAATATTTCACAGTCTGGTAATCAGTGTTTGAAAAAGGCTTTAATATTGTTACGGTATTATTCACGCTGGCTACATGCTCCAAAATAAATCTGCATGCCACTAAAGATTTGTGAAGATCAATCACATCATCCACAAGTATACATTTAATACCCCCTTTACGGAAATAGACAGTCAATACTCCCCTTTATGGAAACTCCCTCCTTGTCGGCCTCCCCAAACCTTCTCTCCATAAGTTGCAAATCATCCAAAACTCTGCAGCTTGTGTATTCTTCTGCACCAGGCTCCATGACCCCATCACTCCATCCTTGCCTGGCCCCACTAACCCTCAGAGGATAGAATTCAAGATCCTCATCTTCACTTTTAAGACCTTCCATGGCCTTGCTCCTTCCTACCTCTCTGACCTGCTGACCCCCTATAAACCTGTCTGCTCCCTCCATTTAGTAGACTTCGGCCTGCTCCATGTCTCCTGCCCGACCATCGGTGGATGTCCCCCAGCCCGAGTCAAACAGGAGCTTAGATAGCGCTTTTCACACAGGTTAACATCTGGACACATCATGTGGATGATGATGAAGAAAGGTTTGAGGATGATGACTGAAGCACTGTTTGAAAGCAGAGAACAAGGCTACAAGGTATAGGGATTTGGGGGGAGAGGGTTTCAGAGAGTAGAGCACAGTGTCAGCTTGCCCGCTGAATGATATTGTGCTCATTGTACAAGTGAAGCCATATAAGCATGGTCCACCTGCAGTGTTGGTATAAAAACTTCATCCAAAGAAATTAAACCCTTTCATAATGGCACTTGGCTATGAAGCCTAACCTGTTTCTTGGCTGGGAAAGGCTGGTGACTGTTCTCTAATAATGCAGCCTTGTCCTATTCCGGAGACGGGTCCAAGCAGCTCAGTAGAGCCAGCTCATCAATTCTCAGCTCCGTGGTCACAGAAGGCCCTCACATAATTCATATCACAACTTCCTATTTATTTGAATTGAACAAAAAGTTCACAAATTCCGGGCTCCCAAATCATTGAGAAATACACCTGTAATAGGCTATTTCACAGATTTCCCTGAACATTTGTCAATGAATATTTTGCATCTGATGAATAATTCTCCTTGCTTCTCCATTTTTTTCCCCAAATAAAACTCCTTTCCATCCAATTTTCATGGATTTGAAAGTCAGCAGGAAGAATAAATTTGTAGTTTCATGATGTATGACGTGCCTCAATGCACTTCACAATAAGTTAGTACCTCAGCCTGGTAAGTTAGTGCCTCCGATTGGTAACACTCGTTTCTGAGTCAGATGGTTGTGGATGCGAAAAAAAACCATTGGATTTTGAATTCATGTAGTCAAATCTAACACTACAATACAGTGCGAGAGGTGCCCCACATTGATGGAGGTGTCATTGTTCTACTAAGACATTAAACCAAGGTACCATCTTCAAATTCAGGTAGATGCCACAAGATCCTGTGGCATTATATGAAAAGAGAAGGCAGTTTCTCTCTCCCGGTATCTTGGTCAACAATCGTCCAAATAAAATTGGTAACTCATTTCATAGCTATTTCTGCGGAACATTGCAGTGTACAAATTGGCTATTTTGCTGCCCTACAAAATACATATTACATTTCTGTATATCCAGTGAAGCACTTTGAGACGCTATACCAAATGAAATAATTTTTTTTAGTTAATAAATTTTTGTTACCTTTCATCCGAAGCATCCTAGAAGGCCTTTAAACAACGAGCGAAGATCAGTGAGCGACGTCTAGTGATACTCACTGAGGCAGGAGCAGCTGCAGTCTGCACAGTGGGCACATCACGTGAATCAGCAAACACTGTCCAACTGGCACAGGGCAATGCCAGCAGCAGTGTCACTGTGAAGCTCACTCAGCTCCTGGTCCCTGCTCCGATCTGGCACATTGTCTGACACACAATGCACATCCATCACCAGGCTTAAGAATATAAAAAATGGAAAGAGTTCCACGCATGCCACCCATACGGAAACTCCCATGTCTGGAATGGAACGTGCACCCTCTCCTCAGAGGGGTACACCATGAGGATTTAATTGCAGAAAGTAATAGGCTCAGGTTGTCAAGAGCAGGTTTGAGCCGTCACTAAGTGGATGGCAGGTACCAGGAACTCTCTACAAGCTTCCTGGTGGGCAACGCAGCTCGGTATGAAATGAGTGAAAGTAATGCCACCATCTTCCTGTCACAGTGCAGACACACTTCCCATTCAGTGATGGTTCCATCAGGGAGAGAAGCTAGGAGTTTGAGCAGCCATGGCATACCTCTGCATTGCCAATCAAGGTGGATTCCAAGAGATATGACCACGTGTACAAATAATAATAAATAATCCTTGCATTTGATATGGCGCTTTTCATGTCTTCTAGACGTCTCAAAGCACTTCACAGAATATACTGTCAAGTGAATTGACTCTATTTTTGTGGGCGAAACAAAGCAGCCAATTACGCACAGCAATGTCCCACAAACAGTCATGGACTGAGTGACCAGATTACAATTAGACTTCGCTCAACGTCGCAGTTGTGTTCTTGGAAAGTGTGACTTTAAGCAAAACGACGTTAAGCGAACACGAGTGAGAATACTGGACGTTCAAAGTCTATATACGCCCACGCTACCCAAAGTAATGTGTTTCCACCTGCTGGCGAATTATGTAAATAGCGAACGTCATGACGTTAAATGGATATATGTTCCCCTATGTATCAGCAACGTAATAACGAAACACCGTTGACCGAATCAATGTTAAGTGAGGTATACCTGTATTATTGTTTTTTTTTCTTGAGTGATTATTATCAGGCATGTGGGGTAAGGAAACTTGCCCAGGGATTAACCCTACTGGCAATCAAACCCAAGTCTCTTGCTTGCGAGTCGAGTGCTCTGACCACTGAGCTACAGGACTCCAAAAAACATGGCTTTTTGGTTTTCCTGTCTCTTTCCTGCACAAAATGCAGATTATTCTTTTGCTCGTGCCCTCTCCCGCACCAAGCTCCATGACTCGTATCATCCTATCGTCTGACTCCACTTCCCATCCCCAAAGAACAGAGGTCAAAATCCTCATTCTCGCTTTCAAAGTCCTCCACGGCCTTACTCTTCTGTGACCTACTAACTCAAATGTTATTCTTTATAATACACACAATCGAAACACACAGGCAAAGAGATAAAATCTATAAAGAAAACTGCATCCTGAACCATTGATATGTGGCTTGCATTGCTGGAGACCAGGAGACAATATGTATAAATGTAAATTGTTAGATGTCATGCAGAAATAAAACATGCAGCCCCACCCCCACCAGCCAAGAGACAGTGAAAATCGCGAAGTACGCAGAATAAAATGGTTCGCAAACCAGATCAAGGAGTCAGTGATGAACCTGTTCGTGCTGTAATAATAAAAACAATCCTTGCATTTGATATAGCGGTTTTCACATCTTCTAGACGCCTCAAAGCGCCTCACAGAATATACTGCAAAGATACTGTATGTATCCCGTGGGCAAAATGCGACAGCCAATTGCGCACAGCAGTGTCCCACAAACAGTCGAGGATTGTAGTGACCAATTTTTTTTGATGGATCATTATCAGGTATGTGGAGCAAAGAAACCTGCACAAAATCTCGCATTTTGACACTTGTATTTTCTCCCAACCCACAGGAGAGTGCTCTAGGATGCCACCCGGCGTGAAGGACGCTACATTAATGCAAGTTGTTGTTGTGGTTGTTGTAATCCTGGCTATGATCAGCTGATTCAACGCGGGCCAGGGCTGATCTGAGGGGTTCGGCCTCAAAGACAGTGCATCGAACCCACAGAAACATCTGGGGGAATCAAGACGAACAAATACAAAGGTGCTGCTATACTTAAATGCAGTCAGTGTATTTATAAGTAACAAGGTCATGCCAGCCAGATTCCTGCTCACAAAGGGCCAGTGAACTCCATCACTCCCCAGAGAGCGGCTCCATCCTGTGCTAACGTCACAATCCAATCAGACCTCAGCAACGGTCAACACTGAGGACATTCTTTCCATATCAAATTCCAGCGCACTAATCCACTTCATCATTTCATCTCCACTGTGAGAAAACAAGTGTCTAACTGCCTGGAATCTGACAATTTGTGTTCAGATGGACGGTTGGAGTAGCACTGTGTCACCAGAAGCCAGGAAACTGCACAGGTTTGAAAGTGGATAGGAAATGGAAGAAGGCAGGAGGCTTTAAATCTGGTTATGAACTCTCATCAAATGGAATTTTCCTCTTGCTGTGATGAAAAAAGGTTTGATCTCTATGTTCGGGGTCCTTTTACTACGTGTAGGCCATCTCCTTCCTGCACTTTCGCCAACATTTCCATATAGATCCCGTGATTCTTTTAAAAGGAGTTAGTTGGATTTTTCTTAGAAAAATATTTTAAAATGTAGAAGGAGGAGGAGCCTCCTTCTACATTTTAGTCCCAGGAGGAAAGGAAATGAGAAGAAGGCAGCTAACAACATAACAATAATATTCCTTGCATTTGATATAACGCCACTGTGGAGTCTTGCAGCTCAGTGGTTAGAGCCCTCGCCTTATAAGTGAGATAATTGGGTTTGATTCCTGGCAGGGCGAAATCTTGGCCAAGTGTTCTTACTCCACACACCTGATAATCCCTCAAGAAAAAAATAATAAAAAGATGGTCACTTCAATCCACAACTGTTTGTAGGACGCTGCTGTGTTTTGCCTACAGTCGATTCACTTTACAGTATATTCTATGGAGCACTTTGAGATGTCTAGAAGATGTGAAAAGTGCTATATCAAATGGAAGGATTACTATTATTATATTTTGTCAAAACTTCAAGGTGTCTCAAACAGAATATAGTTTAAAGTGAATTGACTGTATACTTGTGGGCGAAGGTGGTGGGGGGAGATGCAGGAGCCAGTCTGTTACAGTAACATCCTTCGAACAATATGACGAGGGATCAAATGAATTGAAATTTCTCAAGAGGAAAATGTTTCCCGGGGAAGCGACAGACGCCACACCGTGACAGCAGCTGTGCCATATAAGAATTACTGTCAGTAAAATTACAGGGACATTTTATAATTTGAAATGACACAAACGCTGAGGATTAATTTTAATCCAAACTCCTGGCACTCGGAGGACTGATTATCAATGTGGCCTGAGAGAGAGGGCGTGGGAGGATTCCCAGCTCCTGCCTGGCTC
This sequence comes from Hydrolagus colliei, assembly GCA_035084275.1. NCBI lineage: Eukaryota > Metazoa > Chordata > Chondrichthyes > Chimaeriformes > Chimaeridae > Hydrolagus > Hydrolagus colliei. Next base: position 9,542,818 of record CM068767.1, read on the forward strand.
AGGACGACAGGAAAACCATCAGCTCGATCAGATGATAAATCAACTGCTTTGGTGCGTGAAAAAACGCAGCAGCAACACAGCACGTATTGATTATCTCAACACAAGCATTTGCTTTTCAGAGGCAAGGATGGCATTGGTTAGTCCACATGAAAGCAAAATCGAAGCTGAGTCAGACAACCGGGGGTTCGGGTTGGTTGCGTGTGGGGATGGGCAAGGGAAAATTCACAGAGCAGGAAAATAATACAGAAAATAATTAATCTCTATCGTGCAATATTGCATTCTAGACTAGACAAAGTCTATTTCCAGACTGTCATTTTTTGATTGAGTCATTAATTTTGATTAATTTTGCAACCTGGCTTGTGACTCAGGTGGGCATTTGACAAGGCATTCTCTACTCTCCACCCTCCATGTTAGTTGAGGGTGGGGGGTGGGTGGGGGGGAGAAAGCGTGCAGTCTTTCTCCCTGTTATCTTGATTTACATTGTGTCATTCAAATAGACTACAAATTCAAATGAATCTGCTGGTATGTTATTGGTACAGATTAGCTGCCTCGTTTGCCTCCATAACAACATTCATTTCATTTCTAATTAATTATATTTGCTGAAGCGCTTTTGAGACATTTCTTTTACACAAGATACACTGTGTAAATATACTTTGCTTTTGAGAGATTCAGACAAAGAAATCCCTTTGGTTCTCTTTTTAACTTCCCTCTTTTTAAATTCCCTATCATAGCATTCTTAAATACATCCCAGTGTACTGGGTTAGCTTCAAGCACCAAATGCTACTCCATTCCCAGGTCTCATCCACTTGCTCTCTTTCAGAAGTGGCTTGTGATGCCAGAGACTTCATGAACCACATTGAATGTGCCAGAGACACAGTTCACAATGTTAATGTTCATGTTACTCATTTAACTACAGCATGATATCCCAGTGCCTTGGGACATCCTCCCAATGTGAAAGGCGCTATACAACGTAATTTTGTTGTTGTTTTTATGTGTTGGGTAACTGCTGGACCAGCTAAAGACACCTAGCAAAGACACCTACCTTGCCATTTGAAGTATTTACAAGCAAGTTTCTCATTGAAAGACCAGCTGGGAGCACGAACCTGGATGGCTTTGGCTTGCAGCCCCTTCAAGTGCTGCCAATGAGCCAGGCTACCTGTCAGCAGTGCTGCGGACCCGCCCAGCTCAGCAATAGGATGAGAGACCACCACAGAGGGTGGACTCATTTTCGTCATTCTGTTGGGAAACATGTCACCTTCAAACCATCTCAGCCCCAGGGGACTCTGCTTACCCCACCCGGGCGGGGAAACTAGTCATGTATTAGTCAAGTCACGCTAGACTGTTCTCAGTGAGGTTACAGTGAATCTAATCCCTATCTTTAGATCATTCAGAAAACATCGGGTGCTGGCAATATGTCAAACCCTCACACTAACTGGCTCTTTGCCACCAAGCTGAGGCTTGCAGTCCAACCTCTTGGTGCACGCACACCCTCTCCCTCGCTCAACTCCCACCCCCTCCCCTTCCTCCCTCTTACTCGCACCCCTCTCACTCACGATATGTAGTTGAATACGTGAAAACTGAGCACACAGCAGGAACTGAGTCTGCCCATCCCTGAGTTTTCATTTCAAGTTCACTGTTGTCATAGAGACATTAGATCATATAAGATCTGTGCTGAATGCTTATTTTGCTTGGAGCTGCAAAACCTTTCTTCTGATGGTTCGATGAGTGCCAAGGGGGGGGTGGGTTAAGAGAGACGGCACACATTCAAGAGCCCGCAAGGTGTGCAAGAAAGAGAGAGCCTGTGAAAGCGAGCACAGGACAGAGAGAGAGAGAGAGCAAACATGAGAGAGCAAGCACAAGAGAAAGAGAGAAAGTGAGTGAGCACGAGAGGGACAGCAGGCATGAGAGAGGGAGAGAGTGGGGTGGGATGTGGGGTGGGAGACTGAGAGAGGAGGGAGAGAGTGTATGAACGAGGGAGAAAGCTAGAGCCTGAGAAATATAGAGTCTGAGAGAGAGAAACCGAGATGAGGGGATGAGAGGGCTAGGCAGACAGCTTTTCTAATCCCATCATTTTCAAGATGGAGGTAGATAAATATTTGTTAGGTCAAGTTATTAAGGGACATGAGGCATGCGCACATAACTGGACTCGAGGCATAGATCAGCTGTGATCGTATAAAATGGCAGAACAGGCTAGAGGAGCTGGCTAATAGCCTACTGCTGTTTCTAAATTTATGTATTGTTCAGAACTCCCACCATACACATCATATCTGTTTATTAATGAACCAGTTAAAACCACTTTGCTTGCTATCGAGAGCAATGTTGGGGAAGCATGTCTACCTGGGTTTGGCTTTGGATTAGCAATAGTAATCAGCAAAGTTGCATCTTCTACAGTACCACACGGCAGGAGGATGCCTCAAAGCGCTTCACAGGGCATATTGTGACTGTATTTTGTGACAGAACACAACAGACAATTTCCACAAATCAATCAATCAATCAATCAATCAATCCAAACTTATTTATATAGAGCCTTTCATGTCCATATAATATTCTGTTATTATTTAGTCTATTATTAATATGGTATGTTTTAAAATAGCTCTTGTCCCTACCTGACGCTGTACAGTCAGGTAGGGACAAGAGCAGGGAGGAGGGGTCGGGGCAGAAGAATAGGAAAATTGTCTATATATAGGGGAAAAGGGGGGGGGGGGGGGGGAAATGGCAAGGGGAGGGGGAAGGAGAGCAGGAAAGCCGATTGTATATTTGTGGGCGACAAATGCTTTATTGGTAAGTATCCATACAATATTCTGTGATTATTTATTTATTATTAATATAGTATGTTTTAAAATAAGTTACTTTTTTGTGTAGGATTTTCGGCAACTTGTCACTCGAATATCCACATATTTGATTAACTGGCAACGGTCAGGTCCCGAGGGTCCCGGATAACCAAGCTTTTATTGTATTTGTATATGTTTTGTTCGAATGTTCCTTCCCAAATTTTATTGGATTTTTCTTGGCAGTGGGAGATGATACAAATATGTGAATTATTTAAGAACTGAAGTTGGTTGTTAAAAGCCCACTTCATTGCCTGAATTGTAAAGGGAGATAAGCGTAGCATAGGAACATAATAACATCAAAAAGGCCATTCAGCCCATCGAGTGTGTTTTACCATTCTATTAGATCTGATCTCAACTGGAAACAAAATGTGTATCACCTGCAACCGCAGGTTAATTTAAGTGGATTTGATAGGAAATTCAACAAAATTTGGACAAAATATGAGTGTCTGATACGTGATGTTTTTCTCATGGTCTTCCCCTAACCTATCAGAAATGGTCAGGTCACAATAGACAAGCATTAAAACATCCCCAAACACAAAATCTTAAGCATCCACCCGAAGATAAGAAGCAGACAAGGCCCTGGTTTAACATCTTATCTGAAGGATGGTACCTCCAAAAATGCCCCCTCTCACCCGGTAAAATGCCAGTATCAGCCTCGACTGTGAGCTACAAGTCTCAATATCAGGGTTGAACCCACAGCCTCCTGACCCACAGGCGAAAGAACAAGCAACTGGGTTACATATGTCAGGTACGTGGTCGATACACACACAAACAATCCCCAAACACAGTGGTGCTGAGCTGCAGAGCAGACACCCAAGCACGAGTAGTACCTGTCACATGCTGCTGTAGACCATCTGCTCGCATGTCCGCATCACCTGCAACAGAAGAAAGAGCCCATTAAACGAGCGAAAACAGGAACACTACACACACACAGTAATTAGCAGGCAACAATGTACAGTAAAAGCTTGGTTATCCGGCAGCCAGCCAACCGGAACGATCAACCAACCGGTATCTCCCAATACAATTGACCATTCCAGCAACCGGATCTCATACCAGTCATCCGGGACACTCGCAGTATGCTCACATTGCACATGCGTGCGCATGCACACTTATTAAATTTACTGAACACTGGAATGCTTTTATACCGATCATTTTACCGAGTGTGCTGGAATGCTTTATTGGTAAGTATCCATACAATATTCTGTTATTATTTAGTCTATTATTAATATGGTATGTTTTAAAATAAGTTTTTTTGTGTAGGATTTTCGGCAACTTGCCGCTCGAATATCCAGCATATTTAATTAACTGGCAATGGTCAGGTCCCGGGGGTGTCGGATAACCAAGCTTTTACTGTACTTTTTGAGTCCTAATCCTATGAAGCTGGTTGAAAGGTGGAATCCAGGATATCTCAGGCAGCTAAAGACTGATTTTGCTTTGTGTTTACAGACAATAAGTGTTGCCATATGCCATCTTTGTAGCTATACCTGCCTCATTTCTATTTTTTAAGCCTTGCTGCAATAATCGGAGATCTAACAATTTAGACATTGATCTGCTGCCATCAGAAGATTTTGCACAGAGTTTACCTGGGACATACAGTATTGGTAATTAACAGTGCCCAATTGGGCTGAGACTAGGTCACCGAGGAACCTGCAGAAAATGCAGGTATAGCAATGGACCAGAGCCTGGATCCTTACACCAAGCCTCTGTACAGGATAGCCAGGTGACTCTGACACATACAGAAACCCATTGCTGTGCTTTCAAAGTATCCGAATTATTTCTGAAATGAATGGTTGTGTTAATTTGTTAAGATTCTTCACAGTTTTTGTCCAGGTTTTTCTGTTGCTCTCTGCCAATCCACCTGCTGTCTATTCACAGGTACACAGACACACTAAACAGATTTCCACATATGTATGCCACCGAGACGAATGGAATGTGTACTCTCTCCACTGAATAACACTTAATTAGGCACAAATTGGCAAAAGCCAAGCCTTGGGGACACGTTATGTGTATTGTAGTAACTGGAGTTTGACCAGCTAAAGCTCCATAGCTGGCCATTGAGTGCTCTGTCTGGGAAGCTTTCCATTGATTGTCCTGCAAGCCCCTTCAGGGCTTGGGCTTGCAGGGCTAACAGGAGCCAAGTGAGATGTCCCAAAGGTCCCAAGACCTACAGATCTTCCTTCGCCTGTATAGAATATACTTTAAAGTGAATTGGCTGCATATGCTGTGGGCAAATCGCAGTAGCCAGTTGCATGCAGCAGTGTCCCACAATAGCTCTGAATTGAGCGACCAATTTATTATTATTATTTTTAAAGTAATTATTACCCCTGGAAAAGTGATCTGCCAATTGACTAACAACTGGGTTCCTACTTACTGCTAGGTAAACAGGGACATGTAGACTAAGTGGAGTCCTGTAGCTCAGTGGTTAGAGCACTCGCCTTACAAGCGTGAGAAACCTGTTTCAAATCCAGGTAGGTCAGAGTGAAACCTTCGGCAAGTTTCCTTACTCCACATGCCTAATAATAATACGTTGAAAAAGAACCTGTAATAAACTGGTCATTTCAATCCACGACTGTTTATGGGACTTGCTGTGTGCAATTGGCTGCCGCGTTTCGCCCACAAATATGCAGTCAATTCACTTTACAATTGTTAAGCACTTTCAGACGTTTAGAAGGCATGAAAAGAGCTATATCAAATGCAAGGATTATTATTTTAAGGAAACTTGTCTTAGGTTTTGACCTGCAAGGAATACAACCCAGGTCTTTCGCTTGCGAGGCGAGTGAGCTAACCACTGAGCTACAGGGCTCCATGATCCTTATAGAGTTAAGAAATTTATTGATCCCATATAATTTCTCTAGTAACCTATTTAGCATCATGTTGCCTCATGATAAGAACATAAGAATTAGGAGCAGGAGTAGGCCATTCGGCCCTTCAAGCCTGCTCCGCCATTCAATAAGATCATGGCTGATCTTCTCACCTAACTCTAATTACCTGCCCTATCCCCATATCCCCTAATCCCTCAATTTTTCAAAAATCTATCAGTGTGATAGATAGTGTGTTCGCCTCAAAAAGAATCCTATTGACTAGAATAGGATAGTCAAAAGAGAGTTGACAGTTCCTGAGTTTGAAATATAAGACCCATGTTTTTCTCTTACCCCTTCCTCGGATCAGCTTTTAAGAAACTTCCAACTCATAGCATTTTATGCTGAAACATTTCTAATGTACTTTACAGAAAACTGTTTTGTAATCAAAACCTGGCAATTATTTTGGCAAAATCCCACAAAGCAGCCATGAGGTAAAACAGCAGTTTATCTGGATGATTGTCACTAGAATTGACAGTAAGTAATTTCTGTGAAGTGTTTTGAGATGCTCCTGATAAGGAGCTATAAAAAGACAAGTTATTTTTCTTTATCTGTGGTGTATTGTTAAGGAAGCACTGCAGCTGAATCACGGTAACAGTTTCACTGTTTTGCCAAATTATGTACTGAGAAAAGGGATTTCTGAAGTGCGTAGCAGAGTAGCTAATTAGCAAAAATCCTGTGTAATCATACATGCCATCATTTATTCAGTGATTCACCCTAAGTACAAATAGGCAGCAATATCTGCACCATGACACAAACACATTTCCACCAGGGGAGACTTCCCAAGTCTGCTCGTCTTCTCACTCTCCCTCTCAGTGAGATTTGTCAAAGGATTGATGGCATTGCGAATGTATCAAAACATCTTATGCATCAAATGTCCCAAAACTTCATAGCAATTCTGTTGTGTTTATTTTTGTAGGATGAAACGGTAGTCAGGTGTATATTGTACGATCCTACAAACAGCCATGAAGTGAACTACCAATTAATCTGAAGGATTGTAAATTGAAATATCGGGGGATACTAGTTTTTCACTTCAAATTATGCCACAGGATCTTTAGTGTCCACCTCAATGGAAAAAAAGGGACCTCAGTTTATGTCTATTCTGTCTATTCAACAGTACTTTTGACGATGTAGCATTCCCACCAGCACTGCATAGTATGCATCAAGTATGGGATCAAGTCTCATCATGCAATTTCAACCACCAATCCTTTGACCCAGAGGAAATATTAGCCTAATAATAATAATCCTTGCATTTGATAGAACACCTCATCACATTTTCTGTGATCTCAAAGATCTCAAAGCACTGCACAGCTTCACACTGTAAAGTGAATTGACTATGTTTTGTAGGCGAAACATACAACTGCTCTCCCCCTTTAATCATCCTAATAAGTTTGGCCAGTATGGCTTTTTGAGGCAGTGCATTTTACCTTCTCACAATCAGTGTAAATCTGATCTCACTTTGAACCAGTTTTGCTCCTATAAGAAAGACAATGCCTCCTTGTTTTGAATCCCACAACTGGAAGGAAGAATTGTTGCCTATTTAGCTTGTCAGCGGCCCTCATTACTTTAAACACTTTAATCAGATCACCCCTTAACCTCCTCAGCTCCACAGGATATAACCTACTGGTGCCTGAACCAATTTAGCTATTATCAGCACTCTGCCAGCATTTCCCATCTACTCAATAATGCACACATTCTTGAATGATACATTTTGTCAATAATAGGCTGGAATTAGACACAGAAAGAAACACTCTCAACCCTGAATATGCTCAGGATCATTAAATATCTTGTCAGTCCACAAAAAGCCAAGGAGCCTGGAGCCAAGCCTCAACGATATATCTGCCAATGATCATCAGCTTAAACCAGCATCTTCATCTGAACCTTTCCCAAATACATCTATTGACTTGTGTTGTCACAGGCATCTGATGAGATATTAAATCCAGGTTTGGCACCTGGTCTTCAGGTGCCTGTTAAAGTTCCTATTTTTCCACTGCCCACATTCACATCCGTACCAAACTTCATACCCCGATTACACCATCTGTGCCAAACTCCACTGGCTCCCTGGGTCTTCCGCTCTACTGTGTCCTCCTTGTCTCCTAAATCCTACTCTCCACCATGCTTTTAGCCACTATGCCCCAAAACATAGTTGTGCCACTCCCTCCCTCAACCTCTTCACCTCACCACCTTCTTTCCCATCTTCAGGTCATGCCTGAAGATCTTTCTCTTCATTCGTGTTTATGGTTACCTTCTCCCTCCCTCCGGCTCAGTCTCGAGCTCCGCCATTGCTAAGCACTCTGAGATGTCATTAAGTGTAGAGAGCGCTATATAAATGCAAGTTCTTGCTATTGACCAATCACATCCCTTGATCCCCATGGACCAATCACAACTCTTGCTCCCTGTGGACCTATCAAACTCCCCGCAGCTCTGGGAGCTGTCCATTACTTGCTGAAATCTGACCAATGGTGGGTGAAGTGAGCTAAGCCTGACACATTAGGCAAGCAGAACACAGACTTTGTGTAATATCTACATTAACATCATATGGATTAAGTTTTATCTCCCTTATATTCGACAATCGCTTACCCCCACCCAAAATCTACAACTCACCCCAAAATCCCTCCTCCCTGACCATCACCCATGTACGTTTTGCTTCAGATTTTCAGCATCTGCAGTATTTTGCATTTTGTCTCTATTCGCTTCGCCCTTGAAAATATCTGTTATCTACCAAAGCTCTCATGATCTACAACCTCATCCTATGTCAGCACATTGACAATCTCTGGTTCATGGAAACCTGGCTATTCTCTCATGACCCTGTCCCCCCATTTAAGCCTCCGTGCCTTGCTACACCTTCCACCAACATGCCCCAAACCCCACCACAAGTAACCAACAGGATTGCCCTGTAGATTTCTAGGACTCTATGGAATCAGATTATTAAATGCGAGAGACTAGATTTTTTTTCCTACATCGCGCTACCAACTTGCTTATAAAACCAGTCACTATAAATTGACTGTAATTCCTTGTGAGGAAGACAGGCACAAAATAATCAGAGCACAATGCACATTCACAGTGATATTAAAAGGTACACACACAGACAAGAAGTGCACTCAAGTATTCACACCAAGCTGGTGTACACATTCGCACGCACACACACGGCTAGAGACCTACACACCCGTCAACCTCACTGCGGTGCTAGCATTCCCAATGATTTGTCGTTGATGAAAGCTGCAGTAACATTACTTAGCCTCTCCTCATCTCGGTCAGTTAGAAGCTATTTGATTAAAAATTCTTCAAATCTGTCAGAAATTGTCCTCCTGATATGAAAGGTGCTCTAGAAATGTAATTTTGTTGTTATTGTTGTTGATGAAATCAGCATGAGTCAGAGGCTGTGGGTTCAAGCCCGGGTTGGAACTTTGAGCTCACGGTCTAGGCCTGCACTTCAGTGAAGCGATCGGGGAACACTACCATGATGGGAGTTGCCATCCTTTGAATGAGACATTAAACCGAGGTCTGTCTGATCAGATGAATGTTAAGATCCCATTGCACCATTCGAAAAGAGAAGGGATTTCCTCTAAATGTTCCCCAGATATAATTCACCATTCTCTTCAGGGCTAAGAAACTTGGCTGTTTTGCTGATATGTAAGTATATAAACACAAGATACAAATCAGAAACCTGAATTGGAACTGTGTCTGAATAATGTAAAGTTATTCCTTTGGTTTATTTTCCTTTACTGGAACTTCAGCGTGCCATCTGGAGGCAGGTAGAGTCAGCAAATGTAGAGAAAATTAGACAGCCATTGAAATCATTTGTGGGATAAGAAAAAGTAAGAGGTGAGCGAGAGAAATAGAAGAGACAGACAGTGAGCGAGTGAGATAGTGGAATTGTTGACAATAGGGATTCTCTCCAACACTCTGGGCATTATGATCAATTTTAGCATTTCCTGTTTGCACCCTGAGATTTTTTTGGGGGTAGTTAGGCCAATATTACCATCCTTACGAGTATCCAAGCCCACTAGTATCAGACATTTGTGATGTTTCTGTTACATTGCAATGCACAAAATGGCTGCCATATTTTCCCATTAAAAAATGCCACCTCACTAGACAGAATCTATTTTTCGCCCATAGTTTGAACCGCCAATGGCTGATCCATGGTATTCTGAGAGCATGTTTTCTTGCAGGGATTATGTTTGGGTTTCAGTTGAAGGTTAATGTAGCTAAAATGCACATCTTACCAGCTCTGTAGCCCAAACTATATGGTTATCACTGGAACACCATGTTTCAACGTCGAGAGAAGAAATAAATATCCTGCATTTTTATAGGGCCTTATCACTTCTAAAAATCTTAAAGCAATTCAAAGCAATCACTATCTTTTGCAGCAACTGTTTTTGGTAATGAACGTGGAAGTCAATTTTCCTACTGCAATATCCAGCTCGGACACTGGAATCTAATCCCAGCTGTTGCTTCTGCTCTTCTTCCTCTTCCATCCCCTCCCACCATGCACATCACCCCCCTCCCACCCCACTTTTCTCACACAAGTGAACCTTAAAAGATTCCATGGCAAGATTGGAAACGAAAAAGGGAGTTTTTTTTTAACCAGTGCCTAAATCAATAATTCTCTCATTAATTGATCATTTATTTCATGGCTGTTTGTGGGACATTGCCAAGTTTAAACTGGATATTGTGTTTGCTAAACAAAATAGTCACTACCGTTGACAGTTATTATTTGATAGCACTTTAAGCCATTTCAATTTAATAAAGTGTTGCAAAAAGACAAGTCTTTCCTTATCTCTTTTATAAAGCCTTTGAGTTGTACATCTCACTGAGCAAGCCAATGGAGATGGTGCAGCAAAGGCTGATCAGAAACTCTCTGCCTGGCCAGTCTACAGGTTTGTAACAGCCCATGCAGTCTGTGAGAAGTGTGTGTATCCTCCCGACATGAAAGGCGCTCTATACATGTAATTTTATTGTTGTTGTTGTGTGGAGGGGGAGGGTTAACCATCCAAACATGGAAATAAATACTTTGGTTCCATTTGAACACAGATGGAAATTTGGGCCACGTTTCTTCACCAGTGAAACAGCTAGGGAGATGAATAATGTTACATTAACTGCTCAGGGCTAATAACAGCTCGCAAATTAACTGCTGCCGCAAAGTGATAGGATAATCAAGCAACCGCTGAGAAAAGAGTGAATCCGGCGTAGAAACAGGTCGTTAAGCCCAACAACTTCATGCTGGTGTTTTTAACTCCAACGAGCCAATAATCTAATTGCACTCACGCACGATTCCCTTTAATATCCCTTCTCTTCAACAAGCAGCTATTTAACTCCCCATTTTAAAGGAATTTGTAGACTGCTTTAACAACAGTTTGAGGCAGAAAATTCCACATTCCACCACTCTTTGCATGAAGATAATTTTTGTAACCTCCACTCTGATCCCTTTTATGGTTATTTATACCTCTCGTGACTGACTTGTCAACTGATAAAAATAATGCATTACCATTTACACTGTCAGAAGCCTGATAATGAAGATCTCCATTAGGGAAGCAAAGAAAAAATTTGCAATTCATTATTCCAATTCCAAAAAGGTAAAATTATTCTTGCGAAGGCTTGTAAGAGACATTTGGCCATGTCTCTCAGAATTCAAGGTTAGGCTTCACTCCATTGCTGTCACTAGCTCGACACTCCACAAGCTCCAAATCATCCAGAACTCTGGATGCAGTCCTTATCGATTCTGCACATTGAAGCTAGGCCTTAGCCTAGCTTAGTCGGTGACCCTCTCGCCTGAGTCAGTACGTTGTAGGTTCAAGCCCCACGTTGAGATATTGAACTTACATTCCAGGCTGATACTCCGTTGCAGTGCTGAGGGGAAACACTGCATTGTTGGAGGCACCGTCCTTCAGATCAGACTTTAAACCAAGGTACAGTAGTATCTGCCCTGTATGAATAGATCCCCTGACAGTATTCAAAAAGAGAAGAGTGTTTCTCGGTATCCTGGTCAACAAATCCTGCAAATCAAATTGGTCACTCACTTCAATGCTCTTTGTGCTCCAAGACACTACCCTCCATAGACAGTGTGATATCAAAGAAATTGGTTGTGAGATATTGTTGTGAAACATTGATTTGCACAAAATGGCCACTGTTCATCCACAAATACAGACACTATACTGTAAAATCAAGTGAAGCGATTTGAGGCATCACAAGGTGTGAAGGTCTCTATCAAACGCAAGTTATTATTTATTAACCTCTTTAAGGGAGTTAAGTGAAAGAGGAAACAATGGGAGACCGACCAGCCAGATGACCAGTAATGTACTGATCACCTGTCTGGAGACAACCTCAGTCACTGAAGGCACTGCCACGTCTCACAGCTGGATTCAGTAAGTACCCAGTGGAGTCAGTGTGGGCCCTTTAACTTACGTTAGTAGCTGATTCTGGCGGCAATTTAGGCAAGTAATACAATATATCCCTCTTGGTTCATGAGCCAACCGGATCAGCCTCGAGACCCGGACAAAGGTGAAAGCACATTGCACTCAGGTCATCCTGACCCCAACGTAGCATCTCCATGGAGTTGAAATTCCAAGCAGCTCGTCACCTGTGGACAAAACACCTCCTGGCCAGCAAACTTTGTGCTATGCAAGAAAAGCAAGCGAAAGAAAGAGATCGGGACCACAAGTGGTCGGAAGTGAATCAATATGGTTTTAATAAGGGGCTTGAGTATAATTTGGAACATATTTGGTTTCTGAAGGGGTCATGAATGTGTACAAAAAAAGCTCTTCATTTCCTGTATGAAAGAGATTTAAACTTCCCAAAATGCAAACCCACAAAGTCTAGAGCAGAGCTGGAAAGCCGGACACTTTGATCGTACATTAGTTAAAAGATTCCTTGGCATCCCCCAATAGCCTGCCTGCCTTTGCTGTGACTAGAATCTCTAACTTAATCAGACCGAAGCCGTGTCGGGCTTCACCAGAGGTTAAGAGGTTAAGCAGCTACGTCAAGTCTTCTGAAAGGTTTTGATGATGGAAGATTATTCCCACTGGCCGGTGAATTGGTAACCAGAGGCTCGATCACTTAGTCTGAGGTTTACATTCACAACCGCTGACATTCAACCCACTAACCAGAATATTCAACCCAAGTCTGGCTAGCATCCTGTAGCATGGGCAGAAGAATGGAGCTGGAGGAGGTTTCAGGGGGAAATGGGAACGTGCCCAGCCAGAGAACTGATGGCCAGGATTGTCAGGTCAACCCTTTGGGGCTCCGACAGTTTGTGACTCAGGCAGCTTGTGACCCGGGCAAGGGTTATGGGAATGGGCAAAGATAGAGCCCGACATAGGAGCAATTCTGAGCTGTGGAGCTTTGGGGTTGCATGTTCGCACTGTGAAGGCTTTCACGCGGGCCAGGGTAAAGCCACAATTAACCAGTTAAGGTTTGCATCATGCGGGTATTGGGTGGGGAAGAGCTGGCACTGAGCTTCATTTCTGGTGGGGGCAGTGGCTCTTCCATGTCGAGCGAGAACTTGATGCCAGGCTTGGGGAAATCCTTCAGAATCTATCAAAGACTCTTGGAAGATTCATTTCCTATCTAGCAACCAGCTAGGTTTGATAAAAAAAATCTGCATCAGAATCAGGCTAAAATGCTAAACTGTCAGCGATTATGCTGTGGACTGAGAAACTGCATTCAAATCGAAGTGCTCAATTTTGACACTGCAGATTTCTGCCAATATTTCAAAGAAACATGGAGTTTGTCGCCCGTTTAATCTGTTTTATATTCACCTCCTCATCCCAACATCCCCAAATATTCTAACGATTAAGCCTGTAATCTAATTTGTTCTGTGCGGAACACCGCTTTATAGCCTATATGCTGTGAAACATTTTGAGACGTCTTCACTACGTAATAAAGCTCTATATCAAATGCAAAGATTATATTTATTATTAACATTGTCGGCACATATTAACTACTGCATTCTCATCCAGAACTCCCTTTGATTTTGATTTATTGTATTTCTGTAAAGCTTTAAAACGTTTAGATGAAAAGTGCCATATAAACACAAGCTAATTTATGAATAAAAGTATGGGGATAGGGTGGGTTTGCATGTAATACAGAACGCAGCCCGAGACTGAAAGGCAGTAAGCATTCCGTTCCCCCTTTCTTTGTAATTTCCTTTTAACAAAAAAGCAACATCCAAATTCTAATCAAAATGTTTCTGACAATCATCTTTTTAAATACACACAAGCTTGTTTGGACATCCTCCTGACGTGAAAGACGCTATACACATGTAATTTTGTTGTTGTTATTGTCATAGCATCTTGGGGTGATAACTGTGTGGGGTTCAAGTCCCACATCAGGACTGGAGTTCACAGGCGACTCAGATGTGTCAGAGATACCACCATCCTTTTAAGTTTGCCTACAAAAAGTCTGTCATTCCACTTTACAGTAAAACCCTCTATGAATTATTTTGATTCATTGTCCTGACATGAAAGGCACTTATCAAATTAAGGATTGTTATCATCATCATCCTTTGGGTGGACCGTTAAAACTTGGGTCTGTCTGTTCATGTGGATGTTAAAGCTCATGCAACACAATTCAAATAGAAAAGGGAGTTTCTCCTGGTGTCCTGGCCAGGAATCCTCAGATTAATTTGACATTGACCTCAAGGCTATTATGGGATCTTTCCATTCACAAAATTGATGGCAAGTATGCCTACAAAGACAGTCATTACAGTTGACAGTAATTACTGCAAAGTACTTTGAGACACAGACGTGGATGAAGGTGCAAGTTCTTTATCCTGAAAACGATACAGCGAGGTGATGCACTGCAGCAGTGGGGCTGGTTTAAGAGGGAAGTGCATACCGTTTATTAGATTGAACAGAATTAATAATCTTACTCAGAGGAGTTTCTGGAAATGTGTTTAATTAGACAGCAAGAGTCTATTTGGTTGGTTTGATAAGTGCATTTAATGACCATGCAGTGATTGCAGATAGCATCCAAGCTCCTACAAACTCTACTGGGGGATAATTGTCCCAATGTAGTGCCTTATCAAATCTTCAAAGCGCTTCACAGAATTTACAGTAAAGTGAATTGACTGTATATTTTGCAGGCAAAACAATGTATAATGGAGCACTGACATATAGAGCAGGACGGTCATAAATTAATTCTGTCAGTACTAATCAGAGTGCAAAGCTCTACTTCAGCACCCCTAGATGTGGGGTGGGGGAATGAGGCTGAAATCAGACAGGATTTCCACCTTGTCCTGAAATTTCTTATGGTCCTAAGAAATGAGTCAAGCTGCCAACTCAAACTTGGTAACGGCGCCCAGGGACCGTTACTTCACTCTCATTATACAGCAAGAAGGGCGTTATATAAATGCAAGTTGTTGTAGTACCAAAATAAAACAATCAACTGAGACTAATGTCTGGCAAAAGATCTTCTAATCCTAACTTCACGTCCACCACAATCACTAACTTTTCCCTAAATCTAGATTTAAAATATGAGCTTCACCCAGCACCTATGAAACATCGAGCTGCACTGAGCTCAAACTCTTAATGTGGAGCTTGAACCCACAACCTTCAGATCTAACTGTGGAGGCAGCTATAGAGTTAAATACAGTGATCCAAAACAAGTAAGTAAAACATGCAATTAGATAGATACTGACGTATATGATGGGTATTATGGTAATTCTATCTTTGTAAGTGAACAGGAAAATGTATTTAATATAGCAGGGAAATTCTAGACACTAATGACACCATTCAGTAGTTTACAGATAGCAATCCAATAATAGAATTCCGGTGGTGTGATAAAACACAACATCTGAACCTCAAACAAGATTAGATTGTAATCTGAAGACATTACATTCTTATTGTCACGTTGTATGTTTTGTCCACTGCTGTTTAGAAATACAGGTATCCCGCCCCAAACCTCGGTTTTTTCTACCGCTAATTTCACTTATTGACGGTTGGCTCGCTGGGACAACCCTTGCTAACCACGGCAATGGTTACTGCTTAACCCTTGCTTATCCACGGGTTTTAACACTAACACTAGTGTTCGGCTCTTGGACCCAGTCGCATCAACCAGCCACGATGTCGCTACGCACTAGCGCCTGGTGCTAGGACCCAGCTGCGATGTCGTAATCAACCAGCCACGATGTCGCTTCTCTCTTAGGATTAAGGTAAATAACATGAATTTATTGTCGCTTCTCCGCACCCCTCCTCTCCGTGTCACCCACCACACCGCGTTCTTCCCCTCCCCTCCCTCCCACCACAAACCTTCTCCGTCGATTTCGCTTTCTCTCTCTGTGTCTGTGTGTAGATCAGTCAGTCAGATAGCCTCTCGGATTGCTGCAGATCCTGGCAGCCAATGCTCCCAAATTTACTCCCCCTATCCCCATGTCACCCACCACATCACCTTCTCCACATCCACGCCTTTTATTTGTAAACAACAAATACATTATTTAAAAAGTTTCGAAATATATGAATAAACATGTTCGAAAACACTAGGCTGCGCATATTACGCGGGGGTATAGCTAGTAGTCAATTTACCTACTCTTCTTCATCCTGCCCCTCCCCCTCCCCCCCTGCAAAATGGAAGGATTTTATTTTTATTATCATTAGACACAATCTATGTATATTGCATATACAGAAAAACCTTGATAATGCGGCACGGTCAGGCCCACGCTCCTCCCGGATTTGCCGGTATTTAGAAACCCACCTAGAAATGCCTGTGGAAGCCCTGCTCCACACACCACGTGAGCTGTAAACACAGCACTGACGCCAAACAGTGGCCGAGCTCCACCCACAGCACCGGGTGACAGAGCGGCCAATGCCGGGAACTACAAGCAGCTTCGGGAGATTTGCCGGGCATTGGAAAAAATCTCACAAAGTATGTATTTTCAAACCTAGCCGGTTTTAGGAAGTTGCCGGCTTTTGGAATGCCGGACGATCAAGGTTTTACTGTACAGCAAGATTCTTACGAGTGTGTATATGTGAAAGACAACAATGTAATGACAATCGCCAACAGCCTGCCTGATAAAAAGCAATGTTTCAGATGAAAACACACGTGAGCAACGATTCATTCCTTCACCTGCATTCATTTAAAGTGTAAATTGATGCCCAGTGCTGTGGGGAACACTGTTTGAGCGGAAGCTCCAGCATCAAATGGATCACCTCTGTCAGTGATTAAGGGTGATTTTCTGCTACCTCTCAAAGAGCTGTCTTGTGCGCTATAGCTTCCCCCTTACCTCACAACCCTCAGCAGGGGATAGGAACAAATTGAATAATTTGAATTCCTCTGGTCTAAAGGATATGAAAGTGTTATTAAAATGGAGCAGAGGGAGAGAACGGGTTTCAAATACTTCACAGATGAAATATGGTTCACAAAGACAGTACTTTGGGGTGATACATGTACCATTTCTGTAAGTAGATCACCGTAAAAATAAAATAATTAGCATTTTTATAGTTGCTCATTACATTGGAATGTTTTGCGATTAACACTCAAGTGTAGGGACTTTTTGTAGCCAAACACAGCAGCCCAAGGATCACAAATAGCCATGTGGTGAAACAAATCCTGGCCAGGACACTGGGAGAAAGTTCCTTCTCTTTATGAAGAGTCTCACAAGATTTTTAATGTCCACCTGAAGATCAGGCAGACAGGACTTTAGATTAACAGTTTGGTACCCCAACAAAGCAGCGATCCTCAAGTATGCTTTAGGCAGGTTTCCTTGCTCCACACTTCTCTATTTACCTAGCAGTAAGAAGGAACCCGGTTATTAGTCAAATGGTAGATCACTTTCCAAAAAATTGTGTCATTCAATCCAACACTGTTTGTGGGACTCTTCTATGGCCAATTAGTTGCCAAGGTTTGCACACGAAAGACACAAGTCAATCCACTTTACAATATATTCTGTTAAGTGCTTTGAAATATCTCAACAACGTGATTAGGTGTTACATCAAATGGAAGTATGATGATTATTATTAATAGTAATATGGCATTTCAGTGTTAGCCTACTCTGTGAGTACAAGACCCAACATGGGGCTTGAATTCTGCTAAGAATAATTGTGGCAGCATGAAATCAATTCAATAACACTGCTTAACAAATTCAATCACTGTATCAACAACCTACACTATCAAGAGTGCTTTTCCATTAAAAGAAACATCTCAAAATGCTTTACAGATGAGATTAATTATAAATGAATTGAATGTTGTGATACAGGCTAAATGTGGCAGCTAATCTGCACGAGTAACATACTGCAACGTAACACTGAGACCAAGATCTAATCAATTAAGAGTTTTGTAGTGAACATGAATTTGTGTTGGTCAGTTGGGTATCTGACACATGGAGAAAGCCATCAGCAGCAGATTTATGAATATCCACACCAGACTAAAAGTTCTACGTGAACAATGAAACATAAAATTCCCGTGGCTGTAATGGATGCACTCTCTCCTCGGAGGGACGCACCCTGCTTACCCAATTCCTGATTGTATTAGGCACTGGTTGAGTTTAACTATCTTAACCCGCACATCCTGTAGCTCTATGGTTGGAGCACTCGGCATCCAAGCAAGAGAACTGGGTTTGATTCCTGGTAGGGCAAAATCTTGGGCAAGTTTCCTTACTCCACATGCCTGATAACAATCCCTCAAGAAAAATAAATTAGTCACTTAAATCCACGACTGTTTGTGGGACACTGCTGCGTGCAATTGGCTTCACATTTCGCCCACAAATATACCGTCAATTCACTTTAGAGTATTCTATAAAGTGCCTTGAGACATCTACAAAAAAAAATGAAAAGCATTATATCAAACGCAAAGATTATTATTAATAAAGATGTATTTAATACAGATTATTGTATAGAGACAAATGGGGCAGCCAAGCTGCCCCATTTGTCATCCCACTGACAACATTACTAAATAAATTGAACAGAGCAGATCTTTCTAAAACACCACCAACTCAGGCAGCCCAGCAGAAATTCCTTGAATAATCCCAATACAAATGCCAAGCAAGCGCTCTCCTCCTCCGGGCTGCAGTAACAGCTTTTCTCTGTGTTGTGCACCCACTCATGAGTGCCCACCTTTGATCCTGCCTAAATCTAGCTCTGAGTGGGGGGGGGAAGGCTCTGTCATCATCATCCTAATGTGGCCGGCATTCCGAGACTGGTCCCACCCAGAGCAAGGAAGCAACAGTAGCAATAATAAATTCTAATAATCCTTCCATTTGATAGTGCCTTATCACAACTTCAAGGTGTCTCAAAGCGCTTCAGAGGATATACTGTAAAATGAATTGACTGTATATTTTGCAGGGGAAACCCAGTATCCAATTGGTGAGGGAGCGAGCAAGCACCGGCACAGCACAATGGGGAAAGAGATTGGAGAGCTCCAGTGGAGGAACGAGATCCAATATGGACATCACAGAGTTAACGGGCTCCTCCTATGCTATAAACATTCACCAATATTATGATAAAAATGTTCTGAAACATGCTGGGATCTATCTTCCAGAAACAGCCTCCCAGCAGCTCAGCAACTCTATTCACAAGGCGAGGTTTACTAATTGTATACTCGCTGTTTATTCAGGAAGGTTTAAAGTGCACTTCAGTTATTTGCCGAGAATTACATATCTATGTAGGTTAAAAGATGTTACCAAGCAAAATTTCTGCTTCTATTTAAACCACTGGCAGATCATCAGCA
This sequence comes from Hydrolagus colliei, assembly GCA_035084275.1. Lineage (NCBI taxonomy): Eukaryota > Metazoa > Chordata > Chondrichthyes > Chimaeriformes > Chimaeridae > Hydrolagus > Hydrolagus colliei. Next base: position 9,562,166 of record CM068767.1, read on the forward strand.
TATGCTGAACGACTGAAAGAGCCCAGCCTCTAATGCCACTAATGGGTTGATTACACGATGCATGGGGGGGCTGAACAAACGCATGCTTAATGGGCTGCACGGTGCACCGCACTCCTCGGGATAAACACAGCCATTCCCCCAGGCCCACACCTGATACAGGATGCACATCTGCAGCACCACATCCATCAGCAGACACCTGCACCAAGGCACATGCGCAGGTAGGTGGGCACACAGATTGCAGCAGGTGGACAGATGGCCATTGGAATAGAAGCTGTTTGGAAGCTGGAGTTTCGGGGTAGATTTGTGGAAAGCCCCTTCAGTAAGGTTTACCGTGAAGCGATTTGAGATGTCTAGAAGATGTGATAAGCCGCTATATCAAATGCAAGGATTATTATTTCCCACCGACAATCACAAGGCCTAGAATACAGAATAAGATTAGTGCGGGGAGGAGAGGAAGGGATCCTCAGTTAAAGGAAGTTGGGTCCATGAAAAGAGTACAGTTAAGTGAAAGAAGCCATGGGGGGTAGTAGAAACGAACAGATTAGACAACAAAGTTCATGGAAAAACAGGCTATTCTGAAATATTGCTATGGGGTAGGAAAGGCGGATATATCACCAAGCACCTACACAAGCTGAAACCAATGGCTTGAAACCGATTTGGTGTCAGAATCCCTGGATATTTTTTGCCAACAAGGTACAAGTCAGAAACAAAAGGTCCAAAGTGAAACCAACGGTCACTAGCAACAGTTTGGAACCTTATCAGAGGATGGGGAGCGGCTGTGTTCTCTCTGTTACGGAATTTTAATTTGCTGTGTCCCTCCGCAAAGGAAACAAATGAAAGAGGAATAAAGCACAATGTTCACGTAGCAACCAGGACTGTCAGACACCCCGCTCCCAGTAACTCACTCACTCATGGCACTGCAGTGGCAAAATACAGACACCCTCAGCAAATAACACCCTTCACTACAACCATCACTGCTCCCCAATACACACACCACATACCCCAATACAAATACAACACAAACACAATGCACAAACACACATTCCAACATCTGATGGGCTGATTTCAAACTGCACTTTCCCTGCAGTTCCGTAGGATTTCCTTAAAACTCCTTTGAGACGCCATGAAAGAATTTTATTCATTACAAAAATCCGGATATCCTAACAGATATTCTGGGTAGAGAAGCCCAGTTAGTATGTAAATATACATGCCCCAGACACCTTTTTTTTGCATGTTGATATGGGGGAGGGGGGGGGGGGGGAGAGGGGAGGGGGGGGGGGGGAAAGAAAGGAAAACATTTTTTTCAAAGCCACAAATAATCAACCCTTTCAGAATTCCAGCAAATGCTTCACAGATATTGGTGGGCGGAAAACAATTGCGAACCCTGCATGACTTCCGAGGGCAATTCTTTGCAGGAATGCACACAAACGCCAGGCTCTCTTACCATTATTTATCGTGAGTTCTGGGAAACAATTTACACAAATGCTTTTCCTCATCAAGCCGCAACACAAGTGAACCAGCTTTATAATACAGTAATAATAATCCTTGCATTTGATATAGCACCTTATAATGTCTTCGACGTCTCAAAAGCCCTTCACAGAATATACCGTAAAGTGAATTGCCTGTGCGAGAACATGATAGCATGAAGAGTAATCAGCTGCCCTGCTTCACATGAGGTTCAACGTAATAATCCTTGCACTTAATACAACGCTTCATCATATTCACATACAACTGAAAGGGCCTCAGAATAGTCTTTGAATTTTCATGACTGTGTTCATAAGCAAATGGAACAGCCAATTTGTACTGTCCCACAAAAGGACATGAAGTGTGTGACCAATTTTATTCTAGGCTTTGTTGGCCAGGACAACAACTTGGATTTATATAGCGTCCTCCTCGCCAGGTGGATCCCGGGGCTGAGCCAGGGAGAGGTGCAGAAAGGTGACCAAAAGTGTGGTCGAAAAGAAAAGTCTTCAGGCTCAACCTGAAAATAGAAAAGGAGGAGGCGAGGCGAAGGGAGTAAGGGAGTTCCAGAGCTTTGGGGGGTAGTGGCTGAAGGCACAGCCGCCGATGGTGGAATGGAGGATTAATAATCCTTGCAAAGGAAATAGTGCTTTTGATGTCTTCTAGACGTCTCAAAAGAGCTTCTCAGAATATAGTGTAATGTGACTGTACATTTGTGTGCAGAAATCCAGTAACCAATTGCACACAGCAGTGTCTCACAAACAGTAGTGAATTGAAATGACCAATTTATTTTTTTCTTGAAGACTTTTTATCAGGCGTGTGGATCAAGGAAACTTTCCCAGGGTCTCACCCTGCCTGGAATCAAACCGAGGTCTTTCGCTTGTAAGGCGAGAGCTCTTAACTACTGAGCTACAGGACTCCACAGATTTGTTATTGTTATTAAGTGCTCTGTATGAACGCTGTGTGGCATGGTTGTCTGCAGAGTATCTAATAAATTAATTCATGCCTTCTTCACATTCCAGCTCGGCTTCGCAAATGCCCTGCTGGTCGACCTTCCCAATTCCTCCCTCCATAGGTTGCAGATAATCCAGAACTCTGTGGCCCATGTCCTCTAGCGCTCCAAGCTTCGTGACCCCATCTCCCCCATCCTCTCCCGACCACATTGGCTCCCCATCACCCAGAGGATCTAATTCAAAATCCTGGTCCTCACATTCAAAGGCGCGATACAAATGTAATTTTCCTGTTGTTGCAAATTGGTCATTTAAATCCAATTCACAATTCACTTTACAGCATATTCTGTGAAGTGTTTTGTGAGACGTCTGGAAGGCATGAAGAGCGCTATATATATATATATATATCTATCAAACGCAAGGATTATTATTGTTAATAAGTGCTATATGGCAGGGTTGCCTGCAGAGTATCTCAAGGCTCTCTCCTCGGGCCCTAGCTTTCCTCATCTACAAACTCCGTCCTGATGACATCACCCACAGAGGACTCACTACCACATCTTCCTCAGCTCCTGCTAACATCTCCCCACTGATGGCTATGATCTCTTCAACCTCTTGGCTTCTCCCTCAAAGTCACTGAACCTTTGTGCAACCGGTATCCTCCCTATCCCAAATCCAGTCCCTGTCTAGGACCGCTTTCCTCCATCTCCACCACTTCGGCCACTTTCAACCCTCTCTCACACCTAAATGCCACACAACCCTCACATGTGACCTCCTGTGTTGATTTCTCAGATGCCTTCCTTCCTTCTTGTTCGGCTTAAGCCCTGCCCTCAGTACAGAGACTGCGCTTGTGAAAGTCACAAACGATATCCTCTCTATCTGTGACCAGGGCTCCCTCTGCCTCCTTGTTCTCCTGGATGTCTCCGCCGCCTTCGACACAGTCGATCACACCATACTCCTCGGTGGGACTGCACTCGCCTGGTTTGAGTTCTACCTCAACAAAACTACATCTCTACAAGCGGCTTTTCCTCTCGCTTTCACCCTGTCACCCGCGGGGTACCCCAAGGATCCATCCTTAGCCCCCCCTTCTCTTCCTGATCTACATGCTCCCTCTTGGTGCTGTCATCCGCAGACGTGGGGTAAACTTCCCCATGTATGCGGATGACACCCAACCGTACTTTTCCACCTCAATTTGCGACCCCAGTCACCTGATGTTCTGTCGGACACCAAGAGCTGGATGAGCGCAAACTTCTTGCAGCTAAATGTTGACAAGACGGAAGCCATACTCTTTGGCTCTCATTGATGTCTTCAGTCCCAAGTCTCTCACCTCCTCCACCTACCCAACTTGCCCCTAAAACTCTCCGAACCCGTACCCAACCTAGGCGTCAGGTTCAACCCCCAATTATCCTTCAGCATGTGTATACTATGTGAGTGTGTGTGTGTTCACTGTGTGTGTATGTGCAGTGTGTGTGTACGCTATATGTGTACATTGTGTGTATGTGTGTACACTATATGTGAGTGTGTGTTCACCGTATGTGTACACTGTACATAAACAGTGAGAAAACTGTGTACACTATGAGTGTGTGTATACTATGTGTGTTCACTGTGTGTATACACTGTGTTTGTGTGCACTGTGTTCACTGTGTGATTGTGAACAGAGTAAATGTGTACAGTGTGTATACACGACCTGTGTGTACACTGTGTGAGTGTGAACACTGTGGGTATGTACCCTGTGAGTGTGTACACTATGTGAGTGTGTACATGGTGTGAGTGTGTACACGGTGTGAGTGTGTACAGTGAGTGTGTACATGGTGTGAGTGTGTATGTACATGGTGAGTGTGTACACGGTGTGAGTGTGTACACGGTGTGAGTGTGTACAGTGAGTGTGTACACGGTGTGAGTGTGTACAGTGAGTGTGTACACGGTGTGAGTGTGTACAGTGAGTGTGTACACGGTGTGAGTGTGTACAGTGAGTGTGTACAGTGTGAGTGTGTACAGTGAGTGTGTACAGTGTGAGTGTGTACATGGTGTGAGTGTGTACACGGTGTGAGTGTGTACAGTGAGTGTGTACACGGTGTGAGTGTGTACAGTGAGTGTGTACAGTGAGTGTGTACCCAGTGTGAGTGTGTACAGTGTGAGTGTGTACAGTGAGTGTGTACAGTGTGAGTGTGTACAGTGAGTGTGTACACGGTGTGAGTGTGTACAATGAGTGTGTACAGTGAGTGTGTACACGGTGTGAGTGTGTACACAGTGTGAGTGTGTACAGTGAGTGTGTACAGTGTGAGTGTGTTCTTACCTGCGGGCAGAGCGGGGCCGCTGAGCGGCGCGAGTCTCCGGGTCTCGGCGCCATCACCGCGGCCGGCGAGCGGTTTACTGTCCTCCGTCATTGTGCGGATCTTGGTCTGAGGAGAACGACATTGCGGGTGTGAGCCGCGAGCGGGAGACCGGGGAGAGAGACGCGGGGCCGGGGACCGCCCCTTTAAACAGACCGCATCATCCCAGCTCGGGGCGGGCAGATGGGCGGGGGGAACAACCACAGGCAGTAATAACACCCTCTTCCCCTTACACCCCCCACTCCCCGCACACAATCCTATCACAAAGTAAACCCACAACTGCTACTGAAACCCGCACCTTCACCTGAGTTCCGGCCGAGAGGCTCTGTGTCTCTCCCCCCCCCCCACTCCTCCCCACCCCTGCGGACAGTGGTCTCGTCCACACCGATTATCTGTCGGAGGTTTTTTTTGCTCCTCACTGGACTCTGCTCAGAGGCACGTGCGTCCGTCCAGCTGTCACTCAAACCCTCTCCCCCCACCCCCCCCCTCCCCCACGTGGTGCAAGGTGTGAAGATGGCTTCTCTCCCTGTCACTGCAGTTCTGACCAGGGCTGGAGAGCAATACACAATAACAATAATAATCCTTGCATTTGATATCGCGGCTTTTCACGTCTTATCCACGTCTCTCAAAGCGCTTCACAGAATAGACTGTAAAGTGAATTATTGACTGTATCTTTGTGGGCGAATCGCGGCCAGCCGACTGCGCACCCCATTGTCCCCACAAATAGCCGTGGATTGAAATGGCCAATTTTTATGCAGTGTGTGCACTAGACTGTACCGGACTGATAATAACAGTCCTTGCATTTGAGATAGCGCCTGGTCACGTCCTCGAGGCAGCTCCAAGCATTCCACGCGGTCCTTCCGGGAAAGTCAAAATGGCCGGGAACGCTCAGCAGCTCTGGAGAAAGGAAAAAAGAGTCAACTTTGTGGGTCGGCAACTCTTCGTCAGAACTGGTCGTCAGGTCGTGGACCCGAAACGTTTGACACACTGTTCCTCTCTGCAGAGCCTGCTGAGCGTTCCCAGCCATTTCTGTTTTTGTTTCAGATTTCCAGCATCTGCAGTATTTTGCGGGGGTTATTTTTCTCTACCGGAAAAGACAATTGACTTGTTTATATTTTGTGGGCGAGACCAGGGGGAGCCAACTGCGCACAGCAGTCTGTCTCCCAGAAACGGTCATGGATTGAAGTGACCGATTTGTTATTCTTACACTGCAACAAAGCTCAGGTTTTTTTGGGGGGTGGGGTTGGGTTGGGGGTGGTGGGGTGTGTGTGGGGGGGTGTCAGCCGGGTGTCTTGACACATGTAGAAACTCATTGCTGTTGCTTAAGAGCATCCAAACCGAACTGAGAATTTCATGCATTCCACCTACACATGGAAACCCCAGAAATAGATTGTTGGCGTGGGAACGCACTCTCTCTCTCTCTCTGGAGGGACACATCCTCTTTACATCCTCTTTACCTAATTCCAGAGAGTATTAGCCACAGGTTGGCAAGAGTCAAGACTGGGGTGCGGTGGGGTGACCTCTAGCGTGTGCGTTGAGTGTAACGACTGGAATCTAACCAGTTAAAACTACACAGCTCGCCCATTGATTTTGCTTTCTGCTGCTTGTCCAGCCAGGATCAGGGAAAATGTTTGGCCTGTGGTGGGACAAGATTTGAGGCGCAGACTGATTCCAGGTTCCAGGAATTTACATTAAAACCTTCAGACATGGGCATCTCCAGTTCCTACATTGCCTTCCTTCAGTCTGTGAGCTCTTGTGTCTGAGGGACGAGAAGGTTGGCTCTCGGAGCTCATCGAAGTAACAGTCCAGTTGGGTGCCAGCCACATTGTGGTGTGCTCACGCCAATTCTGTGGAATGTTCATAAATAATTGCTGGCACAGCGCAAGTGCTGGGTACCGTTTTGGCTCCCCTCAAGCCCTCATGGTGAAGGAACCATCTGGTCAGCCCCACACAGTGCTGGCTTAGTGCAGAGGTGTAATTTTGGGACAGCAAGGTCCATCAAACAGCCATGAGGCTAAGCATCATCAGCAGGACATTGGGAGAAATTCCCTTCTTGTTACGAATAGCGTCACAGGACGTTTAATGTTCATCTGAAAAGTTGTTTAATCTGAAGCACAGCAACTCTGTCAACTTAACGCTCCTCCAGTACCAGACTTGGGGCTTGAAGCATCTATTTAGATTTGGGTATTAAATCGATTCCCAAGTCTTGGGTTTATGGAGACATATTGACAGCGGAAATGTAGCCATTTGTTCTGTACCTAACGGGTAGCTGGCAGGTTAAGCTTCTCTGTAACAGCAAGTGTGACACTGCTCAGCTGTTTGCTGTGTGGTTCTGACTGCAGTCACAATGTTCTTGCTGTTTCAATCTCAAACAAAGGAGGCTTGACAGAGCTCCTTTGCCAACTCCCTCTCGTTTTGATTCATGATTCCTTCATAGTGGACAAAAGGCATCGCCTGTTTTGGTGGCATTCTGTACTAGGATGGAAGCTCTCCTTTCACATCCCTTGTTCATTAATGCCACTCCCCCACCACCCCAGCTGACTTCTAAACACCAACTGCCCTGTCACACACTGTCTGTCTGTCAATGGGAAACCAAGATCCGTCTGTGCCTGTTCAGGAGGATGTTAAAGATCTCATGGTAATATTCACAGGGAGGAGGCAGGTTCTCTCTCTCCTCTCTCTCAGTATCCTGCCCAGGAATCTTCCAGAACAAATTGGTCATTTATAGTACTTCATGGCTGTTAGACGGTGTGCCAATTGCCCGCCTCTTTGGCCTGCAAAATACAATCACTAAACTTTACAGCAAATCTCATGAAGCGTTTGAAGATGTCTCAATGATGTGATAAAGCACCCTATCAAATGCAACAATTATTATATCATAGCAGCAATGCACCCTTTACCTTTGGTTCAGCTCACACTTACGGACATTCACTGTAGCTGTTTGGCTCCAGACTCTTTTGAAATAATGTAAACTATCTATTGGCTTTTCCTCAAGGTTTCAGCTCAGAGGAACATATTCACTCCACATGTGACACACGCTCCAACTTCCTGCACCATCTCAGTATATTCTGTGTAGCGCTTTGAGACGTCTAGAAGATGTGAAAAGCACTATAACAAATGCAAGGATTATGTGCAATCTCTCCTGTATCGACACACCCTCCCAATCTTCCCAGAAATTATTAGGTGCAGGTTAGCAAAAGCCAAGGCTTGGGGACACCACAATGCACACTGGATAACTGCTGAAGTCCAACCAGCTAAAACCATATAGATTGCTAATTGAGAGGATTGTCTGGCAAGCTTCCAGCTGCTTCTCAAACTGGGACCATCCTACTTTGATTTGCAGAGTTAACAGGAACCGAGTAGGAAGAATCCATGCAGAACTTGTTAATGCGCAGAGAGGGGAATTATGGATGAGAATGTAGCAGAGACAGACAGAGAAGGGGAGAAGAGCAGAGAGAGAAGCATCACTCAGTGATATATTCCTTTTTTTTAGTTGACGCTGCAGCCAATTTATGTTTTGTGTGAAGTCTGCTTATCTGCAAAGGGCTCAGTCCCCATTAGTATTTAATAATTCCTGGATTTAAGATAGCACCTTATCATGTTGTTGAGAAATCCTAAAGTGCTTCGTGGAATGTACTGTAAAGTGAATTGACTGTGCATTTTATGGGAGAAACGCGACAGCCATCCTATTTGGATGTGGAGTCAGTGGTCAGAGCACTCGCCTTGCAAGCGAGAGATCTGCGTTGGAATCCAGGTAGGGTTAAACCTTGGGCAAGTTTCCTCACTCCACATGCATGTTAATAGTCCCTCAAAATAAAAGTAATAAATTGATCATCTCAATCCACGACTGTTTGTGCCAAATTTCACCCACAAATATACAGTGAATTAACTTTACAGTATATTCTGAGAAGTGCTTTGAGATGTCTAGAAGATGTGAAAAGCGCTATATCAAATACAAGGATTATTCTTATTCTTATTTGCAGGAAGGGAACTTGTCGAAATGTTTGAATTTCATATCTTATCAAATATACGTGCATCAATAATTATGCCTGCAGTTTTTAATGATGCGGGTGTGTTGGGCTGTTGGCAGGATCCCGTCTGAATCATATATGAGGATCCCCTTAAAACACAGTATAACAATACGTTGATGAAAAAACAACTCAAAGACCGTATCTTAGCTTGACACTGTGGACTCAGAAAACAAACAAGACTGGGAATAAGACTACTTGTATGAGCAACTTGTCAAATTCACGGTCTGCCTTCTGATCAACACAGAAGCAGACGCATTGACACTCACTCCTAAAGGTGTATTCAGCGGCAATGATCAACGCTGACATTGATGCTCTCTCGAATGGCATCAAGGCAATGTCAGCTCTCTGCTGCTTCAACCTCCAAATGCAGGTCGATCCCCGTTACAACGCACTCGGTGTGATCAGCTATTAGCTACTGAGGTTCCTGTGCAGTCCCAGCACATAGGAAGTCCTGTCAGCAGCTGCCAGTTCCACAGGAAGTAATGTCAGTAATGATCATTTTTATAGAATACCAGCGGATCTGGCCCCTTTGATCCATATCTGCTCAGCTAACCCCAAAGAGACTGAAATAACATTTCCTGCAAAGGTATCGTATGATAGTCAATCTAAATTGGATTTTGTGATTGGCTGCCAAGTATTGCTAAGTACCCAGTTATCCTTCCTCCCTCACATCCAGTCCCTCATCAGCACCGCTGTCTTCCATCTCCCCCACATTGCCCCTTTCTGCCAATACCTCACCATCAAAGCTACCAAAACCCTTCTCCATGCCTTTATCATCTGTCTCCTGCACTATTCCAATGCCCTCCTCGCTGGTCTCCCCTCCTCCACCATCCACAAAATTCAACTCATACAAAACTCCACCACCTGCATTCTTACCAGCACCAAACTCCGTACCTCGATTACCCCAATCCTTGCCAATCCTTGCCACTGGCTCCCTGCTACAGAATAGATCGACTTCAAGACCCTCCCTCTTGTGTTTAAATCTCTTCTCTCCTCTGCACCCTCCCACCTCTCTAATCCCCTGTGTCCTCACAGCGGTACCCGCTGCTTCTGCTCTACTGGGTCCAGCCTCCTCTATGTCCCCGAATCCTCCACCCCACCATCGGTGGCCGTGCTTTCAGCCACTACGCCCTGAAACTTTGGAACTCCCTCCCTCAACCCCTTCACCTCGCCCCCTCCTTCCCCATCTTCATGTAGCACCTGAAGGTAATAATAATAATACTTGCATTTGATATAGCGCTTTTCACATCTTATCGACGTCTCAAAGTGCTTCACAGAATACACTCCCTCCCAGCGTGGAGGGCACTATATAGATGCAAGTTGGTGATGTATTGAACCTTGATCAATTGTACTTTTCTCTGCTGCACAGTTTTCATTTCAAGCTTATCCTTAAACAATCCAGAAACGTCAGTAACTGGTCTCGTATTCATGCTTTCAGAATTCTGTCAAGAACAAAGGACAAAGTGGAAGGTCTGGCTGTGTGTGGGATTGTCTGTTAGTATTCATGGCCTTGGGGCTTGGCTGTGCAATGCTTACTTTAGGAATCAGCTGTTTGGCTCCTTTAACCAGCAGAATAATAATATTAATGCTTGTATTTGTTAGAGTGCCTTATCATGACTTCGAGACGTCTCAAAGAGCTTCACATACTGTGTATTTAGAATATATTCTACTAAATGTGGCAGCCGATTGCCACATGATCTTCCCCACTCCCTACAAATGTTTTTTAATCAGTCCCATTGCTTTTATAGATCTCTGTTGACTAGTATACATCTCTCCGCCCCTGCTCTGGCCTCCTCTTAAGAGAGTGCAGTTTTCAGGTTGCTGGTTGCCCTGTCCAAGTGTTCGTGTCTGTGCAGAGTGACTTGACTGAAGAAGGGTTACAACGAGCCGGACCTCTTCCCATCCAGCTGTGACACACACACACGCACATACACACACACACACACATACATACACACACACACAATCAGTGTGCTGGAGAGGGACCAGGAGCAGGAAGCTTGGCTGTTTTTCCCTCCCTACCCCTGGGAAGACTGCGTTCACCCGCCCTCAGAGCCCTGCCTCAGATGAGGAAACTCACTTGGGATTGTCCAGGATTCCAACCAGTGAGCAACTAAATTGGTTCCCCACCGCCCCACACTACCCCCCAAAAACATCTCTCCCAAATTATACAATAATCAGAAATTGCAGTATACAGATACAGAGTGGGCTGATTCCTTATTGACAGAGGCCAGTGAGTCCACTTCCATGCTTTGGCTTACTTCCCTACACCCAACACACACACACACACATTAATAATAATTAGATATTTGAACTATCGAATTCCCCGTTAAAATAATTTATTACATCGTTTACAAGCTGGGATACGTAGGAAGGGGTCCTATATAAAGTACCGGGGGTGAATTTGAGTGAGGGGTGAGATAATGGGAATTAGATACACAGCTTCTAATTTATCCATTTGCCCAGTAAACACAGTGATATCTCAGCCATATAGAAAGCCTGCAGAGTCCTGGCAACGCACTCTGATCTATTTGATCCATGTTGGGACTTTGTCTAATCACATTATCGAAGCTGATGCTAAAATTCAGTGCTGGGGGAGTCCTGCATTGTTGGAGTAGCCATCCTTCAGATGAGAAATTAAACCGAGGTCCTGTGTGCCTGTCTGGGTGGACGTTAAAGATCTGTTGGGAATATTCAAAAAGAGGAGGGAGTCTTTCCCTTCCAGTGTCCTGGCCAACAATCCCCCAAATAAAATTGGTCACTCACTCCATGAACGTTTGTGGGATACTGCTGGGTTCATGCACAAAATACACCCACTGTAATACACTTTACAGTATATCCTGTGAAGCACTTTGAGACATCTTGCCAACATGATGAGGTGCTACATCAAATGCAAGTATTATTATTAGAGGTAGCATCTTGCAGACTTTGCTATTTACCTCATCAAAACCCTTCATAATGTTGAAGAGCTCCATCAGGTCATCATCCCTCAACCATCCCAGCTCTAGTGAACAGTCATCACTGGAGCCCTTGTCACTGGTTGATATATTGGGTTAATCTACTCTGTAGCTTTTCCATCAATTTAAAAAATCTTTCCTTCACTGAGAAACCTATAGAGCCCAATCCCTGGGGTAGAGTTCAGGATCAAGCTTCAAACCAAAGGAAGAGAAGATGAAATAAATGAGGAGATGGTGTTCAACAGAGCAAGGCATTTGCTGAAGGGAAATTCAACCTAGTCTTGGCCTGTGAGATCATTTTATCTTAAATTTTTTTGAATTGCACAGAATTGAGGTCAATGCAGTTTAATTTAAAAGATGATCCTTTTTTCTTCAAAAAAGGAAGAAATCTTTTAACAAATTAAGAGTGGATTTAGGAATTTTCCACGATTGTCAAACCGAAAGGTCTCACTGGCTAAGGCTGAATTTCTATCAACGAGGCCCTTCTGTGTGTGAAATGGAAACAGAATACAGTCGGCAGGCTTGACCATAATACTCTATAGCAACTTGAGATGTTTCCATGTAAAGGTTTTTTTTTAAAAAAACATGTTTTGTTTGTTACTTCATTTCTAAGAAAACAAAATTTTTATCACTTAATCTCCGCCTGTTTATGGGACACTGCTGTGCGCAATTGGCTGTCGCGTTTCGCCCACAAATAGACAGTCAACTAATTTCACACTATATTCTGTAAAGCACTTTGAGACGTCAAGAAGACGTGACAAGGCGCTGTATCAAATGCTAGGATTATTATTAGAATCAAGTCCTTCCCACCCTCTCGCCATCCCCATTCTCACTTTGGGTTGTTCTCAGTTGCTCGCAATCCCAGTGGCCTGTTTGTAACCAATCACTAATGGAAAAAGAGACCTTGAACGTCTGCCTCCTCACACTCGTCGATCCATCAGCTCAGACAAGCTCAGCCTCTCACTCCTTAGTAGAGTATAGCAACATCAAGAACACTTTATACTTGCCCCGAGCAGAACAAAGGAGAATAGGATGTGTCTCCACAGATAGACGAAAGGGATGAGGAAAATTACTGATTGCAACTGCCTCAACTCTGGGCAGTCAATTACTCACTCCCGGAAGTCAATCATGACACCTCCACTGTCCCGACAAACAAGCATTAATTCCACTTCACAAATAACCCTTCTTTAAAAGAATCTGTGGATGCCGCAGTGCCCGACCCCCTCACTCGCCCATCAATCTCACTCGCCACCGGCTGCTCCCACCCACAAGCAGCGCAAGTGGAATGTCCAGAGGGACTTCCATTGAGGCACCTTCACCCAAGCCAAGGATCCAGGAGGAGAAATGGTGGGTGGGGTAGGAAGTGAATTTGCACCTAACAAATTGAGCAATCGTTTACAGTACTATGTTGAGGTGAAGAATTGTCAGCCTGATTCAGCCGCTTGCACTCTTGCCACATAAAAACCATAGAAACTGGCAGCACAGGAAGCCATTCACACCATCATCTGGGTCATTCCCTCAAGAGCAATTCCTTCTTGAAGGCTAATATGGATTCTGCCTGAACCACTGATCCCGGATAAGGATCTATGTACATTAACCCCAAGCCCCTATGCTCCATTTAATATTTTATCTCCAACATACACTTACCCTTAGTCTTCCTCCCAAAATGTATATCAATGACCCAGATGAGGACATTGAACTTAAAATATCTAAATTCGCAGATGATACAAAACTAGGTGGGAGAGAGAGTAAACACAAAGGATAACACAAAAAAATGCAACAGGATATAGATAGGCTAGGTGAGTGGGCAAGAATGTGGCAGATGAAATATAATGTGGGGAAATGTGAAGTTATTAACCTAGGTAGTAAAAATGGAAAAGCAGATTATTTTCTAGAATGGGAGAGACTAGATAGTGTTAGTGATCAGAGGGACTGATCAACCATAATCTTCTTGAATGGCGGGGAAGGCTCGAGGGGCTGAATGGTCTACTCCTGCTCCTTATTCTTATGTTCTTATGCATAACCACACATTTTTCCGCATCAAATTTCATTTGCCATTGTTCTGTCCAATCAGCAAATCTTGCTCGCCCCCCAAAAAGCCATGAATTGAGATTAAACCCTTTGGGTCTTTTGAGTCTTCAGAACAGTATTATGAATTTCAGATTGTGCATAATTTCTTCATAATTTCTGACTTTAGTCACTAAGTCCCTACCTCTGGACTTAACTCTTTATTATTCCACCTCACTCCTTTCTATCTGACTGTACATCACCGCTTAAAACCTATCTCTTGGCCCACGCTTATCACAACCTCCCACTCCCCCTCCTTGCTGCCGTGAAGCCCTCTGAGACATTATCCCACGTGACCAGCATTCTGTAAAAGCAAGTTGGTGTTGAATTTAGTCTTAAATTGGAACCTGGCTAATTCAAGCAAATCATCTTCCATATCTTCAGCAAAACATAAATTCCTAAGACCAAGGCTAAGATTGTTGGGAATTCGGTGTCTCTGGACTTTCTCACTGGGCAGAGGAGAGATCTCAGAAATGCACCATTGACTGTACACACACACAACAATCTGTATTGATTAGGAGGCGAACATTGCTTGCAAACAAAATCATTACTGATTATATTAATCTCGTGTGCCAGTCCCTACCTACAAATTCATTACTAAACCCAATCACTGTCTAGTAACACAAGGTAAGGCTGCTATTTCATTATGGATTGTATCACCCCAGTGACTGCAGCCATCTTCCTGCATAATCATTGCTGATTATATCAAGCTTGCTTAGATAGCTCCAGGCCTCAGCTGCCTTCTCCATTACTGAATCAGACAAGCACGGGAACAGATCCTGGATCCAGCTCAAAGAATTACAACAATATACACTTACATACACTTACACAGCATCACGTGTCAGATGAATGTCTTGGAAGCGCTTGATGAGATGATGGGGATCATTGAGAGGGAGGGTGGAAAGGGAGCTTCAGGTAAAAGATCACATTTTGAGGCTTGTAGAGCTGAGGAGGCAATATGGATTGTCTCTGGTTTTAGAGGAATGAGCTATGAACATCGATTAGACAAGCTGCAGGGCTGTTCAGTATTCAATATACACCTTATAGAGGTGTACGCAATTTTAACAACAGAATTGATAAGGGGGAAACCGAGTTCAACACTGCAGGATGCAGAGGGTACATTTAGAGTTGTAAACGGGCAATTTCAGGACAGAGAGCAAGTTATTCTTTATCCAAAGGGAATTAATGATTGGAATAGGTTCCCAGTAAGGGTGGTTGAGGCCAGATCACCCAAACTATTATAAAAGCAGCTCAATGCTGTGATGGGAGGGATGTAGGTGGGTGGTCTGGAGAGATGGGCCAAAGGGGCGTCTTCAACCAAACCAATCATAGTCTTGTGAAGATGGGGGGTGGGAGAGGGGACCAAGAGACAACTGGAATCATCAGTTTTACATGATTGTGGAGTCACTAAGTGATGAGCCTTGCAAGCGAGAGAGGACCTGGGTTTGATCCCCTTGTAATGCGAAATGTTGAGCAAGTTTCCTTACTCCACAATCCTCTGTTTACCCAGCAGTCAGTAAGAACCTGGTTGTCAATTGACTGGCGGATTCTGGGGTTAATAAGCCCTCCAAAAAACAATAATAATAATAATAATTTACTCACTCAATCCACGACTGTTTGTGGGACGCTGCTGTGCGCAATTGGCTGTCACGTGTTGCCCAGAAAATATACAATTGATTCACTTTAAAGTATATTCTGTGAAGCGCTTTGAGAAGTCTCAAAGACGTGATGAGGCTCCACATCAAATACAAGGCTTATTGTTAAACTAGGCCCCATATTGTCAAAGGGCATTGCAGAGCTGAACCTGTTTTTCTGAATACCCAAGCAAATCCTCTCTGGCTGGGCATGTCTGGCCACTGTGCTTGCTGGGCTCTGGCCTAGTGACTAACTGATTCTCTGGTTGAGTTAAGCCAGTATTCTACTCAGAGTGGGGGAATGGAGATCTTTAATTATCGACCGGCCACATTTGATCCCATTTATCAAAGTTGTGATAATTATCACCGGTGACAATTAACAGCCATTACAATTTCTCACCCACATCAGCAACACATCAGCAAAGCGAAGGAGAAGTCCTTCAGAATGAATATTTGTGGGTCTGGAAATCATTTAACGTTAATTAGATTCATTGCGATATTGAAGTGCTGTGACAATGAGGGAGGGTTTCAACCAAATTAGTTTAGGAGCGGAGAGCCCAGAGCCCATCAGACAATGACTTGCCATTTTAATGGACCATCGATAGTCATTGCAACACTGGGCTCTGCAGTTAAAAGATGAACGATTCAACTCAAACATCTATCTCCTGGACATCCTCACAAAAGAGCATTTCAGTCAAGCGATTCCTCATTCTCTCTAACTGAGGCAATAACCCTCCGGGTGCCTCACAAACATCAGATCCTTGTCTACTCTTCCGATCACTCCTCAACCACACAATCTTCTTCAGCTCTACATTCAAGTTCTTCAGATCAGACATTAAGGAATAGTCTGTCTGCCTATTCTTGTGGGGTTAACGATTCTGTGAGATGTTTGGAAAAGAGAAGTTTCTCTCAGAGTCCTGGATGACAATCGATCAGTTGGTCGTTCAATCCATGGCTCTCAGTGGGAACTTATTGCGCACATAATTATCATTCTACTATGCCATGGGTGACTATCCACCTCGGTGGTGGGATGTAAGGAGGTCTCTACTGGCTCCAACGTGACGTGCATGACAACAGAATGTTGAATTGTGCCTGCCCTCTGTGACAGTCTCTAGTTCGGTTCCTGAGCCAGGCAGGTCAGGAGTATTCCAGGCCTCTCACTGCTGATGAGCCAGCCCAGCCCCGCCTGGCTCATCGGCAGGACTTGGATGCCCAGATGAGTCACTAGGGAGTCATCACTCAGCTCCTGTTAACGCTGCAAACCAAAGCCCTCAAGGGTAGGGTGGTCCTAGTTGGACAAGCAGTGATATCAATGACAAGCTATGCAGTATTAGCACTAATACCTTCTGGAATTAGGTAAGCAGTATGTGTCCCATCAGGGGGAGAGTGCCCATTCCATTCCAACCATCTGTCTCTGGAATCTCTATGTTGGGGTATATTTACTGGATTCACAAATTAGGAAGGTTTTGTGAGGTTCTGTGAGAAGGAACCTGTTTCCAGTCTCCCGCTGTATCCATCTCACCATCGGAGGGTAGGCATTCAGCCATTCTGCCCGTCGCTCTGGAACCCCATCTGGGAGTCCCTCTGAATCTCCTCCTTCCCTCCACATTTCCAAAGGCCATCTCAAGACTACAAGTTCGGTCATCACTTCCCCGCTCCTCCCCAACCGGCGAGGGTTGGTGACGTGATTTGAGATATTCTCCTAATGTGAAAGGTGGTGTATGAACCGGTGGTGCTAGCCAGGAGACAATCGCGCTCAGTACCCCAGGAGGAGTTAAAAAAGGGGAGACAAATCCTCTTGTAGAGAGGAGTAAAATGGCAGAGAAGAGAATTAAACAATCTAGCCTCAAAAAGCGGAAAGAAAACGCAAACTGCTTATTTTCCTGGAGGGAAATAATCATTAGAGATCAGTGTTCCTCGGAAGGAATGAAAGCCATTAATTCTGTGCCTGCAGCAGCGAAATGGAACCATCCAATCGATTGCTGCAGTGCCTGGAACCACAACAAATTCAAATCATTTTCTCTCAATTAAAAATCCAGCAATGTGAAAACCAGCCTGCGGTGGCAAAGCTGATTCCAGGGCTGAGATGGTGGGGGAGGCGAACGCAACAAAGATCCTCGATCGATGTGGTAGCTACCGGTTGCATTTATAGTGCAACCTTGCACACTGAATGCGTCAGAATCAATTAACGTGGAGCGTTTAGGAACAAATGTTGTTAGACAAAGGATGGAATGGGAAGCACAGTCTGTAAGCAGTGGATATGAACAAGTAGACAAGACCACGAGACTGCGTTCGTGCGGAGTGGCTGCTCTGGTTCGGGGCAGCATGGAGAGGCTAAATTGGCACTGACTTTCCAAGGGTCAGGGAGGGTAAAATCAGCCTGAATACCTGCTCCTGGTCTCTCCGCTGGCCAGGTGGGGAGAGGTCCGGCTCTCTGTGACTCCCTCTGCGGTCGTGGTCCACGGGTTTATTGCCAAAGCTTATACCATCATATCAGCCACTAGAGCGGGGATTTAATAAACCTTATACGAGAACAATATTTTCAGATAGGCCAAGGCAATAGGACAACAGGGCATAGGGCAAGGTTAGGGCAGACACCAGGAAGCATTCAAAGGAAAATTAATGACTGCCAAAGTTTACCAGGATGGGTGGCACCTCTGACAACGCAATGCCCTCTCTCCCCGAGCACTGCATTGGAGTGTCAGTCAGACTGAGTTCCAAGCCCTAACCTCTGGGGCTTGGAATCTGCAACCTCCTAACTCAGGAGTGAAAATGTTACCAAACAAGACACTCAATAATAATAATACTTGCATCTGATAGAGCGCCTTATCATGTTGTCGAGCTGTTCCAAAGTGCTTCACATTGTTTCAACAATGTTGACTGACATTGACAGTCAAATTAAGTGAAGTAACTGTATATTTTGTCGGCAGCTAAATGCGCACAGCAATGTTTCACAAACAGATGTGGTTTGACTGACCAAGTTATTATTTAAATCTATTTTCTGAAGGGATTATTATACCCTCGGAAAGTGAACCGCCAATCGGCTAACCACCAGGTTCTGACTTGCAGCTCGGCAAACAGAGGCAACAACCACAACAACAAAATTACATTTGTCTGTGGAGGAAGGAAACTTGCCTGAGGTCTTGCCCCACCTGGGGGCAATCGAATCTGGATCCCGTCGCTTGTTCTATCTAACTAATGCACTCCAGGATTCCAAAAACTTGCAATATCGGCACCCGGTTTAATCCCTTACAGCACAATTCAGTGTTTGGCACGTTTGGAGTTTAACCTGAGCTTTGAGCAGTGTTGGTGCATGTTTATCTACATGGATGAGAGAGGACCGAGGCAATCAGTGCGATCGATCGGGAAGCTCACTTGCACTCTGTGTAAATAGTTGCTGCCAACAGCTAAGTAAAGGCCCTCGGGGATCAGTACCAGAGTACAACAATACACACACTGGGGAGAGGTTGTGGTCTCACATTAACTGTGCAGCGAGCTTTCAATGGAAATGTGGCTTCAAACCATCGAAAATATAACAGCACACAACCCAGTGTCAAGATCTGACTGCTCACCCACCGCTGTAAACATCAATTGAACAATGGGCTGAGGGATCGCGGCTGGCAGTGAGCTGAAGACCGTCGATGGAGCAAAAATTGGAAGATTGTGCAGAATTCGCACAAAAGTTTTACCAAGTCTTCATTCGGAAAACAAAATTCCTACAGTTCTTCAATGTTAATAATAATAATAATAATGAGAATCTTTGCATTTGATATAGCGCTTTTCACGTCTTATCCACGTCTCAAAGCGCTTCACAGAATATACTGTAAAGTGAATTGACTGTATATTTTGTGGGCGAAACGCGGCAGCGTCCCCCACACAAACAGTCGTGGATTGAAATGAACAATTTTATTATTGTGTTGTTTCTGGAGGGATTATTATTAGGCGTGTGGAGTAACGAAACTTGCTCAAGGTTTCACCCTGACCTGCCTGGATTTGAACACAGGTCTCATGCTTGTAAGGCGAGTGCTCTAACCATTGAGCTACGGGAGCTCTGTGTTAAGATGACACCGGTCTTGGGACAGACTGCAGGTTACTGACGGGCTGTTTGGGTTTGCTGATCTTACCCGGAGCTGCTTGCGGACGCTGAAGTTGGGGGACAGGGAACCAACCAGCTAGACCCACATACAGCGCCTCCTACAGTTTGTGTGCATGCGGGGCAGCCTTGTGGGGAGTGGTCAAGCTGGGCTGAGATGCTCAGGACAAATCAGTAAGAGGAGGCTGGGTCAGTGGTACATACTTCGGGACACTACTGTGCACATTTGGCTGCTGTGTTTTGCCCACAAAACATACATTCAATTCACTTTACAGGATATTCTTTGAGACGTTTCGAAGACGCGATAAGGCGCTGGTTCAAATACAAGGATTAATATCATTATATACCTTAGTGGGGAGAGACGTAGGATTATTGGACACACTCAAATTATATTCCAAAATAATGCTGATCCAACACGTCAATCAACAACTTACATTAGCATTACTCTTCACGTAGAAGAAACATCTCATAGTGTTTTACAGACAGAGATTAATTAGAAACGGAGTGAATGTTGCTAGGGAGACCAATGCAGCAGCTAATTTATACCAGCGACAGCCCACACACAACGCGGAGATCAGGGGCTGATTAATCGGGGGGTTTGGTGTGGAAGACGAGGGAATATTGAGTGAGCTCCACCAGGAGGCAACTCCATCCGTCTCTCACACTCACATTCCAGTGACGTAGCTCCTACCCGGATCAGGTGGGCCCCACCACGATCTGGCAGGCTCTACCTTAATGACTCAATCGATAAAAGGTCGACAGGAATTCTAATGGGGTCCCTTATGAAGGATCCTCTTCAGAAATACCTCAAGTTAGATACCTATAAATTGTCTCCGCACACATCTCCCCACAGTGACCCTAGCAGGTTGCGTTTTGAGGCATTTACCATTCAAGTCAATGCTTCCAAACAGACTCCCAACAGCTATTTCTACGTCAGTGATGTGAGGAGAGAGCTAGAAACTACATTAAATAAAATTAAAAGGATTAATTAGAAACACAGGCAGCCAGTGGCACAGACAGTAAGCTCTCTGGGAGCTACCCTACGCGAGGGGGAGCTAGACATACGCAAGTTGTTGGTTGAATGGCCTCTCTTTGAGCTTCACAGAACACCCAGGCTTTGGCATGGTTGTAGGCCTCATCATTGAGTGTGGGGGCAATGGACAAATCCAGCAAACGGAGGGCAGAGGGAATCCAGGAGTTAATGTTCCCTGGAGAAATCTATATTGGAGGCTGTGTTCATTGTGTTACCGTGACAGGACTCGCTGATTGCAGACTAATCTTTGTGAAACCTTCAGGGAGAATTTACGGACGGGCTGATTGCTGGAGTGTGTGAGGGAAGACAAAGGAGGTTGCTGGGAGGCCTGCTGGTGTCTGACAACAAACCGAATGAGAGGCTGTGCACTCACTGTGTCATCCCTCACTGCGGGGTCGGAGGTGGCCCTTCACTCTCATTACAAGACAATAGTTGACAGAAAAACTAATCGTGTATATGGTGATGCGGGGGCAGGGGGAGGTGGGGGAAGCTGCCACCCTCAGGGTCCTGGCGAGATTTTTCACAGCTCCTTCCCAACCTCAGGCTCCCCAAACTTCCCTTGTTCTCTGCCTTCAGACCGCTGGCTTTTGATTTAATGTGTGCAGGGTTTGCTCGGAGTATTTGTGAACGTTGCCAGCCGGGATTTCTTCCCTTCTCGAACAGAAAATCAAAACGTTTCCAAATTTGCGCCGAATTTAAGAACAAATTTAACAAAATTCCAACCCGACAATGAGACTGAAAGACGGCAAACCTCCCCCGAGCCGGAACCTTCAGCGTCCAGGGCCTGCTGAAGCCAGGAGCTAATCCTGTTTGACCTCGCCTTCAGTCATCTTTCCCCTCCCCCCCCCCTCTCTCTCTGCCTCCCCTCTCCAGCTCGGGTGCAATCCCTGGCACGTCTTCTACACGTGAAAACCGCAGTAAATTTCTGCTTCTTTTTGTCGTTGAATGTTTGAGAGGACAGAAATGATATCTGTATTCCAGGCAGGCTGAGCTAGTGAAAGGTTCATCTCTACTCACTGGTTAGACATACAGGCACTGCTTATCACTGGTTACACTATAATAATCCTTGCCTTTGGTAGAGTGAGTGAGTTCTCTCAAACATCTCAAATGCTTCACAAGCTGTACCGTAAAGTGTGGTGACTGTGTGTTTTGTGGGCAAACGCTGAAGCCAATTTGCACAGAGTAATTTCTCACAAACAGCCACAAAGTGAAAGCTCAATCATACGAGGGGGATTGTCGGCCGGGATGTGGGGGATTGTCGGCCGGACGGACGCGGGCCATTGGTTATGATTGATCATCACTTGAACGACAGGGGTATGAATGACTAGTTTTGCTTCTATTACCCACATTACTCAAAGATGAAACATTTCGTTCAGATTCCCTCCCCCACCCAACCCCCGCTCCTGCCTTTGCCAGGACTGTCGTGATCTTATTCTTTTAAATCCTGACATGAAAATTACCCCCCTTTGCCGGCAGCAAATGGCAAGTAAATTGGCCCGAGATTACACAGGGTCTTAAACGCCCTATGAAGGCAGTGACGGGGAGACCTGGAGAACTGTTTTCAGAACAGAAACTGACAGATATCTGGGTCCATGAGGCAGACCTTGCCGGCTGAGCTTTGGAAGAGCGCGCGATCGGAGACCACAGCACCCATCTGTTTACTGAAACTCTCTCGCAGAATTGGAAGTGCCGGAGGCTATTTCATTCTCGCTTCTGCCATCTACTTATTTGCTAGCAAATCAATGTCAGATGTATTTAAGGTGCTCACCAGGGCTCCTGAGTAAACATTCTCATTCTGCCTGAGCCGCCTGGGGCTCCCGAGAGCAGGAACAGTCCCAGAAAACCAATAATATTTTCTTGTCAAATTAAGTTTCTGATCGATGAACAAACACTCTCTGAAAACAAAGGAGGCTGCTTCTCACAAGCTAATCTGGCCTTCTCACAGGCAGACCAGTCAATGGGGCCAGAAAGTAATCTCGTTCAGCTCCTGTTGTTGCTGTGAGCCAAATGCCTAATGGATGGGATGGTCCTAGCTGGACATGCAGGGGGAAAGCTTGCCAGCTCGCAACATCAATGGCAAAGCTGTGTGGTTCTACTCTCCAGCAGTACCATCACCACCCACTCTGGGGTCTCCAAGCCTTGGCTCTTGCCAACCTGCGCCTAATACTTTCCAGAATTCGATAGTCCAACAATCTATTTTTGAGATTTCCGTGGCTAGGTGGGATGCGTGGAATTCTCAGTTTGGTTTGATTCTCTTTAGCATGGTGATGGGTCAGACATCTGACTGCCCCCACCCCCTCTCACCCCATCGCCACCCCCCCACCCCCTCTCCCCCCATCGCCACCCACCCCCCTTCCACCCAAAAAAAATATTCTCACCATGGCAAGTTCCATTTTAGATTGTGCACTTCACACAGTAAGGAGTCAGGGGCTGAAATTCCTCGCATGTAATACTGCAAACCGTTGAACAGGGATCTAGGATGGACCCTATTTGGGGTTTAAACACAAGCCAGGCTGGAGGGGCCAAATGCATGTTTCTGTGCTGTACCTTCTATGAAAACTAGGTTAATGTCTCACCTGAAGGACTGCGTCTCTGACAATGCAACATCCCCCTCCCCTCACACCCCCCCCACTACACTGTACTGGACGTCAGTCTGTGACTCATAGCCTCGATGTGGAGCTTGAACTCACAATCCTTTGACTCAAGAGATGAGAAAGCTGTCAACTGAGCCAGCCTGACACCAACAGGACCGGAGGATAAAAGTAAACATTAGTGAAAAGCAAAT
The DNA here is from genome assembly GCA_035084275.1 of Hydrolagus colliei. Lineage (NCBI taxonomy): Eukaryota > Metazoa > Chordata > Chondrichthyes > Chimaeriformes > Chimaeridae > Hydrolagus > Hydrolagus colliei. Next base: position 9,585,507 of record CM068767.1, read on the forward strand.
TTCAATAGCCAAGTGTATCAACAAAATCGTACTAAATTGTAGGTGTTGGAATATTCCATTAATCTCCAGTAACAATAGGTTATTGAAAGCCTTATTTGGGGGTTATTAAGAGCTCAGAGCTGTTTTTAGAATGAAATCAATTCACCCCTATTCCAAAGCTCTAATCAGCCAGGCTCATTTGTGTTCTCTCGTCTGGGGCAAAACGGATGTGGGTTCAAGCCCCACGTCGGCAGCTGGACGTCTCGGCTGGTGCTGCGGAGGAGGAGCGTCAAGGATGAATCATTGGATCTTTAACAGTCTCTCTTGTTAAATATTTAAATGAATAAAAAGTACTAACACAGGCAGCTTCAGCACTAAAGGCTTTAACTACCGGAATTACCACAGGCATCACACAGAGTACGTGCTGCCCCCCCCCCCCCCCCCCCCACCTCGCAGGGCCATCAATCTCACCACTGAATGGGCTCTCAGCGCCAACACGCGTTTTGCTTTTCTGCATGAACAGATCTGGGCAACTTGGCACAAATCCAGGCCTCAGTCAAATATTTATTTTTATAGCAAAAAAAAAGAGCCCGTTATTGCCACAAGGAGTCTGCAGAATAATCAGGCAATTGTCAGCCGAAACTCCCCACTGATTGTAAGGTCTTGAACAATTCCAGCCTTCCCCGGGCTGCCCATCATCAAGCAAAACCCCCTTCTGCTCCCCCCCCCCCCCCCCCCCCTCCCAGTCACTCACTGACAGCCAAGGTCTTGTCCGCAGCTGCTTCTGTTGCAGTATTGGCAGATATCTCAGCAGCAGATAGTGAATGGTTATGGAATTTCTAAAGCATGTTTTCCTGAGGAATATTAAATAATACTTGAAAGGCAATCGAACACTTTAGGAACTGCACCTTTTATTAACAATACAAAGGAGATGCCTCTTTCCATCGTGAGGAGAAAAGGTGCTGAAGTAATGATGATGTTGGTAAGAATCCTGCAGCTGCCCTCCCTCCTTCTGTTCCTGTGTTCATCAGAAATAACGTGCAGCCCTGCAGCTCAGTGCTTGGACCACTCGCGTCACAAGCAAGAGACCTGGGTTCATTTCCCGGGCAGGGCTTTGGCTAAGTTTCCCTGACTCCACACACTTCTGTTTACCTAGCAATAAGTAGGAACCTGGTTGTTAGTCAGGTTCCTGGAGGATCTGTTTTGCCAGAGGTAATCAATCCTTCCAAAAATAAATAAATCATACTAAATTGGTCACTCAATCCACGACTGTGTGTGGGGGACGCTGCTGTGCGCAATTGGCTGCCGAATTTCGCCCACAAAATATACAGTCAATTCACTTTACAGTGTATTCTGTGTAGCGCTTTGGGACGTCTAGAAGACGTGAAAAGCGCTATATCAAATGCAAGGATTATTAGTATTGTCATAATCAATTTACAGTATATCCCGTGACGTGCTTTGAGATGTCTTGAAGATGTGATAAGGTGCCACATTAATTGCAACAATTACAGTATTATTAATATTTGCTGTTCGAGGTTGACGTAGCACTTGTAACATCGAAAACAACAGATTCACAGATAATTGCTGCCATGTGTAGTGCCCGTGGATTTGTAGGCAAATATAGTGCCCACAAAAAGCCAGGGAGTGAATTTTACCTAAGGGAGCTGTTGACCAGGGCACTGAGAGAGAGAAAAACTCCCTTCTTCTTTTCAAGTAGCTCAGTGGGATCTATAATGTCCACCTGAATCACCCACAGTTGGGACTTTGGATAAACATTTCACCCGAAGGACCAGCCAGCAATGGGAGAAGAGGAGTGGAGGTTGGAATTGTGATATTTAAATGAATAATAATCTTTGCGTTGGATCCGCCAATGGATTAACAACTAGGTTCCTATTTACTGTTAAATAAGCAGAGGTGTGTGGAGTAAGGAAACTTGACCAAGGTTTCACTTCACTCGGGAATCAAACCCAGGTCCTCTTGCTTGCGAGGCGAGCGCTCTAACCACTGAGCTACAGGACTCCATACAAGCCCCACACCTCTAATCACTGTCCTAAACATCTCTATTCCCTTCTCCTATGTGCACACATCGTTTCCTCTTAAATAATTTGAGGTATTTTGCTTTCATTACAGCTTCCACCAACAAGTGAGGCCAGAACTCAACACCCATCAATTCAAACCCTTTCATCATCTTAAACCCCACCCCAATCAGATCCCCTCTCAATGGTCTCATATCAGGAGCTTTGGGGCGGGGGCATTTGAGCTGAGATGATGGGTGGGAGAACAGGTCTGAAACAGTGGGAGGGGGAAGGGATTTCAAGGTATGGACATGGAGGTTGAAGTTGATCTGCTCAGGAATTGGGACGGGGGTAACAACAAGAAAATCAACAACAAAATTAAAATTATAGAGTGCCTTTCACATTGGTAGGACGTCCCAAGGTGCTGTAATAGTCTGATGGAGCCTGGACTGGAGAGCATGTGGACTGGGAAGTTGAAATCTGAATTCAGGCTTGATGGAATTAGAATCATAGAATTGTAAAATTATACAGCACAGAAGGCCCATCGTCTCTGTGCCGGCTCTTTGAAAAAAACTGCCCAAATCAATCCTACTCGCCCGGTCTCTCCTCAATAGCCCTGCGAACTTGTCCTTCATGAATTGTGTTGGTAACTTGCCAAATACCAACCCAGGTCTAACTGGAGATTAAGTGTGGATAGAGTCAATAAGCTAACAGTATTTTGTTTGTCAGTCATACTGAGCCTGTCTCCACGAACAGTCAGACACAGACACTGAGCTACTCATGAAGTCAGAAATGCCTGCAGTGTTTGAGTTAATCACCCAAGTGTCCCATTGGTCGGGGGTTTATCCTCCAATGGAGAGAGCGTGAGAGTAAAAAGAGAACGAGAAAGAGAGCGCAAGAGAGAGAGAGAGAGAGAGAGCAACTGATTGACCCCTGTGTGGAATTCACATGCTGGTTTAATTTGACAGTCGGTTCACATATGTAGAGCTTCAGAAAGCTTAAAACTGCTTAAAATTGAGGATAAGCAGGAAATGAAGTGACTGGTAAAAACTGGAATAACTCACAATTCTCAACCTTTGGAAGAACCTTTTGGAATTATGTTGTGTTTGTGTTTATCTACAACAAACAATCTGCTTGTTTAGAAAGTCCTTGTGTGCATTCTGACCAGTCGTGCATGACTGTGATTTTTTTACCTCTGGATCCAAGAATAAATTCTTCACTGTGAGGCATTCAGACCCCAATTCCACTGGGTCTCAGCCTGTCACACCATTTTGTTTTTAGATTTAAGATGACACAAAATTGTGGAAAATTCTTAAATCTAGAAGACGGCTTTTCTTCCATAGCTGGAAAAACGGCTTCCAAGCAAAGACTAGAGGCACAAAATACACAGTCACCACACTTTACCGTCACCTCTTTCTCTCGCACCACCATTCACATGCCGCAACTCATCCAAGTCTGCTGCCTCATCCAAGCCAAACTCCCCACACCCATCACCCAACTCTAAACCCTTGTCCTAATATTCCACTGACTCGGTGCGTCCTGCACCGAGTCCTGCACTGACTCGGTGCGTGTTGTGGTGGGTTGATGTTTTAAACATTTTCAACAGTGTTATGATTCAGCCCTCGGAGTTCCCCTGTGAGTCACCTCTCCAGCCTGAATCACAATGTTCCAAGCCACGTTACAGAGTTAATGGGAGCTGAAGTGGCTCGATAACGATACTCGTTCCGTAAATGCGTTCCAGCAGCCGGAAAATTTCTCACGATCTCAGCCTCGAAGCATTTACCTGGAGCACATTAAGAGCGTGCAGAAAGCTTGAGGGGAATTCTTAACGATTCCCATTAATTCAAGTTGAAGATGAGGAGGAATCGCGAGTCTCTGGTTGTCGGTCTACTCAGCCGCTCACACGTTCTCGCCTCAGAGTCAGACAGTGTGGGTTCAAGCCACATGTTACCTCAGTAACTGGGCCCGAATGAAATGCTGGGGGAGGGCGTGGTGGGGGAAGGCTGGGTTCACTGAGGAAACAGCTGGATGGTGTCACCGGAGGTAGCCAGGGAACATTCTGGAAGAATAAGATTAAATAGGCAGAGAGGCTTTCTCCATCTCAGCCTCTCCCGCGATCAATCAATGCCATTAATTTAGCTGAAAAACGGCATCTTTTGATATTGGGCGTGAGGTTTGCCTGGCGCAGTTCGGAGATGTGTAACTTAATGACAGAAATCGTATTTCATCATTACTAACGTGAAGTTTTAATTTGCAAAACTGATCACAGCCTAAATGCTCATTAGCTCACAGATGGTAATTAGGGAAGGTTAACGCAGGCGTTGCCGGGGTCAGGAGGACGGGAGGATCGGGAGGATTCCTGACGAGACATTGAACCATTTCTTCCCTTGATGTTGCTTAAGATTAAGGCCTCCGTGTATTTGCTGTGCAGAATCATTCCACTCGTCCTCCCCAGGCCAGAGCTGCCACAGACTGCCGACAAATACACAGTCACTAGGCGTCACAGTAAATCATGTGAAGCCTTTCAGGTGCCTCAAGATAAGGTAATAATAATAATAATCATAATCCTCGCATCTAATTTAGCGCCTTATTACATCTTCAAGATGTCTCAAAGCTATTCATAGAATATACTGTAAAAAGTGAATTAATTGACTATATTTTGTGGGTGAAACACGGCAGCCAATTTCGCACAGCAACGTCCCACCAATAGTTGTGGATTCAGTGACGTTTTTTTACTACATCAAAGGCAAGGGTTATTATCACTATCAATCAGATCTTCGTCTAACTTTCAAATCCCCATCGAAAACTGCCCCCCCCCACCCCACCTCAATCTCACCCCCTCCAACAGTCCAAACTGCCTCGTCCACATCACCATTGATCATGTCAGAGCCTTGACAGCGGTGATGGCAGGGTATTTGACCTCAAGCATCACAGTGCAAACTGTTGCCCTTCTCAAGATTACTCACTGTGCTGTTAATTTACTGAGTCTATCGGCACCTAATCTCTAATTAAACCTAGCCTGGTGTTTGGCAAGTTACCAACACAATTCCATCAAGCCTTTCCGGATTCCCAATGTTCCAGCGTCAGACAGTAATATAGGGAATTTAGCAACTGGACAAAGATATTTGACCATCAAGCCAACCCCAGGTCACTTCACATCATATTAAGTATATTGTCTTTCATTAACTTGCACAGTTCTAAGTTGTGTTCAGTCAATAAAAGCCCATAGAATAAATCTCTTCTTCTCCACCTCCGCCAAATCCCTTAAGGGAGTCTCTATAATGCTGTAGAACCATGGAGATTTAGGTAGGAGCCAGGCTGAGCATTGTTTCTCTTGCCTCTGAATCAGATGGATATGCGTTCAAGCCTCACCTCAGGAGTTTGCACTCATACAGAGTAGGCTAACAGCTCCATAGAATGCTAGGTGGGAGATTGTTAGAAGCAGACGAGATGGGACGGGTGTGGGGGGAGGTTTATTCCTAAGGGCAGATTTTGATGGTATTTCCATCAGTCGATAATAAAATGTTTCCTAATTAGTGGGGTTAATGAGAGAGTGTGTTAGCTATATTGGAAAACACTGCCTTTCACCCATGCGATAATTATCAGGTTAAATCCTTCCTGAAATGTTGCATTATTTAGCCTGACGTTGTGTCAGTATCTCAGCAGCAGTAAGAGAGGGGGAGAGAGAGAGAGAGGGAGACAGATGAAATAGACAGAAACTCACGCCAACCTCTCAAACTGTCTGGGCTGTTTGATATTCACAGGAGCAGTCTGGCTCTGCTAATAAAGCACTCCAGCAGCCATTAACCAGACAAATATAATCGGTCAGAGTGCAAATTTCGAAACACATTAACAACAGTGTGTCCACAAGTGAAAATAAATGGCCAAGAGAGCTGCGGAGAGACACTGCGGAACGCAGCCCGGAAGCCTAGCTTCTGGCAGTGAGACACACCACCACCTCCTGTCCCCAGCCGCCTTCCCCGCAACGTTAAGCCGTATTTGCGTGTCTAACGCGGCACTGTAACCTCAGTGTCCCTCCCCGACATATTCGTTCCAAACGGAAATTATTTCTGGCGAAACTTTGCATTTTTTAGACCAAACGCACGCAGGTAAGTGACATCACAGAGCAGAGACATCCACTCGCTCACACCCACCGCACACTTCCAATTCTCTCCACATGCCCCCACTCACTCTCCCCTTTCCACGCACTCGTCCAATTTATGTGTCCGTCAAATTCCCTTTTAAAAACAATACCGCGCCTTAGAAATGCTTTTACTACGTGACAACCAGCAATTACCTGTGAGGCACTTTGCGATGTTTTGAAATTACAGACGTTGGGACAAATGCAAGGATGATGATCAACTGGACTTCAGCTCCCGTCTGTGCCAGAGAATCCCACCTTCGCTATCCACCCTCTATGTAAAGACATGGCTTTGAAACCTCCCATTTAATTTCTTGTGTCATTATCTTCAATTTGGCCTCTCAAGTAACTGACTGGTTTGACCAGTGGCAATAGTCTGTTACTATTTACCCTGTCGCAGCCCATCATTAATTTAAAGACCTCCCTAAGTGGCCCGGGCCTTCTGAGCTCCAGTGGAAAACCTCCAACTTCCCCAGTGAAGAGATGAGGGGATGGTTAACATCAGCCTGTCAATTACTGATGGAGCTCGTCTGTTCATTTTATTCACTCAGAGATACATTACACCGAGAGACCTACCATCATTCCCATTAAAGAAATTTGATTACCAGCGATGCCTTTATTGAGAAGTGTTTGAGAGAGAGAGAGTCAGAGATGAATTAAATCAACAACTTGTCATGTAGCTCAGTGGTTAGTTAGTGCATTCGCCTTCCAAGTGAGAGACCTGGGTTCAATTCCAGGCAGGGTGAAACCTTGGGCAAGTTTCCTTATTCCACACGCCTGATAATAATCGCTCCAAATTTTTTTTATTGGTCATTTGAATCTACGACTCTTTGTGGGACATCACCGTGCGCAATTGGCTGCTGCATTTTGCCCACAAAATATACAGTCAATTCACTGTACTATAGTATACTCTGTGAAGCGTTTTGAGACGTCTAGAAGACGTGAAATGTGCTATATTGAATGCAAGGATTATTAATAATATTATTATTAACTTGTGTTTAGCACCATCCTCACTCTTCATCCCCTGTCCCTGGCCCGACCTCCCCAATCTCCTCCAACCTCACTCTCCTCATGATTGTTGACAACCATGACAACACAAGGCATGGCAACCATGGCAACATGGGTGGGTAACCAAGGCAACACAGGGCATGGCAACCATGGCAACAGATGAATGGGAGAGTAACCATGGCAACACAGGGGTCGGCAACCATGGCAAGATGGGGGGTCAGCAACCATGGCAACAGGGATGGGGTAACAATGGCAACCTGACAAGAGTAGTAACCATAGCAACATGGGGAGTGTATCAATGACTGTGAATTCCTGGGGAGAGCATGGCTTCCTGTGGGGAAAACAGTGAAGGCGATGAGGTCTCAGCTGTGAGAGACTCTATCATTAGGATAACAGGAGCCAGAGGCCTGTCCCCCCACAACCGGTTTATTACATCTTTTCCGGGTCTTTTAATCACAGCGGCCAAACTTACCCCAAACTTTCCCTGAAATCCCTCTCCGAGTCTCCATCTCTCTCTTTTAATCATCTGTATCAGTTCTGTCTTTATAGCTTTCTGGGGGTCGAGATTGGCACATAGTCACAGCCTGGGAGGTGGACGAGGACAGAAGTGAACAGCCCCAACGTCAGTACTGTGCAAGGCATCTTACAGCTACAAAAACAATCCAAAAGGCCGAGGTGTGTTTTCTTTTAACCTTGAACTGGTTGGAATCCCAAAGCAAGGAAATGATGCCTCTTATAGAAATAACAGACCCCCCCCCACCCCGGTCAGACTTCAATCCAGAGCGTTCTGTTCAGATTTGGGCCACATGTCAGGACAGATTTGGTGATTTGCAGCCTGGAGTTGCCATGTGGCACCTGGGCTGAAAGGCCTGAATTATAAGGTTAAACTTGGGTTCTATTTTGTTGAACAAAAGGCAAAATTACTGCAGATGCTGTAAACCTGATATAAAAACAGAAGTCGTTGGGAACACGCGGCAGATCAGGCAGCATCTACGGAGTTCTGACGAACAGTCGTTGACCTAAATGTAATTTGTTGTTGAAACGTTAACTAATTTTCCTTTATCCATAGATCTGCTGTGACTTCTGTTTTTATTTCTATTCCCTGAAGAGAGAAGGTGGAGGGCTGGTCTGATTATCCACGACCGTTTGTGGGACACTGCTGTGGGTAATTGGCTGTCGTGTTTCGCCCACAAAATATACAGTCAATACGCCACACTGTATTCTGCTAAGAGCTTTGAGATGTCTCGAAGATGTGACAGGCCAGAATAATAATAATACTAATAATAATCCTTGCATTTGATATATCATCTTACCTAGTCTTCAAGATGCCTCGAAGCGCTTCACAGAATATAGTGTCAAGTGTGGTGACTGTACATTTTGTGAGCGAAACGTGGCATTGAGGTAGTGAATATTTAGTGGGCAGAGGGAGAGGGTGATATGGTGTTAAATTGCAGATCTCCAAGGTCTAATAACCTGGTGGAACAGGCTTGATGGGCTGAATGGCCTGATCCAGTCAGGTTACTAGATCTTCATATATTCTTATGTTGTAGCATCTTCAGGAGAGGAAGGAGGGAATACCAAAGGAAAAAAAGGAGAAAACTCCAAGCAGCGCTCCAGAAAACCAGGCTATATTAAGTCTGTGACTGGCTACATTAAGGATTATTTCACGTCAATTCATTCCCTTCTAATTATTGCCAGTATTAAGACTGCCTGAATGATGCCATGACAGATCACTGATCTGAGCTCAGTAATTGTAAGGCTATTAATAATTACTGTATAACACAGACCCGGGTGCAATTTCCTGCCATAAACTGCACTGATGTTTTCTCAAAACTGGTAATGGTGCCCTTAAGCCCTCCCCACCCACCCCCACCACAAACCCCAGGGACCCGGCAATCAGCAGGGTCTCAGCCACCTGACAGAGTAAAGCTTGTTCTACACGATCCAGGTCAGATAGAGTCCCAGGCTGTGGGACGCTACCCTGCGTGATGGGTTCTGTACTGTATAATAAATATAATAATAATCCTTGCATTTGATATAGAGCTTTTCATATCTTATTGATGTCTCAAAGCGCTTCACAGAATATACTGTAAAGTGAATTGACTGTATATATTTGTGGGTGAATAGCGCCTTGGGACGTCCTCCCGATGTGAAAGGCGCTCTATAAATGTAAATTGTTGTTGTTGTTGTTGTGAAACGCGGCAGCTAATTGCGCACAGCAGCGTCCCCACACAAACAGTCGAGGATTGAAATGACCAATTTGATTATTGTGTTTTTTTTTGGGAGGGATTATTATTAAGCGTGTGTGTGGTATAAGGAAACTTGCCCAAGGTTTTGCTCTGACCTGCCTGGATTTGAACACAGGTCTCACACTTGCTCTAACCACTGAGCTACAGGACTCCACAAAGAAAACAGGTTATTGCAGTAATACACACTCCCGGGTCAGTTGAAATATTTACTTCCCAGTCTTTGGCAATGACTCTACAATGTGCATCTGAAGGAAAGACAGATGGAATGTGTCGACTTCCCCTCCTCTCCCACCAGGTCACCCAAGGACTCTCAACCTGGACCAGAGCAAAACCAACCAGTGCTGAGGGTCAGGTGATGAATGAATTGTGTTTGGCAAAGGGCGATTGATTTTGGCTCGGCAGTGAGTGTGCTCTGCCCCTTGCCAGCCTTAACCCAAGTCATTCACACTCATGCTGGGCGTTTGTGGTTTCACAACAAATATTTTTCGCCAGGAATGAAGATGTCTCTGAATTCTGTCCTGAGGCCGAACAACAGCCTTGCTCAGCCCTGCGGAACATCCTCATCTCTCTTTCTCCTCTCTGTTCTTTCCTCTTCACCTCTCCTCTCTCTCCCCTTTGCTCTCTCCTTTCCCTTCTCTCCCCCACGCTCTGTCCTCTCTCATCTCCACACTCTTTCCTCTGCCTTCCTCTCTCTCTCGCTCCTCTCCTCTCCTCTCCTCTCCTCTCAGGCTGTGCCTTGCTCCCTCGCTTGTGGGCTCTCTGTGTACCTGAACGTCCAGAAGTAAATGTCTCATCACAGTCAGGGAGTGGTTGAGGGCTGTTGGCTCCTGAGGCAGGAAGTCAGGTTGCCGGGCTCGGCCTCTCACTGTCACACAGCTGATCTGTTTGTTCAACGTCTCAAGAGTTTGGACAGCTGTCGGCAAGAGAGAGACAGCATCATGTATCCCAACTACACATGGAAATCCCAGAGATTGATTGACGGAATGTCAGGCTCACTCTCTCCCTGCAGGGACGCATCCTTGCTTACCTAATTCTGGTAATTATTAGGCGCAAGAGCCAAGGCCCGGGGACCCCACTGAGTGTGTGTTGGGGGTAACTGATGGAGTCTAACCAACTAAAATATGCCATTGCTAGAGCACTGGTAAGCTTTCCCACTGCTTGTCCAGCTAAGAGCACCTTACCTGTTAGGGGCTTTGGCTGCAGGAATAACAAAGGCTGAGTGGATTCCCTGCCCCCAGTGACTGGCCTGCCCTCTCAGTTCCTGCCAATGAGCCAGGCTGGGTTGGGCTGTCACCAGCTGTGCCCTGGAATACTGCAGACCCACTGGGCTCAGGAACCGGACAAGAGACCGGCACAGAGGGCTGGCGTCATTCTATTCCCTAGCATGTCAACATTCACAACAAGCTCGGAGCGACACAATGGTTTCTGATCTGACTGAGAAGCAGTGAAGCTCCTGGTCTCAGGCCCATTGGCGGACACTCAGGGGAGATCCCAGAGTAGATTTTCTTCACTCTATAGAGGATTGTCAATGTGTGGAATTCATTCCCAAGAGCGAGTGTTGTGACTGGTTTAACCGAATACAATACCAATGACACTTACATGGCGCCTTTCACATTGAGAGGACCTCTCAAAATGCTTGACATTGCAGGCCGAAGGAGAATCATTCAACAGAGAATTGGACAAACAGCTGAGCGGGTTGTGGAGAGAGACGGGAGAGAGTTTCGACAAACAAACACAGTGTGAGGGAGCGGAAAGGGCTCTATGTTCTCGGGCCAAGAGACTGCTGGAGCTGTGGCTCTCTCTCTCTCTCTCTCTCTCTCTCTCTGGCAGGACCTCTGTTAAAGAGAGCACAGGTCGGGTCTAAAATGAGAAAGAACATTGAGTTCTCGTCAATGTTCCGGTCAGACTGAGCCCAGCACAAACACTCAGGTCTGTCTCCCTGACAATGTTCATCGGACACATGGGACCATTGCATTGGCCAAGTTCTCTCTCTCCCAAACACATTTGACTCACAGTCCCCTCAGCCCTCTGGGGGTGGGGGGTGGGGGAGTGAGGTGGGGGGCTCCACAGCCGAGCCCATGCCAGCCTCACCCGAGGTCCACACACACACACAAACATCGGAGAGCGATCAGAATGAAGCTCTCTGTCCCTCACCCATTCCTGCTCAGCCAATCGTAGCACCTGACCTTGCAATCAGCCAACTCAGCACAGAGTCACAGTGTGTGTGATTTATTGTTCTGCCAGTCACTCCCCAGAGCTCTGTGAGCAGTGGCCACACATCCGCAGATTGGCTTTGGCCGCTGGAGCGAGAACTCAGCCCTGTCACTTGTTGCCAGCCTGGTCTCTTGGCCAAGGAAACATTTAAACACTTCCCAAAGAGAGCAGGTGTCAGAGACTGGCACCGGGGGTGGGGGGGATGCGTGGGCTGGAAGAAGATTTGGAGGAAAAGCAAACAAAGTCACTCGCTTGACAAAAAGTTATGGACCTAAAACGCTAACTCAGTTTTCTCTCTCCATAGATGCTGCCTGACCTGCTGGAGCATTCCCAAACACTTTTGTTTTTATTTCAGATTCCCAAGATCTTTAGCTTTTGGCTTTTGGTTTAAAATTCCTTGTGTTTGGTGATGAAATCTCTCTCCCTCCCCCTCCCCACCCCCCACTCCCAGTGTGATCACAGCGTTTATAAAGTCAATGAATTCCATCCTTTTTTTATATTAAAAAAAACCTAATGTCATTGAAGACCACGCAGAGATCTCAGATACCCCGAGGTTGGGTCTCACACCGACACCCTTCACATGATAAGATCTTTGCCGAAAAATGACAAATGTTTGAGGATTATCTTCTCAGAGCAATGAAACCTAGATATTAATCGCCGCGTCCATTCGCTGGGTTTTTGAGGCGTGAATGCGTCGGTGTCACGGTCGAGGGGAGTAGGAGCTGAGGACACAACTGGGCGAGAAGCCAGACCAGGACTATTCTTTTGCAGATTAATGCAGCACACACAGCACAGAAATTCCACCCTTGGCATTTCACTGATATTAAACGTCACACAAAAAAGGTTTGAATCGCTTTATCGAGTGGAGCGGTAAACTCTAGCGAGCAGCGAGGAGGTGCGCGGAATCCCAATGAGGCAATCAACCCCAACCACACACCACCCCAAGCACGAGCACACAGACTCCCAGCTCACTGACAGCGTCTTCACTCTTGGGGTTATAATCTTACTAATCCTTGCATTTGATATAACGCTTTTCACATCTTATCGATGTCCCAAAGCGCTTCACAGAATATACTGTAAAGTGAATTGACTATATATTTCTGAGCGAATCTCGGCAGCCAATTGTACACAGTAGTGTCCCCCACAAACAGTCATGGATTGAAATCAATTTTATTATTGTGTTTTTTTTGAGGGATTATTACTAGGCGTGTGGAGTAAGGAAACTTGCCCAAGGTTTGGCCCTGACCTGCCTGGGTTCGAGCACAGGTCTCCCCAGCTTGGTCTCCGCAGCTTGCAAGACAAGTGCTCTAACCACTGAGCCACAGGAGCTCAGAGTTATGAGGGTGCAGAATATCTCACAGCACAGAAGGAGGCCATTTGGCTCATTGTGCCTTTGGAAGAGCTACAAACCGGTATACTACTCTTAACCGCCCCCCCACCACCCAAAGCCCTGCACATTTGTCCTCTTTATGTACTGATCCAATTCTCTTTTGAAAGCTATCATGGAATCCGCTTCCCTCTGGCCCCAGGCATTCTGTGTGTCTTGGCTCAGGCAGCAATCACCACTGCTCTATCAAGGCTGGTTTCATCTCGTTACATTAATTATGAAGTTTAATGATTTTTTTTGCTGAGAAAGGAAGAACAGGTGAATCAGTGAAATGTCTTCACCACATGAAAGGCACAACCCAAATGTAATTAGTTGCTGTTCTTGAATGTGTTCTGGGGAGCACAGAGACCTGTCCTCTCCACCTGAGTACCCCTCAAGCTCTCTGAACCAGCAACTTTGGGCAGGGGTGGGGGGCAGTGAGGGTAGAAGGGGCAGTGTGTAGGGATGGGGGCAGAGGCTGGAGCAGCAGTGAGCAGGGGTGGGCTGCAGAGAGTAGGGGGGGCAGTGAGTAGAGGTAGGGGTCAGTGAGGTTGGGGGGGCAATGAGCAGAGGGTGGGGGGGCAGAGGATGGGGTGGGGGCAGAGGACGGTGGGGGACGGAGAGTAGGTAGGTGTTGGGGGCAGAGGGCAGATAGCTCCTGACAATATTGTTCAGGTTACACCCTCCCAAGTCTTGTTTCCACCACTGGCTACAATCTGATTGGTTGCCCACTTTGTTAAAGCGCCCCCCCCCCCCCCATCCCCCACAAGCTCCACCCCCCCCCCCCCCCCCCACCCCTTGTGTTTACACCGCGCCCAGCTCACTGGGCATCGACTTGGAGCTTGACAGTGGCAGAGCACAACGCCAAGCCGTGGGCAGGTCACCAAGGGCACGGTCGAAGAGGAGGGTCCTCAGGAGTGACCTGTAAATAATAATAATAATCCTTGCATTCGATATAAAGCTTTTCACATCTTCTGGACGTCTCAAAGTGCTTCACAGGATATATTTGTGGGTGAAACGCGGCAGCCAATTGCGCACAGCAGTGTCCCACAAACAGTCATGGATTCAAATGATCAAATTCAATATTATTGCCTTTTTTTTCTTGAGGGATTATTATCAGGCGTGTGGAGTAAGGAAACTTGCCCAAGGTTTCACCCTGACCTGCCTGGAATTGAACCCAGGTCCCTCACTTGTGAGGCGAGTGCTCCAGCCACCGAGCTACAGGACTTCACCGAGGGTTGGGCAAGGGGAGGGCAAGGGAGAGAATTCCATGGTTTCGAGTCAAGAGTGGCTGGAAATCGCAGAGCGGAGAGGAAGTGGGACGAGCCGGAGTCCAGAGCCGGCTAGAGAAGTGGGTGTGAGAGGTAGGGAAACGCTGGAGTGAGCCAATAAACAGTGTGGTGACTGAGAAGGGAATGCTCCGTGGGCTCGGTGTGAGAGACAGCGTTAGTGCCAGATTGCTCGACAGGACAAAGTGCCCTAAACGGGGGGTTGGAGTGGGGTGTGGGGGGGTCTGATGGCTCTGAGTGCTGCTATTGTTACTGAGCTGCCAGGAATTCCTGCTCAAGGACTTTGGGGAATTTGAGGACAGATGTTTTCCATCGCGTATCACTTGTTCAGTTTGAGGAACACAGATCGGAAATGTACAGCACGCAACAGCTGTTATATATGCAGTCCCGGGGGAGACGGTTGTCAGGGCTACAACCCACAGGTCATTAAACTGGCTGCCTCACTCTGCAACACGGGGTTTGTGGACTCGGTAAACATCGCCCTGGAGGCCGAGAGCAATCCCACAACCAGAGAACGTTCCCGCACAAACGCAGGTCAATCAACCCATCCAGGCTGTGTTTGGCTCAGTCTGACTGATTCCTTCCCTCGCCTCACCGCCCACCACCACTGATCCACCCTTTACTGATCCTCCTCTTCGAGCCTCTAATTCCCCCTTAAAACTATCTACTCAGTTCCAGGAGCTACTCGTGACAGAGGATTCCCCCCAGCCACCACCCCGTGCGAGATCTCTAACCTCCCCTTTAATGCCTCATGTCTTTATCTGACATTTCCGTCAGCTGGTTTACTGGGCAAAACAGTGACCGATCTTAAACGCTGGGAATCTGAGCCTAATTTCTGGCTAAAATTAGGTTACGGGGAGGGGCCTGGACTGCAGCAATAAATGGAAAAAATGTGATTTCATAATAAACACAATCCAAATAAAAATAACCTTCCTTCATCTGTTGGAGCCCTTTCTCACGCCTCAAAGCGCTGCACAGAATATACAGTCAGTGAATTGAATATAGTTTGTGGGACAAACACGACTATTATTATTATTATTGTGTTTATTATGAAATCACATGGTTTCACTTATTCCTAAAGACACTTTAACCTCCTCCAGTCTACCCAGCCTCTCATAATAAACAGTCAATCAATTCACTTGACAGTATATCCTGTGAAGCGCTTTGAGACGCCTCAACTCCGTGATAAGGGGCCATGTCAAATGCAAGGATTAGTATTGTGTTTATTTGATCCTTTATCATGTTGTTGAGGCGTTTCAAAGCGCTTCACAGGATCTACTGTAAAGTGAACTGATTGTGTATTTTGTGGGCGAAACGTGTCAGACAATTGCGCACGGCAGCGTCCCACAAACAGTCATGGTTTGAGCGACCGAATTATGAAATGTTTAAATCAGCAAATCTGCTGTGATGAGAGGCTGGGGCAACTAGTGAATCCTTGGGGGAGAGGTGCTCAGGGAACTGAACTGGGGTCCATATAAAGTACAGGAATATTTTCAGGGAGCAGAACAAAGCAGGTTACCCTGAGCAGCTGAGCAACAGAGAGCCTGATAATAATCCCTCAAGATAAAAAACAATAATTAATCGGTCACTTCAATCCACAACAGTTTGTGGGACGCTGCTGTGCACAATTGGCTGCCACGTTTTGCCCACAAATAAACAGTCAATTCACTTGATAGCGTATTCTGCCAAGTGTACGTCTAGAAGACGTGAAAAGTGCTCTATCAAAAGCAAGGATTATTATTATTATGTGAGATGTTTGGCAATGTTGTAATCGAGCCCCTCTACAGGCTCCTGAGCCAGGCAGGTTCACAATACTCCAAACCAGCCTGACTCATTGGCAGACTCTTCCTGCTCAGCTCCTGTTAACCCTGAAGCCAAAGCCTTAAAGGATGGTCCTACCTGGACAAGCAGCAGGAAAGCTTGCTCTAAATGGCAAGCTATTTATACATGGCCAAGTACTGTTGTTAGATATTCAGGCTTCACGCTGGTGTTGGCTGATTAGACTCCAGCAGACACCCCAACGCACACTCTGCGGTGCCCACGCCTCGGCTGACAAGTCTCTCCCTGGAGAGTGGAAGCTCTTTGAGATGTCTAGAACACGTGAAAAGCGCTATATCAAACGCGAGGATTATTATAATATTATTATTCCAAACACAGGGAAGGGTGCCACACAGGGGACAAAAATGGAACTCTCAGTTTGGGTTTGGATTCCATTAAAAGTAGTAACGTCCTCCCGGCGTGAAAGGCGCTCGATAAATGTCATTTTGTTGTTGTTGTTGTTGTTGTAATGGGTTTTCGCTCGTATCAAAACTCCTGGCTAAACAAATCAATCTGTTTGTGGGACACTGCTGTCTGGAAAATTGGCTGCCCTAGTGGCCTACACCATACACAGTCACTACGCTTGACAGTACAAATCCTATCAAGAGTTTGTGATATATATGTGAGGGGGGGGGGCGGTAAATTTTTGCGGTTCTGGGGGAGGATGTGATCAGCCACTGAATCAGATGTAAAAGATCATCTGCAACTCACCTGCTGTGCACAACACATTGATATTCGCTGAAGCCTGAAGATCTAACAACAGCACACTTGGCCATGAATAAATAGTGCTCGTGTCAAAATCGGTAAGGCTGCAAAATGAATCTTGAAAGGGCTATTTGTTAAGGCTGTAATTAGGTTGTAAGACATTATAATGTATAAAGTACTCTGAACGGGTGAGGATGTGAGCTAGTGAGCAAAAATATGCAAACACAAAGCTCACGCAGCTTAAGAGCATCTTACGAGAAGCTTCTCGTGGCTTAACCTCACTTTGCAGGTTAGTCAGTCTGCTGGTGAGAGCGTGGCTGAGCCTCACACCAGCTCAGCTCCAATCAAGTGAGAGACCTGGGTTTGATTCCCGGCGAGATGACACGTCGGGCAAGTTTCCTTACTCCACACGCCCAGCAGTGAGTAGGAACCCAGTTGTTAGTCGATTGGCGGATCACTTTCCCTGGGTTAATAATTCCTTAAAAAATAATAAATCAGTTATAAATCCACGACTGTTTGTGGTTCGCTGCTGTGCGCAATTGGCTGCTGCGATTCGCCCACAAAATATAGTCAATTCACTTTACAGTATACTCTGTGAAGCGCTTTGAGACGTCTCAAGCACGCGATAAGCTGCGATATACCAAATGCAAGGATTATTATTTTTATTATTGTTGGCCAGTGGCCCCAAGGTCTCAAGAACAACAAGGCAGAGTCTCAGGGTGCTTAACCCTCTGAAAATACTGTCCAGGTATTTCCTCTCAGGCTGTGTGTGTAAACAAACATACACACACAACAAAATCCCACCAAGTTGAAGTCAATGTCGGCCAGGACATCGGGAGAAATTCCCTCCTACTTTTCTCCTATCAACGGCAAGCAAGCAGGGTTTCAGCAACACAATGGAGACTAAGCAATACTGTGAGCAGTGAGGGCGAGCGTTGGCCTGAGGCTCGCTCGCTCACTCGCTGCGTGGTCAGCGTGTGATGTAGTCAAGTGACGGAGCTGGTGATTGATGGCTCCACTGCCCCACCACAGGCACCTCCAGGAGAGGTGAGGCTCAGCAGAGCCCGGCCTCAACACAGGAGGCTAATAAGACCCTCCCCATTGTTGGCTTTGTCTCCACCCCCACACGGGTCAGCCCCTCTCCTGCATGGGTGGGGGGTAGTCCCTCCCCCAGCCACATGGCAGTGATCACTGTGAGTGTAGTGACTGTTCTTATGAGACCAGCAACAGCCACACAGTGAAGGATTGCTTCCCTGGGGGGCCAGAGGAACTCCCTTCTCTTTTCTGATAGTATCAGCGGGATCTGTGAACAGACATAGCCAGGATCTCTTTCTCTCTGTCTGTCTGTATCTCTCTAAGGACAGAAACCTCTGTCAATGGATGCCCCGCCTCTGGATTAAACCTGGCCTGTGAGCTCAGCGTTCCCATTGTGGGGCCTTGAACCCTCGACCTCCTGACCCCCGAAGGCAAATTTCATTAAAAATATAAACTGCGGTGACTGTGGTTGGTCGCGCAGCAGAGAAATACACCCGCAAAGCCTCGCCTGTCAACCCACATTTACATTCATTAAATACTTGATTCTCAAGTACGTTGAAAGGTTACCGTGGAAACTGAACGCTGTTTGACAGCACCCAACCCATTGCTGGGTCATGGCTGATCAGCATTTGCCGGGTGTCTGCCCGCGGCACGCCATCAGCCTCACCTCCAGGAACAACAAGGATACATCTGGGTCCAAACTCCACCTCGGACTTTGAGCTCATTAACTAACCTGACATTCCAGTGCAAAGCTCCCAGCTCCTGTCCTCGCCTTAAGACAATAAACCCAACATTATAGCCTGTTCAGGAGGGATCTGAAGGGATTCTGCAACATGACTGCAATGGAGAAGGGAGTTTCTCCTGGTGTCCTGGCCAATGATTCCCCACCCCAGGTTAATGTGTTGTTCCCCTCCGGGCTGCATGGGTGACTTTACTGCGTGCAAAATGGCTGCTGTGTTGGACTTCCTCCCGATGTGAAAGGCGCTCTATCAATGTCATTTTGTTGTTGTTGTTGGAGGCAAAAGTTAACTCCGGACAGTAATTAATGTGAATTAAGTGCTATTTTAAATGAACATCTTTTTCTGTCATCTGCTGTCCTTTGGCTCAGACTGGAAAGTTCCTGAAATGATCAGCATTTCTTTTCTTGCTGATCTGCCTCACGAGATATGATACCGGAAAGATCTTGCATGGTGGAGTGCCATGGGCATATTTTTTTCCGTGGATCTCCTATCGTGATCTAAACGAGCTCATCACACAAATATTGACTCCAACAAGGAGTCCTGCCAACACGAATCATCCCACTGTGAGTCCTTCCAACAGTAATCCTCCCACAGGAGTCCTCCCAACAGGAATCCTCCCACAGGAGTCCTCCCAACAGAATGTGTGCAAATATGTGAACCAAGTTCTGCTAACAAGTTCCATAGCACATTTTCTTAGCCTTATGGATTTCACAGATTTCTTATGGACAAAGGGTTTAAGCGATATGGGGATAAGGCAGGTAGGTGGAGTTAAATTAGAAGATCAGCCGTGATCTTATTGAATGGCGTGGCAGGCTCGAGTGGCTGCATGGCCTACTCCTGCTCCTAATTCTTATGTTCTTAAGGGATCAAGAAGCGAAGAATCATATCTTTCAAGGTAAAATGGCAGGCAAGATAGGGAAGCATAGCTGCAATGGTGCAGCTCGTCTGAAATAAAAACAGAAGTTGCTGGGAACCCGCAGGAGGTCAGGCAGCATCTATGGAGAGGAAAATGAGTTCCCGTTTCAGGGTGATCACCTTTCGCCCCCTTCCATCTCCCCCTTTGCTATATTTCTATTTGATATCTTCCCAACAGATCAGATTTATTTTGTGAATACCACCATCTGGTGGTGGAGTGTGGAGGTTCGGTTACAAGTTGTGGTGATATCTCTCCATGGAAGCCACGTAGAGATAATATCTGGTTTGTGGAGTATCTTTGTATTGTTTTGCCTTCCCCTCCTGTCCTCACCTCGCTCCTTGCTGCCCTGGTATGTTTTTTGATTGTTGACAAGGAGAAACACCTATCTATTTTCAAGCTGTGCCAATGGTCTCTTCACTGGACGGACAAGACCCTGGTTCAACATCTCATCCAATGCAACAATAACAAAATTATTGAATAGCGCCTTTCATGTAAGGTAGACGTCCCAAGGCGCTGGACTGCCAAAGTTTCAGACATAAGTTTCAGACATCAGGGAGAGTGGAGGGAAAGGAGAGGATTTGGGGTGACCAATGGAACCATTGAAGAGGAGGGACGTGAGGTGGAACTTGAAGGAGGCCAGGGAGGGGCTGAGGTGGAACAACTGCGGCATGGAATTCCAGAGGTTAGGGGTAGAGTGGCTGAAGGCTTGCCCGCCGAGGGTAGGGCTGGTGGGTCAGGGAACATGGAGCAGGGGACATGCAGCCTGCTGAGCAGAGGGAGCGGGCAGGTTGGTAGAGGGTTAGGAGATGACAGAGATACAGTGGGGCAAAGCCATGGAGGGCTTTGAAGGTGAGGACCAGGATCTTGAATTGAATCCTCTAGGTCATGGGGAGCCAATGGAGGAGATGGGGGAGATGGGGTCACGGAGCTTGGAGTGTTAGAGGTCACGGGCCGCAGAGTTCTGGATAATCCGTAGCCTAAGGACGGAGGAATTGGGAAGGCTGACAAGTGGTGAAATCGAGCCTGGATGTGATGAAGGCAGGATTGAGAGTTTCGGAGGCCTGAGGGGTGAGGTAGTGGCGGAGTCGGACAATGTTGCGGATGTGAGAGAAGGCAGATCGGGCCATGGCTTGGATGTGGGGGAGGAAAGACAGTCGAGGATCGAACAAGACACCAAGATTCCTGACTGGCTTGGTGAGGTGGAGAGTGCAACCATGGAGGTTGATGCTGCCAGCACCTCTGACAAGATAACAGCACTGAACAGGAGTGTGTACTGGAGTGTCAGTCTATATAGGATGACCACCAGAGGAAATAGCTTCTCTGTATCTGCCCTATCAAGTCCCTTTATCATCTTAAATACCTCAATTAAATCATCCCTCAACCTTCTCAACTCAAGGGAATACAATCCACGTTTACGGAGCCTTTCCTCGCAACTTAACCCTTTTAGGCCTGGTCGCATTCTGGTGAACCTGCGATGCACCCCATCCCCCCAGGGACCTAGCAAAGTGCAAGAGATTGTTGGTTTGAGAGAATGAGAGAGAGCGAGACCAGCACTTTGTAGGAATAATGAATGGATTGTTGCCTCAACAGCAAATAAATCATAAAAGCAGCAGGCTTGCACGCAGAATTACACTCATGATCCACACAGTTTAAGCTCTAAGCATTTATTTTTAATGAAATGTTTGTCAGACTATTTATGACAAGCCTGCAGTCATTGGGCTCAGCGTAATGATAAGCATAACTTTACTGGATGGAAAAAAACCCTCTAGTTCTTTGTGCTGAAAACTCTCTATCCCCGTTTCCCCAGACCATCCAAGCAATCCCAGCTCCAACCTCGAGGTCATTCACACTAGCCTCCGAGGTAGGAGGGCATTGCCTACAAGCTCACGTGGGGACTTTGAGTGCACAATCCAGGCTGACGCTCCAGCGCAATGATGGGGGAGCACTGCAGTGGCTGTGACGTGACATTATCCGCAGACATGGGGTCAACTTCCACATGTATGTGGATGACACCCAACTCTATCTTTCAGCCTCTAACCTTGCTGTCCAGACAGATACCAAGTCCAGGATGAGGAATTTCTACAGTTGAATGTAAACAAGACCGATGCCTCTCTGATTGGCTCACACCAGCGCCTTTACACATCAGGCACTGGCAGCATCCACCTCCATGGTTAGATCCACCTCACCAAGCCAGTCAGGTCTTTCCTCCCCCATATCCAAGCGATAGCCTGCTCTGCCTTCCCTTGCAATATTGCCCAACTCCGCCACTACCTCACCATTCAGGCCGCTGAAACGCTTATCACATTCAAGTTTGACAAGACCAATGCCCTGCTTGTCGGGGTTCCCAACTCCTCCCTCCATAGGCTGCAGATCACCCAGACCTCTGCGGCCTGTGTTCTCTACCCCTCCAAGTTCTGTTACCCCATATCCCCCATTCTCGCCCAATTCCATTGGCTCCCTAACACCCAGAGGATTTAATTCAAGATCTTGGTCCTCACCTTCAAAGCCCTTCATGGCCTTGCCCCTCCCTGCCTCCTGACTTCCTAATCCCCTAACAATCCACATACTCACTCTGCTCAGTGGGCTCCGGCCTGCTCCATGTCCCCCAACTCACCCGCCCCACCCTCGGCATGCGAGCCTTCAGCCACTCTGCCTCTAACTTCTGGAATTCCACTCTACAGTCCCTCCATCTCGGTCCCTCCCTAGCCTCCTTCAAGTCCCACCTCGAGACCCTTCTCTTTGACGGTTCCATTGGTCACCGAAAATCCCCTCGTTTCCCTCCACCCTCCCTGATCCCGACCCCAGCTCGGGTCTGAAACATTGATGGTCCAGGGCCGTGAGATGTCCTCCCGACCTGAAAGCCATGATGAAGATGCAATTTTGTTATTGTTGTGATAAGGCGCTGTATCAAATTCGACATCTATTGTAATTTATGCTGCAGTTTTCGACTGTATTTAATATAGCCTTGATATGGGCTAGATTTCAGCTGCCTCGGACCTTGTTCTGAACGAGATAGAGGGTTAAGCAGCTCTCCGCGTGCTCCCTTTACTGTGCCATCAGGACAGTGATTGATGGGATTAATATGCCATCTCATTCCCGTGATAGATTTGCAGGGTCTCGCTCAGAATTACCTGTCAAATGGGAAGCCAGCAAGTGAATAAAACTCCAGGAGCTTTACAAGGTGATGACTGGATGCACGTCTGGGAGGTTCCCTGAAAATCATTCCCATTGGCCTGTTTTAGCCGTCGGTTTCCTGTGAGAGACTCTGCCGTTCCCTGGTACCGATGATGCTGCCTCTGCCTCTGCGTTAACCTTCATCTCCCTTCTCCCTCCGTGTTCTCCTGCTCGTCCTCCACTCACTTTGTCTCACTGAGTCTGCAGTCTCCAAAAATCCCTTCACATTCTCTCCCATCCCTCCACAATGCCTGTGACCTCAGCTCCCACCCCCCCACCCTCCACTTTTCTCCTTGCTACTCACTCACTCGCTCACACGCCCTCCCCCCCTCCTCCCCCTGTATAGCTGCTGTAGCCGGGTGAAGGGTAGGAATCGAGATATGAGGAGAGCCATCAGTCAGGTTTCCTGCTCCTGATGTGAAAGTCGCTTTATCAAATGTATGCATTATTACGAGGATTATTACCCTAGTGCCATAAGGAAAAGGCAAAATACTGCAGATGCTGGAAATCTGAAATAAAAACAGAGATGGCTGGAAAAACTCAACAGCTCAGGCAGCATTTATGGAGAGAGGAAAGCGAGTTAACGTTTCAGGTCAATGACCAAAGGTCGATGACCTGCTGAGTGTTCCAAGCGACTTCTGTTTTTATCCCTGTTTGTTCACAATCACTTCAATGGGGGCCCCGAAATCCGGCCTTTAATTCAGAAGCTGATTTGCTTTTAAGAACTGCCAAGAAAAAAAAATTAATTATTGGATTCAAGAATTCTCTAGCAATCTGCGTGATCCGTGGCCTCTGAAGATTACGAGCAGATTGTAGCCACACGTGCCTGGCTGCAGACACTGTTATTTAAGCCAGGGTTTTTCTTTAAACTGATAGTCAACCACCAGCCACCATCCTCACAGAGAGGTCCCCGAGTCCTCGCTCCTCACCGGGAGCAAGGCTCGGGATCCCCTGAGCACCCACACTCACCCTCCTCTCTCCTAACAGGCTCCTCTATCTTCCAGCCATCCTCCACGCTCACTGAGCGAGTCATTCATTATTCCAATTCACAGCTGCTTCTCTGTGATTCATTCGGACAGCTCGTTCAATGTCCTCATCTGCTGGATCCATCCAATTAACCCTAGAGAGGGGCCAGCCAGCCACAGGATCGATAGTCACACTCCAGGCTTTGGAGGTCAACAAAGGAGGACTTGATTGCCATCTGTCAGGGTTTGGGCTGGTGAAGTAGGTCAGGTCAATACTTGGGGGAGTCTGAACTCACAATGACACAAACTGAGCTCTGGAACTGGGTGTAAAGATGTACTGTTTGTCCCCAAAGGAACTAATCACCTTTGCTATTGATATAACACCTTATCGTGTTGTCCCCACTCCTAAAAAAGCTTCATAGGATTTCACTGAACCATAATCCTCACAATTGATTGCCATCTTATTAGGTCATTGCATCTTTGTAAAGTGCTTCACAGGATATAGTGTACTGCATGGTGACTGAATTTCTGGGTGTACGCAGCATCCAATTTGCCTCACAACAATGCCCCATAAACAGCTACGCAGTGATTAAGATTAAGCTATTCTATTTGAGGGATTGTTGGCCAGGACACCAGGAGAGAGAAACTCCCTTCTCTTTTTGAATAGTGTCAGGGAAACTTTAATATTATAATAATAATAATCCTTGCATTTGATATAGCGCTTTTCACGTCTTCTAGACGCTTCACAGAATATACCATAAAGTGAATTGGCTGTATATTTGTGGGAGAATCGCAGCAGCCAATTGCGCACAGCAGTCATAGATTGAAATGACCAATTTTTATTATTGTGGGTTTTTTTGGAGGAATTATCATTAGACGTGTGTGTGGAGTAAGGAAACTTGCCCAAAGTTTCGCCCTGATCTGCCTGGATTCGAACACAGATCTCACGCTTGTAAGGCGAGCGCTCTAACCACTGTGCTACAGGTCCTTGATATATTATCTCATCTAAAGGATAACATGTCTGGTAAAGCAGCCCCCCCACCCCCACCCCCTTCAGTACAGCACTGACTGTCACCACTTTGTCACAATGGCTTACACAGTCACCATGTCACACCTTTGAGCTCCTAGTCTCAGTGCAGCGCTGGGGGCTGAGCTACATTGAGGTGCCCGGCCTTCGGATAAGATTTTAAACCGAGGCCTGCACCTGGGCCTGTGCACGAGCACATTAAAGACCCCTGGCACTATTCCAGAAGCATCCAAAGGTGAGGTGGTGTCCTCTCCCAGTGTCCTGGCCAACCATTTCCTTTATTAAATTAATTACTCACTTCCTGATTGTTTGTGGGACATCACATCGCGCAAATTGACATTTGCATTTGCCTACAAATTACACAGTAACTACACTTCACAGTAAAAACTCAACTGAGAAACTCATTCATAGGAACATAGGAACAGGAGTAGGCCATTCAGTCCCCTGAGCCTGTTCCACCATTCTATTAGATAATGGCTGATCTGTACCTCAACTCCCATGACCTACCTTTGTCCCATATAACTTGATACCCTTACTCCAGTAGTTACTCCAGTAGTTACCCCAACACTCTGGGGTCCCCCAAGCCTTGTCTCTTACCAACCTGTGCCTGGTACCCTATTGTATTTGATGACCATCCTGAGTGGGCTTTCGCCTGCAGACAGGGGGCTGTATCCATGTGTACGTGACATTACATAGGTGGAAATATGTCTGGTTGGAGACAGAAGTTCTGACTGATCAAAAAAAACACGATCAAAACAAAAATTCTTCTTCCTTTGCTTGTTTGAGGATGTTACATCTGTTCTGGGCTAAGGGTTTGAAATGGTCGAGTGTCTCTGCATTGCTGCTCCGCGAGGCTGTGGGACAAGATCTCCTGTAATGACTCCACACTCAGTCATTTCAGCTGCCGCTATTTCTGTTTATTTTCAGGCGACTGCTAAACCAGCCTCAGATTATAATGATTAAAGGGTTCGAACTCTCAGCTCTCAATGCTGGGCTTCAATCTATACTGCGGTATCTTTCTCTAACTCTCTCTCTCTCTCTCTCTCTCTCACACACACACACATCCTCCCGAGGCTCATTCAGGTCTTTAATAAGAGCTGGGAGCTATTTCAGTAAAATTATGTCTGTTTCTATTCACAAAACCATCCTGTGTTGAAGGATCCTGGGGTGTAAGGTGGGGGCTGGGGAATCCGACGGGCTGATTAACATGATTGAGGATCAGTGGATCAGCTTTCCTCTCGCTCACTCGCTCGCATTATGTTGAGTTTCATGTTCAACAGTCTCCAACCCAGTCTGAGAATTCCATACATGTCTGCCTCCAGCACACGTTTCCCTGAGTCTTTCCCAGCTAGGACCACCCTAGGGTTTTGGCAGCCGGTTAACAGGAACTGAATGGGAAGCGTCTGTGCCCGCAGTGACTGGCTTAGACCTCCAAATCCCACCAATGAGCCAGGCTGGTTGTCCTGTTCTGGGCAGTGCCCTGGAGTTCTGTGGTCCTACCTGGCCACCAGAACCAACGCACAGGAGGGGCTCAGTTCTGACATTTTGTTGCCAAAAAATGTCACCTCAGATCCATCCAGCTTCAAGGTGCTCACACTTAACCCAGGCTTAGATAGGCACCAGTTGTTTCACTAGGAACTCCCTGTCAGGTAACACAGCTCAGCATGAATTGTGTGAGAGCTCAGCCACCATCTGCCTGTTACACCCCAGAGACGCATGTCCCTTCTCATTGAGCGCGATGGTTCCATCAGTTGGATGTGGGAAGCTTGAGCAGCAGCCACCTACCTCTCTTGCATGTCTCGCATACACATTTGATGCCAAAAACATCAACCCAACCCAAAGCGCTCGACAGAGAACTACAGTATTGCAGAGCAGTGACATGTTATTGGTAAACAAACCCCTCCACCCACAAGGCACAAGGTCCCGTAAACAATCGTGAGCTCAACAACCAATTTAGTTTGATGAGTAATAGAGCGCAGAAGGGTGAGTGAATGTGTGGGTGGAGGAAAGGCAAACTGAAGATTAACAATTGCAGGGTTCTGGGAAAGCAATGATTATTGGAGGTGGAGACTGTCTGCATTGTGGCCAGACAGAGGGAGGAAATACATGTAAGATCTATCTCACTCAATTTATCTCTCTCTCTCGCTCCCTCGTTCACTCTGGGTCCGGACAATGTGGAAGCAATAAATTCAGCGTTCATGTCCGCAGACATTTCCTGTAGACCCACCTGAAGATCAGCCTGTTCCAGCCTGTATGAGGAGACCATAGCAAGGCCTGCCTTATGGGGCTGGCACATGGACTGCCAGTGTGAGCTGCCATTGTTAAACCACCGTGTGGATCAAGTACGTGGATCATGGAGTCCTGTAGCTCAGTGGTTAGAGCACTCGCCTTACAAGCATGAGACCTGTGTTCAAATCCAGGTAGGTCAGGGTGAAAACTTGGGCAAGTTTCCTCACACCACACACACGCCTAATAACAATCCCTCCAGAAAAAACACACTAATAAAATTGGTCGTTTCAATCCACGGCTGTTTGTGGGGGACGCTGCTGTGCGCAATTGGCTGTCGCGTTTCACTCACAAATATACAGTCAAATCACTTTACAGTATATTCTGTGAAGCACTTTGAGACGTCTAGAAGACATGTAAAGCGCTATATCAAAATGCAAGGATTATTATTATTATTATTAAGTTGCTGTGGCAGACCCTTGTTAGTTGCCAGTTTGCCGAGTCGATGATTCTGTAGAAAATGCCGTGAGATCCACCGCTCTCCGCTCTCTCTGTTTCCTCTCGGACCCTGTGTCCACGATCACAGTTGTGATCTACTTTGCTGACGCTTGAAAGATTCACTGTTAAAGCGAACTTTTTAAAGGGAGAGCTTTGCCTAGCTCATCCATTGTGACTGGCTTTACATCAGCAATATTGGTCATTTACCTCACCAGCTGTTTTGTGGGACATTGCTGTGTGCAAATTGGCTCCTGGGTTGACTATAAATGTATAGTCACTACATTTTCATTATTATTATTATTATTTACAGAGAATCCTATGAAGTGCTTTGAGGCAAAGAGGAAAAGCGCTACCTCAATGACAAAGATTATTATTTTCAATTACCAATAAAATAAATAAAGCTAATAAAAACAAAGTGGATCTTACAATAAACAGTGTCTGAGTCCAGTGGCCAATAAACACTCTCAGCTCAAAGCAGACGTGCTTATGTCTAAACAATTGGTTATCAGTGATTCACCCTAATTATCTTGCAGTCGACTCGATCATCCAATAAATTGCATCAACTCTAACCGAGCAACGGAGACAACAGCCACAGGGATTATTGATCACAGAGAGTGCCAGAGATTGAGGCCTCACACCACATCACCACTGGCCACTAAAACTCCTTCCCTCCCAGCATTGGTCATGGGCAATTCCCTGCCTGACCATGAGCTCAACCCACTGAGCCTTTGACTGAGCCATGGGCTAGGAGTGAGAGTGAGAGTGACTGAGCCACAGGCTGGGAGTGAGGGTGAGAGTGACTGAGTGAGAGTGTGAGTGATAGAGCCACGGGCGAGTGATTGGCCACTGGGGGAAGCTGGGGTCTTGCACTGACCTGTCTGCAGGGCCTGACACTGCTGTGTGAAGGCGTCGATCCTCTTGTCAGAGCTAACAGCAGCCGCCATCGCTGGCCGCCCCCCCACTAGGCTCTCGCTGTTTGGACGCAGAGTCCCTCGAGCTGAGTAAGTGCTGCCCTGAGTCTCTGCCGCAGCCCAGGGACCTTTCACACCATTCACTTCCAGGCTCTGTGTTCAGATCAGCCCAGCAGCCAGACTGAGCCAGGAACCTGCTTTGCTGTCAACACAATTCGGCTGCTCTCAGCCAGCTGGGCTGCCACTGTCTCTCATCAATACACTGACTGGCTGTGCCTCCTGCAAATCACACCGCAGGTCACTGCTGACGCTCTCGCACACCCCCACTCACTCACACAGCCCCTCCCTCACACACAGTGAGTGAAACAGCTTATTAAATCCCCAAATTCCCACTGGAACCTGGCTTGTTTCCTCACTCACTAATTATCCCCAATCCTCAGACAGGAGGGTGCCAATGTACCTTGGGCATTCACAAGATATGTCCAGCCATACTCACTCACATCCATTGACAGTCACACACATCCACACTCACTGACACACACACACACACACACAGTTACACTCACTCACACCCACACTCAGACATCACACATATGCTCAGTTACACTCACTCGCTCCCACACTCTGGCCCTGGGGCCCAACCTGCCTTTATTTCTTCTCTCTAGAGGGCCTTATTCAGCGCATTGAAACCACGAATGAGCAAGAATATCTTTGATGGTGCAAGGGGAAGGTGGGGGGAGATGACAATTGGAGATGCTGTGGACAGACCAGGCAACCTGGCTCATTAGCAGGACATTGGAAGAGCAGACTGGTCCCTGAAGGCAGTCACTCTTCCTACTTGGCTCTCCCAAGCCAAAGGCCTGATGGGTGTTCCAAGCTGGAAAGCAGTGCTCGAACGCATATCTGCCCTTGTGGTACAGACCTCCAGGGAGTCCCTGGTATACATCAAGCTTGGAGAGGTCATTGTCATTGAAAGTCTACATATGGCAATGACCATATATGGTATCTCCCTGTATGGGCCGGTGGCTGCCATATATGGTCATTGCCAAATATGTCGTTTGCCAAGACAAACAGTTACCATATATGGACCATGGTATCCCCCGATTTACATTTACACAATTTTTAACACCTATTTATCGATATATGACATTTGGTTTCATTTAACGACAAACAAATTTGGTGCATCATTTTAGCGCATGTATATATACCGGTAAAATATAGTGTAAATACCGGTTTACGATGTTTCGATTTACGTGGCTTTTTTGAATGCAACCCTGTCGTAAATTGGGGGATACCTGTACACTTTTCGTGCCCGTAAAGTTCACACCCCTCCACCCCACTCGGTTCCCTCGTTCCTCCACGGTTAGGATGGTCTTTTTGTGAAAGATGGAAAAACTGAACGCAAAATGGGCCCCACGGCTGGAGAAGCCTGAATCCCTGAGGAATCCAGGCCTCTCCAGGCCATGAGGCCCAATTGTAAATGGAGAATCACCTAAAAGCAGAATAGGCCCCAGGGTTTGGCTGGACCAAGCCCTGGGGCCTATTCTGCTATTAATTCTTTCAAACGCTTTGTTCAGCACATTGGAACCACGGATGGGCAAGAACACTATTTATGGTGCACCGTTCCGCTGGCTCCTTCTTTATCATTTTAGAGATGAGATTTTGGCAACACGTTGAGAGACAAGGTGTTGAAGGAAACTTTAAAGCTTGTGCTTGTAACTTGACAAGCTTGGAGAGGTCATTGTCATTGAAAGGCATGCAACCTGTGACCATCAGGTATAGGATGATGCCCAGGCTCCAGATGTCAGCCTTAAAGGGATTGTAGACCTCACCATTGAGGATCTCCGGGGCAGCATATGCAGGAGAACCACAGAATGTTGACGAACTGCAATCGTCAGAGCAAGCGAAACCAAAGTCCGAGAGTTTTGGACAATTTTCATTGATCAGGAGGATATTTTCACATTTCAAGTCTCTGTGAGCGATGCCGAGTTCGTGGCAATATTTCAGGGCCTCAGTAATTTGCTTAAAGATCTGCCGGGCAACCCTTTCTGACAGGTGATGTTTGGAATTGACTAATTCGTACAGATCTAATTTGGCCTCCTCCATAACAATGAGCAAGGTGTCCTGAGATGCAAAAATCTCATGAACCTTGACAATATTGGGGTGATAACACCGAGTTAGTGTTTTGATTTCACGCTTGAGGAACTTGTTGATGTAGCTCTTTGATAATTTTGATTTATCAATGACTTTTATGGCAACTGACTTGCCAAGTTTGGGAGAGAACGCTTTCCTCACAACAGAGTACGTGCCTTCGCCAAGCACCTCACCAAGTTGATAACCCAATACGGTAAGGTCCATTTTAAAAGCAGCGAGGGAGCAGCAACTTGCACTGAGCCCTCGGGCCGGAGGCTTTATATTTATAAAGCCTTTTATGGAACAGGCCGTCCTGTGCCCGGCACACTCTGTACTATAACCAAATATGGTAGTGTTTTAGTACGGGACGTCCCGTGATCATCATTTGACCAAATATGGTCAAAATCTACATCCAAATATGGTGGTTCCAAGGTCAAAAGGCCATATTTGGTGGTGCTGACCAGGCCATTTATGGGGATTGCTATATTTGGCAATTATCATATCTGTCCATGCCATATATGGGAATGTCCATATATGGCAGCCTGAAAAGGGCGGGGGAGGGCATTGCCATATTTGGTAGTTTTTGTGACCAGGCCAGTTTGCCATATTTGGGAATGTCCATATTTCTCTAATTAATTGAATGGCCTGTGGCAGCTTGTTGACATTTTGATAGAGGCAGGTCCATGTAAAACATTTTACCAGGATTCCAGTGACAGATAGTTTTTCTTTGTTCCTCCACCTTCCATCCCGAGTCCTGTAGCTGGTTAGAGCATTTGCCTTACAAGTGAGAGACCTGGGTTCAATTCCATGCAGGGAATTGCCTGACTCCACAAGCCTGATAATGATAATGATAATCCCTCAAAATAAACAATAATAAATTGATCATTTTAACCCACGACTGTTTGTGGGTCACTGCTATGCACAATTGCTATGCATTTCGCACACATAAAGTGTCAATTCACTTTACAGTATAGACTGTGAAGCACTTTGAGACACAATCTAGAAGATATGAAAAGTGCTATATCAAATGCAAAGATTATTATTATCTTCATTTTGTGCTTCAAGACCTTCCTATTCAAAATTGCCTACGGTGAATTGCCCATCCTCCGACTTGGAGTCTCACAGTCTGGAACTGTGGGACTCTACCCTGCGTTGGTATCGTTGACAGGAGCTGCTCACGGCAATGGTGACAACATGCGAAAGATTCTTGTGTTTGAGCAATCTGTGAAGAATGACCTTACTTAACACGGACTATACCAACACTCAGCGTCACATTGACACATCATACAAGAGATACAAGAGATACTCTGGAAAGTGCCCCGGTACAAAGTCAACCTCATCCCAATAGCTCAGAGCCAAGGTTCATCTCCCTTCCCCCCACACCCCAGCTCCCCCTCAAGGATAGCTTCCAATCTGTCACAACCTTGCTAGAGGTGATTAAAGCCCTCAAAATGACTGGATGCCTTCAGAATGGAGGAGATATCTATATAGTTTTATACCATAGACCCTATCATCTACAACCGAGTGTTTAATAAAGTCTGATGTGGGGAGGGCTCAGATGATTGATTGTGCTGCAGTGTTTGTGAGGTCATTGCTGGGCACCTACAGCTCAAAGGCG
Source organism: Hydrolagus colliei (assembly GCA_035084275.1). Lineage (NCBI taxonomy): Eukaryota > Metazoa > Chordata > Chondrichthyes > Chimaeriformes > Chimaeridae > Hydrolagus > Hydrolagus colliei. Next base: position 9,617,534 of record CM068767.1, read on the forward strand.
ACATCTGGTGTTGAGGTTATGAAGTACACGTATTATCTCAGACCACAAACCACAAACAGCCGTGGATTGAATGACCAAATTATTCTTTTTTATATTACCCCTATGGAGTCCTGTAGTTCATTGGTTAGAGTACCCATCTTGAAGAGAGACCTGGGTTCGATTCCAGGCAGGGTGAAACCTTCGGCAAGTTTCCTTACTCCACACGACTGATAATTATCCTGTTTCGCCCCGTCCGGGAATCAATCCCAGGTCCTAACGCTTATGAGCTAATTGATCTACAACAACAAGAACAACAAAATTACATTGGTACAGCACCATTCACATCAGCTACAAGACTCCTAAGTTTTTAGGCACTGTTTGGAAAGAGCCAAGGCTTGGGGAATCCAGAGTGTGTACGTTGGGGGAACTGCTGGAGTCTAACCAGTTAAAATCACACAGCCCTCGTTTGTTTCGATGCTGATCTTGTTCCTCAATCTCCTGGCCTGGGATCAACGATGGAGAGTGGCACGAGATCCAACTCCACTAGCTGGTCAGGGCTGCTGAGCCTGGCAGATCATCATAGAACAGTGTGACGGCATTAAGATATTCTTTGTTGCTTCTGGAGTATGCTCAGGTTTAAGGCAGCACTTTAATTTTCCACTCTGCTGCTTATTTAGTCAGACACCGACTGGCAGCTGAGTGCGTCTCTGGACCTATTAATGGTTTGTCACTCAGGCGGTGGGCTCCAGCTGGGAGCCTCTGCCTCATCTGTCCTTTCATCTTCTTTAGGACACGGAGGGCAGCAAGACTTTCTGCCCTTTTATTAGTTCAGGGCAAACCTTTTAATCCTATTTCCCTACCAATTCTCCATATTCTTCTGTCTTCCCCCATGTCTTTATTTATTTCTAAACGTTCCATCTATTCTGCTTTTAGATTTCTCTTCCGAGACACAGCATTTCACTCCAACAGTTTTCCCATCTGGGATCCCCAAGGCTTGGTTCTTACCAACCTGCGCCTAATACTCTCTGGAATCACTCTCCAGAATTAGGTAAACAGGATGCATGCCCCCAGGGACAGAGAGAGAGAGAGAGAGAGAGAGAGAGAGAGAGAGAGAGCATTTCATTCCAATAAATATCTCAGAAATTATCATGTGTAGGTGGCATGCACAGAACTCCGGTTTGGATACTCTGAAGCATCAGAGATGGGTTTCCACTTGTGTCAGGTCTCTGGCTGACCAAAAGAACATTAACCTCTGGAACTCCCTCCCTCTACCACCCTCCCTGACTTCAGGTCACACTTCAACATATTAGAATGCATCTATGGCCATCTCCCTTCTCTCAGCCTCCAACCATGCTCCGAGACATACCCTACATGAAGGGAACTGCAAGTTTCTGTACGTATCCAACCAGAACCATCTCCCCATAAGTGCCTCAAGGGGTTGAGAACACGTCTGTATATCTTACATGGCACTTTGCTTAACCCACGAATATTACCTTGGGTTACTGCGCCCGAGGTCACTTCTGCTCCAAGGCGTTTGCTCCCCTAGGTACCACCTAGATCATAATAACAATAATAATCCTTGCATTTGAAATAGGCATGCCTTTTAGATGTCTCAAAATGCTTCAGAGTATACTGTAAAGTGAATTGACTGTATATTTGTGGGTGAAACGCAGCAGCCAATTGCTCACAGCAGCTTCCCACAAACAGTCGTGGATTGAGTGACCAAATTATTAAAGCGATCCACCAAATCACTTAACATTTGGTTCCTACTTACTGGTTCCTACTTACTGATGGACGAACAGAGGCGTGTGAAATAAGTAAACTCCCCAACATTTCGTCCTGCCAGGGAATGGAACCCAGGTCCTCTTGCTTGCAAGTCAAGTGCTCTAACCACTGAGCTACAGGACTCCACAATGTCACACATTTGTGTCACAAACGCACAAGTTTCTGCTCCCAAGCTCTGGGGTTTTTGATGCATAAATGGGAGCAAACAGCTCAGGCTATCGACTAACTAGACAGTAAAGTTCACTGAGTGTTGAGAAAACTCACAGCTCAGCCTTCATTACCTGGCTGTGGGATTGCCATGTCGCTTATAATGATTAACAAAGAGGGAACAAAGGTGATAGTGGGGATACGGAGACTGAAATCCATGAGAGATGCCGGCAGCTGATTACTGAAGATTAACGCAATGTATTTTCAAACACGGAACAATGAACACTTGAAACTAATCAGAACACACCATGCAAACTATCAAATAACTAAGCAAACAAACTTTGGGTTGTTTCAGACCTATTCAAACTTGGGAGGTTAAATACTCAAACTGCCCAGCTTTAGGCTTTGCTTGGCCAGGAGAGCAGCTTTGGGAAAGTCACCTTTGGATCCCAGCTGGAATCCAGCCACAACCGACAGGAGGAAGCTGTCGTGTCTTAAGTGAGAGGCCACTGTCCCAGACATGAATCCGTAGCAAAAATATGCCACAGAAAAACAGAGAGAGCTGGGAACACTCAGCAGGTCAGACAGCATCTGTGGAGAAAGGAAAGTGAGTCAACTTTTCAGGTCCACGACCCTTCGTCAGAACAGAACGAAGAAGGGTCATGGACCCGAAACGTTGACTAACTTTTCCTTTCTCCATAGATGCTGCCTGACCTGCTGAGTGGTCCCAGCTCTCTCTGTTTTTATTTCAGATTTCCAGCATCAGCAGTATTTTGCAAAAATATACAGGAGTAAATTGCTATTCTCTTGGGACAACTGTTTTTGTGGGAAATTAAATGGACACACAAATACCAGTTGTGAGGGCTTATCTGAGACTGGAGTTGATACCCTGGATGAGTAAATATCTACGCCATGCTGTGGCACTGCTGGCGCTGGGACTAACCTGTCATCGTAAAGCAAAGGCACTATATAAATACGTGGTTCTATTCCCTTCCTCCGTCTGAAAGGCAGCACTAACGCAAAGATGGCTGCCCTACAATACGCCCAGAGGTGAGAGTATTGCCTCTGTCCCAGCACTAAATCCCATCTCCTCCCCTTCCCTCTCCCCCTGGCTCGGGGACAGACTCTGCCACTGTCAAGCTCTCCAGCATGTTACTCCACATGAAGGGAACTATGTAAATATTGTATATTGCTGAGGCTGTCAAGCCCAGGAAAAATAATAATAACCTTTACATTTGATATTGCGCCTTATCACGTCTTCTAGATGTCTCAAAGTGCTTCACAGAATATACTGTAAAGTGAATTTATTGTACATTTTTGGGATGAAACGTGGCAGCCAATTGCGCAACCAATAAATGGTGAAGGTCAGTCCTGATTTATAATGTGTAACCTTTCCCAATCAATACAGATCAAGCCAATGACTTACACAGCAGACCGGTTACTGAAACATTTCTACACATTTATTCTCACATCCCCAAAATTAAAATAAACCAAAAAACTGAAAATTAACAATGCAATAAAGGAATCACATACATCAGACAGCGCTGCCTGAGAAGACGATTTAAATAATTTTAAATATATCCTATGTTATTTATTACTACAAACACTTCGTACAATTTATTTCAACAAAGTCCCCCCCCCCACAAGTAATGGAACAAAACAGGAATGGTCCGGACAGCTGCAGAGCTAAAGTGGACTTTGCCAAAGAAATGATCGATTACAAACATTTTAGAGGTAGATTAAGTCGAGAAGAACAGAAATGTGTGGTGTTAAATCTTCCCCCTTCGTGTCTACAATTTCTCCCAAAAGTTACAGTAGAAAGAAGCTTGAGAGGACAAACATCCTCAGGAAAAAAAAAAGGGGGGGGGGAAAGAATTACCACTGAAGCCCAGAAAAAAAAATCTGTTGGATGTGAAGTGACCCGATGGAAGTTTAGGTGTTTTCCAGAGTTGCTTCTGCTGTACAAAACGTGCTGACCGACTTTACCGTGGGGAGGAGGAGAGTGGAGGGAGGGAGGGAGAGTTGGGGGACAGACTACGCAGCCTCACAGTAACCAGCCCCCAATTTAAAGACTTGCAAATGTCAAATAACAAAATTTATTTTTAAAACAAGGGAAAAAAAATTCATAATGGATTTTGTGATCCCCCCCCCCACCCCACCCTCCCACTGTCCACAAAACACATGAGAAGAGTGTGGAGCGCAGCGGGAGCCAGGCCGACCCACTCCCTGCCGGGCCCTGCTCTCCGATATCTGTCTGTCTGTCTGTCTGACTGACTGCCTGTCCGACTGTCCGTCTGCAGTGGAGCGCAGCGGTGTACGTGGCTTTGCTGTTTGTGCTCCGTTTCAAAGTGCTTGTTGGGTTCTGCTCAGTCAGGGGCTGCTGTACCCACGTCACAGCCTGAGCAGGCGGAGGAGGTGTCAGCTGCAAGTTTCTGGGTGCCCCGCTCGCCAACTCCATGGACACATGGTCCAAAGCAAACGACTCAAAACACCATGAGATCGTCAGGTTTCATGAGGCTTCTTTCCATCTGGTGTGACCAGGGCTTTCTCAGGCCATCTGAATGGCAGTCTCGGTCAAAGTCTTACTTCGGGTCGTTTATTTCGCGAGAGAGAGAGACAGAGAGAGAAAAAACAAGTAAAAACAAGATTGTTACCTCGCCATCTTCATCATAGAAACCTGTAAAATTAAACATCACAATTAGTTTTACATAATAATCCATGCATTTGCACATGAGCAACTTATCAATGAAATGCGTGAAGAAAGTGCTTCACGGTGTTTACTGGAAAGCATAGCGACCGGTGTATTTATAGGTGAATACAGCAGCCAACGTGCCCACAAAATACTATGAAGTGAGTGACCTTCCGATTTAGTCCTGGAATGTTTCAGAGCACTCGGCCCCATCCTGTCTGTGTTGGTGCTCACTCCCCCACTGGGAGCTCTCTACTCTAACCCCATCATCCCCTGCTCTCCATTGCAAAGCATGTTATCTTGGCGCTGGTTCAGACCCTGCTTTACCACCCCACTGATCAGGAGAACATCTCAAAGCACTTCCAGTGAAGTGTATTTAATGTTTAATCTCCAGGTGAATGTCGCAGTCAATTTGTTCACAGCAACGTCTCACAAAGAGCCACGGAGAATGACCAATTTGATCTGGGAGCTTGAGAAACAAAGAAGTACCAGCAGACTGCAGCGGTTACATTACTCAGGGAAAAACCTGTCAGCCTGGCTTCATTTGGAGGGACTCTCTCTATCTCTCAGCCAAATCAGTATGCTGTGCACTCGATTCCCATGTTCAGACTTTGAGCTCTCAGTCTGGGCTGACACTCGAATCTAGTGCTGAATTGTTAAGAGTTGCCCATTCTTCGTTAAACAAATGGAATTTTGTTGTTGTTAAACCAAGGTCTTGTCTGTTCAGGCAGATGTTGAAGTGTCTGAGGCACTTTTAAAAGAGAACAGGGCCCAGGGATCTGCCCAGCAATTCACCAGTTGTAAAAAACAACTGGCCATTCTCTCTCCGGTGTCTGAGTACATTGCTATGCACTAATATAATACTGTTGCCACAACAACACTTGCAGTTGTATAGCGCCCTCCACGCCAGACTATACATGTGTGTACATCTTATGAGGGGCTTTGAGATCTTTTGGCAACATGATAAGGGCCTGTATCGAATAAGGATGATTATAATGTGCCTTTATCTCTATTCTCGTTGCCCATGGTTCCAAATGCTCCAGCACGCTAACCCACGTGAAGGGTGCTATATAAGGCACGCTGTTGTACTTTCTCCCGTGCCCCACCTTGTGTAATCAGCCCTCCCTCTAACCAGAAGCCTGCTGCTTTCAAAACCCCCTCTCCACAACCCATGGCTCCTTCTCGACTGTTCTCCGACTTTAATACACAAAAAAAAAGCACAAGAACAACAGTCTTTTTCTAATATTCCATCACCTCCTTTTGAGATTTCTCCTGCTGTTTTTCTACAACCATCTGTTTTTGTTGTGCAGCTCAAGCATTAAATGTTATCTGAACAATACTGAGCTTTACAGCAGTCTCTGAAGAGTTACTCAAGTGCATTGTCAAACAACAAACCACCAAACAGCTTATATGAATGCTGAACGCAGTTCCATGGTTCCTATTATCTGCCACCGGAGGTCCTCAGAGATCTAGACTATTCATTCCAACATTTTCCTCATTTTCCTATAAATATCCTTTTACCGTGTCTTTCACACCCGGATGACGTCCCAAAGCGTTTCACAGGAAATGCTATCAGGAGTGACTGAGGATTTTTGAAGCAAATATGGCAGCCGATTACAAGCAGCAGTTTCGCACAAACAGCGTTAGAGTGAGTGGCCAATTTTATTTGGGGGGTGAATGTCAGCCAGACACCAATCTCTATTCCATTTTCAAATAGTGCCATGGGATCTTTACCATCCAACTGAGCGGAAGCATGGTTCCCCCCAACCCCAGTGACTAGGGGTTCCAGGTTCCAATGGGGCCATGAATATTATAACACAGAAGGAGGCCCATCATGCTCAGGCCTCCTGGGCATCACATAGGCATCTCTTTCGAAGAGCTACCCAATGAGCTACCCACTCTCCTGCTTTCCCCATAGCATAGCAAATTTTTCCTTTTCAAGTACCTATCCAATTCCCTTTTGGAAATTGTTATTGAATCTGTTTCCACCAGCCTTTCAGGTAGTGTCTGAGTCTCCAACCCTCCTGATCCCAACCCCGTCATCCCCCCTACCCACCCCACGATTGTTCAGCGCCTTGGAACGTCTTCCTGATGTGAAAGGTGCTGTACACGTCGTTTCTTGCTGTTGGCAGACTAAGAAGGTACTAGGGCGAGGGTAAGGATCAGATCAAACAGGAAGCCAGCAGAGCCTGCGAGGATTGGAGTGATGAGGGTTTGTTATGTATGGGTAGGGTATGGGCAACAGTTTTTGTTAGCTGGACCTTATGGCTGGTGGAACTGGCGAGAAGAGCAAGGAGTGTGGTTGAGAAATCAAGACAGATTAGTAACAAAAATATGGATGAAGGTTTTGTTTGCATTTAGTGCGAGATGGGCTTGGAAGTGGGCAATGTATGGTAAAGGTGGAAGAAAGGAGTTCTGGTTGGGGACTGAAATTGGGGTAGGAATAGCAGCTGGGTATCTAAGCGGACTTCAAGGTTGCACACCGCGTTAGTGACTTTGGCCAGGGAGTTGGAAGAAATCTGAGCCAGAAGTGAAGAGGCATGGACCATATTTAGCTGCTGCACGTTGGTGCTTAATCCATCAGGTCTTGATTAGATAAGGAAAAGTGCATTTAAGTGACACCCACACACATGTGGAAGCTGACCCCTTGATGATAATTTTACGAAGATGAAACGTAGATGCAAAAAAGGATGAGGATCATGAGGTACACCGTAGGTGACTGAGCAAGGCTGGGAGAAGAAACGGTTTCTCTGTTGAGAAAAAGTGGAGACGGTGGGTCAAACAGGACCTCAGTTTTTAACATGTTATTCGAAAGGATGGCAAATCCGACAGTGAGTCATTCTCCCAGTGTTGCGTTACACTGGCATCTTGGGACTGTTAACTTGGAAGTTGCCATAATGGGCTTCAATTCACAACCTCTGCCCCAACTCAGCTAAACTGTGGTCTAAGAAGAAATGGTTGGTGTGTTGGTACATTACCTGAACATCCTCTGAAGATGAGCCTTGGTTCTCCTGATCATCTTCCATCTCGCTATCAGTGTTTGCAGGGCCCCCACTGCGTGTGATGGCCCCAGACCGTGTCTCCTTGATTCTCCCAGAGTATCTCTCGGGCCTCTTTTGCTTCAGGACATTGGCCTTCCTCTGCCACACGACTTTCTTGTTTTTCATTCGCAGGTACAGCCTAGGTGATGCCATCCCCGTTGAGGTAGCGGAAGACCGCTGCCTAGAGTCCGATTTAAACCGTTTGCTCTCTGCCACTGTCCCTTTGGCTGATCTGACGGGGCTGGTGGTCCTGGAAGTGATGGGGGAGGTGTTGGGTTTCCTTGATTTTATCGGGGGAAGCGATCTCATCCTCTGCTGCAACCGTGGTGCTGAGGAAACCGACTCAGTCTGCAAGGTCCCTAGCATCCTGCCCCGCCTTTTGCCCAAGAGAATCGGCGTGTTCTGTAGTTTGATCTCTGTGTCCGCAGTCCTCCTCCGCTGGACTGTCCCCTTTTCACTACTGGCTGGAGAGTGCGAGCCAGAGCCCTTGGCCGAAGGGGACACTGGTTTCTTGGGACAGCTGTAGGTCACGTGCTTGTTCAGGCTGCCCAGGTATGTGAACTCCTTGACACAGTAGGGACAGTGATGGCTCTCCATTCCTCTGGCGTTTAGCATGGCTTTCTCCTTGGCGGACGCCCGCTTCTTCTGGGCGATGGCTTTCTGCACCAGCCTGTTCCGCTTCCTTTTCAGGGCGTTCATCTTGAGCTTGTTGATGGTGGCTTTGGGTTTGCTGTCCGTGTCGAAGCTCAGCCGCTTGGGCTGCCCCATCCTCCGCATGACACTGTTCCGGGCTGGCTCGCCTCCCAACGCCCCGTTTTTCTTCCACACTTTCTTCTTGAGGGGGATGGCGTTTTTCTTGGGGGTGTAGCGTCGCTTGTCGCTGGCTGAGGCGCAGGCCAGGATGTGCTTGTGCAGGGCCGGCATGTTGTCAAAGCTCTTGCCGCACTTGGTGCAGTGGATGGCCGTGCTGAACGTCTGCGGGATGTTGTGGGTGGTGAAGTTGACGGCGGACGAGCCGGCGCTGGGGGCACTGCGGTTGTGGTACTGAAACGGGGGTGGCTTGAAGCTGGGGTAGCGCTGGTTGAGACCCATGCGGACGTCGGGGCCCTTGGACTTCACCCCGGACGCCATGACCTTGATCGTAGTGTAAAGCTCCTCCGTCAAGTCGGTGGAATTATCGTCGTCCTCCTCCGGCGGTGGAGGGGTGGAGCTCACCGGCCGGGCCATGCACTGGCTGGGGCAGCTGGTAGCTTTGTCCGGGTCGGTGAAGTTCTGAGGTCTCAGCATCCCGTTCTGGAGCTCCTGGTGCGTGCACTCCTTCCCTGGGTGCAGGTCCCGCTGATGGTGCTGTAGGTTGCAGAGGAAAGCAAATTCCTTGTTGCAGACCGAGCAGGCAAAAATCTTGCCCACCCCGTGCAGTGAAGACCTGTGCTCAGACAGGCAGTCGGCCTCTTTGAACAGCTGGACGCAGAATTCGCACTTGAATGGCCACTGCTCCGCGTGCACATGTAGGTGTTGGGCCAGGTCCTTGATGGAGAGGAACGGTGTTTCGCACACGTTACACGCAAAGTTTTTTGTGAACGCCAGCTCCATCTTGTCGTGGTCTCCCGCGGGCTGACTATCCCCTTCTGATCCCTCCTCCTCCCCCGGGCAGTACTCGGCTGGGGTCCCCTGGGGGATCTCTGGCTCGATGGTGGGCGGCAGGGCCTGGCTGGCCTCCTGTTCGCTGTCTGAATCCGGATAGTCGCTGTCTCTAACCTCCTCCTTGATGTGGACACTGATGGGGGATAGGGCCGGAGTGACCGGCTGCAGGACAGATGTGGTGGACTGTGGGAGAGGCGAAGGCACGGAGAGGACGGGTGGCTGGGGGGAAGGGACTGGACTGGTGGTGACGGGCTCTGGGGGGTCTGGCTCGAGCGGGTCCTGAAGTGTCTCCTCCGCCTCTGGGCAAGGCTTGGGGCTCCCGTCTGGCTCTTGCCTCCCTGCCACCGACAGATCAGTACCGTTGTACTCGTTCAGAAGCACCTTCTCCAACATGGAGGTAGTGGGTTTTCTCTTCTTGTTGCTGTACGCAGTGTGCGGACCAGCGATCCCCGCTTCCTCTTTGACGTCCCCCTCACTGTATGGCTTCTTGTGCAAACTTAAATCCAGAATGGCTACTCCTGACCCACTGCCCTCAGTCTTCACATCACTTTGCACTTTGCCACTCGACAGGTCCAAGGGCTGTTGGCTGCAGAGGTTGATCACCAGCTGGCTCGACTGGCCTTCTTTAGACGCCGTTATTTTACCTACGTTATCCCCGCTGAGAGGGCTGAGGGCCTCCTCCCGGCTCGACAAGCTCCAAGCAGGGGAACTATTCTGGCTCTCGTTTTTTGGTACTTTCAGCCCCGGTAAACTCTCGCTCCATAACCGGATGAATTCAGCGTCCTTCCCCGTGCCGCTGAGAGCCGGGCTGTGCTGGGGGGAGTTTGGTGGGGAGCTGGTCCTCCTCTTGAAGCGGCTAAATCCCATGGCTGCCCCGGTCGAGGTTGAGGGAGTGACGATCGCTGAGCTCTCCCCCGGCACGGCCCGCTGTGAGGTGCTGTCCTGTATCTGGAGAAGCTGCTTGAGCTTGGAGGTTAAGAAAGTGTTTTTTTCTTGGTGTCCAGTCAAAGGGTTGGTAGTCTGAGCAGGAAGGGACAAAGAGCAGAGCGAGGAGACAGCCGAGGAGATTGTTTCGACGCCCAAGTCGGGTTTGGCTTTTGCAAACGGAGGTGGGCTGATGGTTCGTCTCCGTTTCGGAACTTTCAGTTCCCCGTCCGACAGCTCCTTGAGATGCAAATGACCGGCTGGAACTTGGGCAGTGATCTTCAGGTTCTGAGGAGATTCATCGGTTACCGCGTACAACACCGAGGACAGTCCATACGGATTAGTGCACGTCGTGTCCAGCTCAATCACCTCACAGTTGCTGGTGTTGCTGTTTGATTCGATTTTGCCATCGATGTAGAAGTTGAGGTTTTCGGAGATGTTGCTGGAAACGTCCATGATGTACGCTTGACTTTCATCGCTCTCTTCCTCCTCCTCCTCTACCTCTTCTTCCTCCTCCATTTCCGTGCGTGTTGTACGGGCCCCGACGGACCCCAGGCTTTGCTCTGACACCAGATTCGATTCCTCCTCCAAAGGCTTCCTCCTGACCCGGATACCTTTAGCCAGCAGTGGGCGCTCGTGGATACGTCTCTGGTGCCGCCGCAAGTTGGTGTATGAGCCAAAAGTCTTTTTGCACAGTCTGCACGGGTGCTGCAGTTTGGGTTCGCAGCCTCTTGTGCTGGAAGGTTCCAGGTGGGATTCCTTGGCCACACTTTTCTTGCGCTCATCCAGAGTCACAGGACTGTGGAGCCTCATGGAGGTGTTGACGCTAATGTCAATCGCTTGCTGCTCAAACTCAAAGTCCTCGTTTGGGATCTGCAGAGTCGGGCTCCCTTTCGAGATGTTTTTTTTCTTGGGTGCGGCCTCGTGGCGCCTCTCGTGCCGCCTCATGTTGATGTGGGTGCCAAAGGCTTTGCCACAATACTTGCACTTGAAGGTGAAGCCCTCGGTCGATATATGGATGTGCTGGTGACGCTCCAGCCCCTGCTTGGTGGTAAATCTGCGCTCGCAGTTTTTACAGGGAAATAGGTGAGTTTCCTCAAAGTCCCTGGTTCCATTTTGATCTCCTTTTGACCGGTGTTTCAGGGTCTTGATGGGAAGCTTCTTTTTGGGGAAACTCTCGGCAGAGCTCTTCTCCTCGGGCATGGCTTTGGGCTCAGGGCTTATTCGCGAGATCCTTAGCTGAGGCAGAGTCTTGCGTGTCGCTGTACTTTGAGCAGCTACTCTCGGTTCTGGTGAATGTGTTGCAGAGGCACAAGGCTCATTCTTCTTTGAACCTAGGAGGAGAAGAACATTGCTTTGCAGTCAAACCTTTAGACATAACTACTCATCTGTTACTCACATGACAACTAACTTCTGGCTGAAATGACCTGCCTCTATCCCCATTTCTGAAGAAAGTGACTATACAATACAAATTGACATTTATACAGCCCTTTCACATAGGAAGATGTCTTGAACTCAATCCACTAGGGCATGAGGATCCAGTGGAACCAAGGAATCAAGGGAACCGGAGAGATAAAGAGATAAGAGTTGGGTGACATCCGCATACATGTAGAAGTTAACTCTATGTCTGTGGATAACATCACTGAGCATGTAGAGGAAATGACCGAGGACAGAGCTATGGGGATGCAAGGAGAAGCTGTTGGACGAGACAAAATGGAGCCATTGCAATATGTAAGCATGAAACCAGTGGAGTAAATAAATGGGAAGGTGGAGCTGAGAAGAAAGGTGGTGGATAAGGATAGCATGATCAGAGATGGCAGAGATCAAGAAGAATGAGGAGGCAGAGAGAGTCTTGGTTAAAGCAGAGAGAATGTCGCTGGTGACTTTGACAAGCGCAGTCTCGATACTATGGGTGGCGTGGAAACCGGATTGGAGGGCTGAGAAGCAACTTCTGGCTGGAAAGGCGGGTTAGAGATGGTGCAGTTGTTAGGGAACAAGGATAGATCGAGCGAATTGTTCTAAGGTGGGCGGGGGAGTGGGGGGGTGACACAAGCAAGCAAGCAAATTAAAGATTTTATTCTGTGCATTTTATCTGTGATCCGTGTCTTGTCGACATGAAAGGCACTCTACAAATGTGATTTTATTGTTGTTGTGTTGTTGTGATTGAAACACAAACATGTAGATGGTTTGTGGTCTGGAGGTGAAAGTTATCAAAGCATGATATTACTAAGTGCATCTCCGCAGACTCATTTAACCCCTTTGCTAAGATATACATGGTTTATCTTACAGATAAGAGAGAACTTGCATTCTGATCTCACCTTATATTGCAAGAACTTCTCAAAGCACTTTTCAGCAATGAACGTTTGAGACGATTTGTCTGTGTGAATACAGCAGCCACATTTGAAACCCAGCAATACCAGTCAACAGCCATGAAGAAAACCACCAATTTAAGGATTGTTGCCCAAGACAGCAGGAGAAACTCCCTCCTCTTTTCCACAGGTGCTGGGATCACTAACAATTTTCATCGCAATTACTTGTGAAATGGTTTGAGATTTTATAGTTAGATAGGGTGCTAGAAAATTACAAGGATTATTACAAATTATGTAAATTATTACATACTATCACCCCCTTTAAAAAAAAATGTGGTCACTCAATCCACAACTGTTTGTGGGACACTGCTGTACGCAATTGGCTGCTGCTTTTTGCCCATGAAATTTATATACACAGGAGAAGCCCCTTTATCCGGCACCTGCGGGACCTGGCCAATGCCGGTTAAAGCGCCTGCCGGATATTCGGGCGGCCCGCGGCCGAAAACCCACCACAAAAAAATTCAAGTTCTTTTAACACACACCACACACACCAGACTAAGTAATAATAGATAATAACAGAATATTATATTGGCACCCACCGTCAAAACTACTCTCCTGCGCTTCCCACCCCCACTGATTGAGGTTTACATTCCAGCGACCCCTCCCCAAATGGAGGACGCCAAGCAGGTGAAAAAAATGGCAGTGCGATTTTAAAGTCGCGCGACTTTACTAGCTGCAAGTCGCAGCACTAGACTCTACCAGTGGCAAACCAAAATACTGCTAGTGCGCGACAATGTGGGTTATAGGCTAGCGTTATCGGCTTGTCGCTATATGGCTTTAAAGTCGCGCTCCGTTTCTTTCACCCGCCTGGCGTGCCCCATTCCAAAAAGAATCGCTGGACTGTAAACCTCAACCGCAGCATCATAGCTTCAAGCGCAGCATCTAACAGCAAAGGTGAGAAGCGCAAGAGAGCAGCTCTTGCACAAATACAACATTCCATCACTAAACCATTATCTATGCATTTACAAATGCTTCACTGCTATTGTTCCGGATAAGTTCCGGTTTATCAAATGGGGACTTTTTTGGGGGCGTGCCGGTCATACGGAAGTGCCGAGTCACGGATAAACAGGCTTCTACTATACTATTACAATAATAATCCTTGCATTTGATATAGCGCTGTTCATATCTTATCAATGTCTCAAAGTACTTCACAGAATATACTGTAAAGTGAATGGACTGTGTATTTGTGGGTGAAACACGGCAGCCAATTGCGCACAGCAGGGTCCCCCACAAACAGTCGTGGATTGAAAATGACGAATGTTATTACTGTGGTTTTTTTTGACAGATTATTATTAGGCATGTGTGTCGAGTAAGGAAACTTGCCCAAGGTTTCGCCCTGATCTGCGTGGATTCGAACACAGGTCTCATGTTTATAAGGTGAGGGCTCTAACCACTGAGCCACAGGAGAAATACAGTCAATTTAATTAACAGTATATCTTGTGAAGCACTTTGAGACATCTTGATAAGGCGTTATATCAAATGTAAAGATTATTATTAAATTGATGATGTGGCTATGTTACAACACTTAAGGTACTAAATTGCTGCAGACTGTAATGAGGAAGTTGCAGCCACATCAGAACTACAGAGGTAGTGATCAATTGTAAAGCATGCAAACACAGCGCAAATGAGGAAAAGATTAGATTTGCATTCGCAAGCCCCGCGAACAGTATTCGTTGGTTTCATTTATCAAATATTCAAAATACTAAGAAACATGCCAGTGTAACAAATGTGGAATGGAACATTCTTAACTGGTGTTCATGATCTTGTGCAATGCTTGCCAAGTGAAGCAAGCAAGAAATAGACAAGGACTACAAACTGCCACTGCTTCTCAAAATACAGAGACAGAAAGCAGTGGGTGGGTGGTGGTGAACTGTTGTATTTCCAGACAATAGGGAAGTATACAGTTATGTCCCCCAGGTGTTTGGTATCCAGTACCTCAATGACTTGGGTACAGAGTCCTGTACCTTACAAGTGTGAGACCTGTATTTCGAATCCAGGAAAGTCAGGGCGAAACCGTAGGCAAGTTTCCCTATTCCACACAACTAATAATAATCCCTCCAAAAATAACACAATAATAAAATTTGGCCATTTCCATTCAGGACTGTTTGTGGTACACTGATGTGTGCAATTGGCTGCTGCGTTTTGCCCACAAATGCACCATCAATCCACTTCACATCACCGTATATTCTGTGCAGCGCTCTGAGACGTCTCGAAGACATGAAACGCTACATCAAATGCAAGGATTATTATTGTAATAGAGCAACATTTTGTTTTAAGTTTGCAGATGACACAAAACTTGGGAAAGTAGTGAACTACGAGAACGAGGATAGATTTTAGTTATGTGGAGAAGATGGGATTATTCTCCTTACAGTAGAGATGGTTATTGGAAAATTTAATCAAGTTGTTCAAAAATATGAGGGGTTTTGATAGAGTCGATAAGGAGAAACTATTTGCACTGGCAGGTGGGTTGGTAAACAGGGGCCATAGATTTAAGATAATTGGCAAAAGAATCAGAGGGGAGACGAGGAGAATTATTTTTTAAAAACAGGTTAAGGTCTGGAATGCACTTCCTGAAAGGGTGGTGGAAACAACAACAACAACAACAAAATTTTATTTTGATTCAATTGCAACTTTCAAAAGGGAATTGGACAGGTTCTTTTAAATGGAAACATTTGCAAGGATATGGGGAAAAAGGGAGTGAGACTGATTGGGTAGCTCTTCCAAAGAGCCGGCACTATGGTAATGCAGTAAAATCTCGATAATCCGGCCTGGTTGGGCCCATTCGCTTCCCGGATTTCGGTGTTTGCCGGTGTTTAGAACCTATCTTAGAAATGCCTGTGGAAGCCCTGCCTCATACACCACGTGAGCTGTAAACACAGCATTGGCCGAGCTCCACCCACAGCACCGGGTGACAGAGCAGCCACGCCAGGAACTACAAGCAGCTGTTCCCAACTTCAGGAGATTTGCAAACATCGGAAAAAAATGATTTTGTTCTGAAATCCTGCCGGTTTTAGGGAGTAGCCGGCTTTCGGAATGTCGGATTATCGAGGGCTTTACTGTATTATAATGTCATCGTGAAGCAACACTATTTGTTCACTATCAATCTAACTGTCAGACCTACACAGCCCAGCTCAGAGCCACAGAAAATACATCCTGATTGATCAGCTCTCTTGTTATTTTCTGACTGCATCAGCAATAGTACTTGGACAATATTTGGAAGTTTTATATACATATACACACTAATAAATAATAAATTAAATAGTTAATACAACCAAAGGCTTGAAACCCAATGAGGGCAATGTTACTTTTGGAGACGCAAAGAATTGAGGCCAGAGTTACTCCAACATCTACCTTTGCCCCTTGAGCTGAGAACAAATCAACACAGGTTAATTATACAAGCAATAGGACAAAAGGTCATGTTCATACTTCTCTGACTGAAAACAAGTTCTCACTATCCAACAGCAAGCCAGAGAAATCCCTACAGTATTGAGGTACAGATCAGCCATGATCTTCTAAAGTAGCAGAACAGGCTCGAGGGGCTGAATAGCCGACTCCTGTTTCTATGTTGGCTTCATCTGTTGTTTTGAAACTGGGATGGCTGCCAAGAGAACAGCCCTTTGGGTGGCAAATATGGGTGTAATTTAATTGTGTGTGTATGGGGGGGGGAGGGGGAGAGAGAGAGGAGTCACAGAACAGCAAACTATAACAGCACAGCCCAGAGCATATTTTTTTCGCACAGGCAATGATACCACCATAGAAAATTGAAATGCCAATAAAACTCTTGCGGGAGCAACTTCCTTCGAGCTTGTAAGATATAGCCCCGGAGAACCTGTAAAAAGAGGAATGGCTGGAAATAGCTGGCAACACACAAACTTGTTTAAAAGCAGTAAATAAACTACAAAATAAAAAGTTAAAGGAATTAACTGCAGGAATAGGGCATAAACTCTGGATATTGAGTTGGCTCAGATTATGGATTTAAGTCTAAAAGTAATACTTGCATTTGATACAGTGGTCGCAAACCGCTTCACAGGTTTTCATAAAGTGATTTGACTGTGTATTTTGTGGGCGAAATATACAACTCTTGTTTTGGGATTTGAGCTCACATGAAAAAATAAAGACATCATCCCCCTGGAGACCACTAAAGCCATGCGCAATGGTTGGTAGCTATGTTTCCCAACTAAACTGCACTATAATCAAAGCATGTTTAGAGGTGGCTGGCGTTAAGCAGCTACGAAATATCTTTCTTCCTTCAACATAATACAGTACTAGGCACACCCTGCAGTAGTTATCGTTTCCTTGTTGGAGATTATACGATTAGACCATATAGATTACAGAACCTGAAGCACCTTCAGCACTTACAAAGGAAAGTAGGTTAATACTCGAGCAAGATTTTTCCATTTGATAAAAGGTTTTTTGAAGCCTGAACAATAAGTAATGAGAATAGATCACCAGGGGGGTTAGCAGGAATGGCTTTCAGTTATGAACAGACATCTTTTTTACACAAGATATCCTAAATCTCTTTTAGGGCCAATTGTGCACATCGGTGTTCCAAACAGTCATGGATCGAGTAACCAAATTATTATTACTAATTTAATATACTGTTTTAGAAGGGATTATTATCCCCAGAAAAGCAAACAGACAATCGACTAACAACTGGGTTCCTATTTAATGCTAAGTAAACAGGTTTGTGGAGTAAGGAAACTTGCCTATGTTCTATGAGATTACTACCCTGGAAAATAATTGCTGTTCTGTTTTTTTTAAAAAGCACTGAATTTTTCCCAAGGGGCACGGGGAAGGGAAAGGAGGGAATTTTGCTTCTAAACTCCGTAATAATGATGGCTGCATTTAGCAAAAAGGGTCAGACTTTAGGAAATTTCCTCTAATTATTACATTTCTTTTAATTATAAAAAATTAATAATAAAAATTGGTCACTCAATCCACAACATTTCACCCACAAAAGGTGCAGTCAATCACTTTACAGTATATAGTACTTTGAGACGTCTCAGCGACATAATAAGGTGCTATCTCTGGGCAAACTTCCACTCGGGTGCTGTTTGGATAATCAAATTACATGAGCCAACTTTCACAGAAGCCACTCCATTTAGGAAAACTAGCCAGGAATACGAGAAAAGAACAAACAGCCGATATTACCAATGGTTAAACAAGCAGTTGGTGCCTCAGCGTACAAACAGACATTATTTTCAATACAAAACACGCACTGTTATTAAAGAACAGGCTGCCAAAGTGTTGATGGTTTCATTGGTCGATTAACACTGAACAGCAGCATAAACATGAATAGGCCACAACGTCATCCATAAAAACAGCACATCACATTGGTTTGAACAAGTTTGAACTAATATTGCTATTGTAGCACAGAATGCTTCTGTGCAATCCCAGGAAAGCTTCAGAGGAGAGCTCCACTATAGATGAAGATGCAATGCAACCTAATGAAAACTGCCAAAGTCTTGAAGGCTCAAGTACAGTATATGTAATTACTGACCTCATGACCCTTTGTGGAGCACGGCACTGTCCAAACTCACTGCCATATTCAGCTACACTATATTTTACAGAAAACTCCAAAATACTAGTTGCCCTGAAAAAGCAATTTCATACTAGGATTGGAATTGTTGGAAACAACAATCTGAATTTGGAGAGAATTTAGTTCAGTCTGTGAACAAATGAAAAAATTGTACTCCAGCCAAACCTTTAAAACACAAAACCCTCTAACACTTAAAACCATTTACAGAATAGAGGCCATTCTATGCTGTAAATGACTGTGTTGCGCTTTTTTTTTTAAAGTCCCATTTACCTTCCATTGTGGAGTCCTGTAGCTCAGTGGTTAGAGCACTCGTGTGAGACCTGTGTTCAAATCCAGTCAGATCCAGGCGAAACCTTGGGCAAGTTTCCTTATTCTACATGCCTAATAATAAGTCTCTCAATCAATTGATCATTTCAATGCACGACTGTTTGTGGGACACTGCTGTGCGCAATTGGCTGCTGTGTTTTGCCCAAAAAATATACAGTTAATTCACAGCATATTCTGAGAAGCGCTTTGAGGCATCTAGAAGACAGGAAAAGCGCTATACCAAATGGCAGGATTATTATTATTATTAATCTGTCTCCATCACCACCCATGGAAAGGCATTCCATTTCGCAACAATCCTGTGTGAACCAATTTTTCCTAATTATTTATTTGCTGGTTATCTTAAATTAATGTGTGCAAAGGCTGCATGTGCTGCATTTGCCTTAAAAAAACCTCAAAAACACTTGGCAGGAATTATCTGTAAAATCCTATGAGATGTTTGGATTTAAGACATTATATAAAAAAAACAAGTTCTTTGTTTTCGCTGATTTCTTGTGTATTCTCAAATAGACATGCTCATAGATCTGAATGGTTAGTTTTGTATTACAATGCACTTTAGACTGATTTCATTTCCTTTGTGGGAATTACCCAAGTCATGCAAAATTCCACAAGGATAGTTTTCAAGAGACACTTATAGCTTACTATAATTCGTGACTATAATCGGTGTCGTACTCTGCCACTGTCAAGCGCTCTGGGACACCACAACAACAACCAAAATTACATTTATAAAGCGCCTTTCATGTTGGGCGGACGTCCCAAGGCACTGAACAGTCAGGGGTCAGGATTTTCTCTACCTGGTTCTCTTTTAAGACCTAAAACCCCTACCCTGTGTGAGGGGAGTTATATTAATGCAAATTACTGTTGACCACATATACACACTCGCTCTCTGCACATTTGGGACGTCTTCCTGATGGGAAAGACGCTGTATAAATGTAATTATTTATTGATAATTAGTATTATTGATTGGAAGCAAGGATACAGAAAACAATGAAATGATGAATTAGGAGCAGGAGTAGACCATTCGGCCCCTCGAGTCTGCCCCGCCATTCAATAAGATCATGGCTGATCTTCTTCATGGTCTTGCTCCACCCAACATCTGTGACCTCTAAAAATACTCTGTGCACCTCACCCAGCCTCCTGCAATATCGGAGATTGGGCAAAGCGCAGCAGCTTTGGGATTTATAGAGCGCCTTTCATATTGGGAGGACGTCTCAAGGCGCTAAACAGTCAGGTTGGGACCCGAGCAAGGGAGAGGGGTAAGGTAGGGGGGAGGCTCGGGAGAGAGTTAGGAGGGGAGGGAGAGAATTGGGAGGGCAGCAGAAGCACAATCAAAGAGGTGAGTCTTGAGACCGACCTTGAAGGAGGCGAGGGAGGGAGCGACGTGGAGGGACTGTGGGATGGAGTTCTAGTGTGTGGGGACAGAGAGGCTGAAAGCACATCCACCGATGGTAGGGCAGTTGCGCGCGAAAGACAACATCAACTTGCCTTTATTCCTCCATGGCAGACGGAGGTGCTATATCAAATGCAAGGATTATTATTATCTTCCCAGTACCACCTTGCCCTCCATCCCTCTCGACTCCAGCCCGCAGCTCGGGTCCAATCCCTTGACTATCCTGTATCTTGGAACATCCTTCCAACATGAAAGACGCGATACAAGTGTAATTTGTTGTTGTTGTTGTTTGCCAAAAGCATCAATTGCTTATAGTTTGCGATTAAGCAAAGCTTGAAATTGAACAAATTTCTGAAAAGCAGATTATAATGACTGCAAGAGTTAATAAGCCCATGTGAATCAATATAATAATAATCCTTGCATTTGATATAGCGCTTTTCATGTCTTCTAGACATTTCAAAGCGCTTCACAGAATATACTGCAAAGTGAAATGATTGTATATTTGTGGGCGAAACGCAGCAGCCAATTATGCACAGGAATGACCTACAAAAAGCCATGGATTGAAAATGAACAATTTACTATTGCTTTTTTTTTGAGGGATTATTATTAGGCGTGTGAAGTAAGGAAACTTGCCCAAGGTTTCGCCCTGACTGGATTCGAAACACAGGTCTCACGCTTGTAAGGCAAGTGCTCTAACCACTGAGCCTCAGGGCTCCTACGTGCTTGAAACTTCTTGTTTAATGCAATATGTACCACCTCAAGCCAGCAACAACAACTTACATATATAGTGCCTATCATGCAGGGCAGTGTCCTGGAGCGCTTCACAAATGCAGAGTCTCACAACGAGCAAGGTAAAGGGGGAGGTGACCATAAGGATAATCAAACGGGAAGGTTTTTGCATAGGATTAAAGGTGAGGCAGGAGGGGCAAGGCGGAGGGATTGAGGGAAAGAATTCCAGAGTTTCTTGGAGTGGTGGCTGATGGTGGAATAGACGGCACAAGGGATAAACAGGAGGTTGGAACCAGCTTAGTAAAGGGCAGTTGGAAGAAGCTCAAGCCTGCGCAAAATGAGAGAAAACAAGGAGAGCAAACGCAGAAACTTATACAGTACATTTAAAGACCCCAAAAAACAAACAAACGTTGAGCAGCACAATGTTGACAGCCCAATGGTGTAGTGTTACGGGGTTTAGAAGATGGAAGACGAAGAAAGCTAAGTAAATGAATGAAACACTAAAGAGCATTACACACGGGATGGAGCAGAAACATTCATGTCCATATTGAAGTTGCAGCTGCTGAGTGCTCCGCTTGGCAAAGCATTGATACGGACAGTGTGATAAATACAACTGCAATATCCTCCTCTCCAGGCAGGCAGTGCGCAGGACTTGTGCTATAGCACAGGAGACAAATGTCTGTCTCTATATAACTGCAGCCACTGTGCAGTGAATAAGCCGCTCACAAATTGCCAGGTGCCTACATTAGTGGTGAGGTCACTGCAATTCCAAATTTGGAAGGGAGGGGATGGAACAACAACAGCTGACACTACACCAATCGCGCTGCCAATCCCATCTTCACATTCCTGCTACGTTGTGGGATCCTGTAGCTCAGTGGTTGGAGCACTCGCCTTACAAGTCAGAGACATAGGCTGAATTCCAAGAGGGGTGAAATCTCGGGCAGCTTTCCTTACTTACTCCACAAGCCTCATAATAATCCCTCAAAGAAACAATAATGAATTGGTTTTCACAATCCATGACTGTGTGTGGGATGCTGCTGTGCGCAATTGGCTGCTGCGTTTCGCCCACATATACAGTCAATTCATTTTACAGTATATTCTATGAAGCGCCCTGGGACATCTATAATAATTATAATAATCCTTTCTTCTGATAGTGCTTTTCACATCTTCTAGACGTCTCAAAGCCCCTCACAGAATATACTGTACTGTAAAGTGACTGTACTGCATATACACAGTATATATGTAGGCGAAATGCAATATGTAGCCAATTATGCACAGCAGTGCATAGAAGATGTGAAAACATGATTGTTTGTGGGACACTGCTGTGTACAACGGCTTCCACTTTACACCCACAAAATATACAGTCAATTCACTTTACTGTAGATTCTGTGAAGTGCTTTGAGACATTTTAAAGTGATAAGACTCTATATCAAATGCAAGGATTACCATTAGTAGTAGTCATAATGAGGAATATAAAAGTGTAAGGCGATAGCCTTTTAATGTGTAGTACATATCCGATTGCATATGCTAGTCTCATTTGCTTATTGAGGCATGCTGGAATTACTTCTCCATTCTGAGGAGGACAGGGAAGAGAAAATATGAATCAGTTTTGCAATAAAGATAAGAGGAAATAACTGTAGAATTTGTCTAAATGTCATTCTCCACTGTATACCACAGTTGATTTGGATCCATAAATTGCTTTACCCTCAACAAATAAATGCATGCAGTATTGAAGGCTGCTTGCTCAATCCTTCAGATTATTTTGGAGCCCATGTGTTCACCTGTCCCTCCCTCAAAGCAACACACTTTCCAGAGGTGCTTTCCTCTTCTTGTCCATCAGTTTTGCACAATTCACGCCAACCCTTGCATGTTGCCTGTCCTTACCCAATAGTCCTTTGTTAATCTCACGAGGCTTCAAAACCTGAACTGCATTTTTAAACATTTCTATACAATATTCTGTATTTCACTTCCTCATTCTCCCTCATACAAGGCGCAGAATTACCTTCATTGCCTTCTCAAATGGTTCTTTCCCAATAGTATTTTTAGAAGAAAAGTTATCACGAAAATTAGCACAGTTCTCCACGTGTGGTCTTCAATAGTTTCACTTCCCTGGATTTACATTCTACTTATAATCTCAACGTTTCACTTTTTGTTAACAGGATAGATAATAATAGTCTTTGCATATGATATAGCACCTTATCATGTCTTCTGAGACGTCTCAAAACACTTCATCAATATATTTTAAAGTGAATTGATTATATATTTTGTGG
Source organism: Hydrolagus colliei (assembly GCA_035084275.1). NCBI lineage: Eukaryota > Metazoa > Chordata > Chondrichthyes > Chimaeriformes > Chimaeridae > Hydrolagus > Hydrolagus colliei. The sequence goes on from CM068767.1 coordinate 9,640,364, forward strand.
GTGAAACACAGCAGTGATTTGTGCACAGCAGCGTCCCACAGTCTGTACATTAAACAAAGGACGTTCCTCTCATAGAATACAGAAAGCCACACTGATCAAAAAAAGTGACATCAAAGCCACAAGTGGCATAAATCTCAGAGACCTTCAGATGAGTACTGCAAGGTCAGAGGTCTCTTGTTGATGTAGTTCAACGCAGAGTTTTGCACTCAGTGAAAATCCAACAATTTATCACAAACTTAGTGAGCGATATCTGGCCGCTTGGCAGACACAAGGAGGGCTTTCAGCAGATCTATTTTTCTACATGTATTACAAAAAGCCACTTGGTGCAGCAAACGCGGTGACCATTTAAGTGAATTACTACTGAGATTGGCAAGTGACATTTACAGGAGTAGGAGTGAGGCACTCAATGAATGTTCCGATTTTATCTTCAAGATGGGAAGCCACTTATCGAGCTGGTTGACAGATTTAATAGAAACCCAAAGTAACAGGTTAGTGCGTCCTTCAACAGATGTCAGGTCAGTTATTGCTTCAAGTTGCACGGTGAGAAAAGATGGCTACTAAGTCTGAGAAGCTACAGTGCAGTCCAGTTTTAGAACGTGGCAATTCCACCCATTGGATAAGACATTGAGCTCAGGCCTCAGGTGAGTTGGTGGAAGCTACTCTTCTGGATTGGTTGCTGGTTGCAAACCGGGTGCGGTACCCATCAACAGTCACTACACTCTTGAAATCAACAACATTGATCCAATAGTAGATTTTGTTCCCCCAAAAAATGTACAATCACACCTAATAATAATTCCTCTAAAAAAAGCACAATAATAAAAATTTGTCATTTCAATCCATGACTATTTGGGGGACACTGCTCTGCACAATTAGCTGCCGCATTTCGCCCACAAATATAGTCAATTCACTTTATAGTATATTCTGTGAAGAGCTTTGAGACATTGATAAGATGTGAAAAACGCTATATCAAGCGCATGGATTATTATTATTATATTTTACAATATATTTTGTGAGTGAAGGTGGCCGTAAACTTGGTCGAAGAGGAAAGTTTTCATGTGGTACTTGAAAAATGTTAGAAAGGGGTAGGGAGTGAGTGGATTTGAACACGAGTGTGAGGATCTTGAAGTCGATCCGTGCAGTGGAGCCTGGGCCAGAACTGGTGAGCTATGGGTATGGAGTTTGGTTCGAGACAGTATGCGTGCAGCAGAGTTGAATACATTATCACATTACTGTAATAATATTATCTTCGCTGCTCCACACATTTGCGTTAAATCACAAAATGAATTAGAGGGAAAGTTAGAAAACATGTTAGAAAATGTGGAATTCTCTACCCCAAAGCATTATTGAGGCAGAGGCCAAAAATAATTATAAAATAGAACGAGGAACATCAACGGATGCCAGGAGCAAGTAACAACAACAAAATTACATTTGTAGAGCGCCCTTCACGTCGGAATACATCCCAAGGTGCAGAACAGTCAGGTGTCAGGACCCGAGCTGGGGGCTGGGTGACATAAGAGAGTGGGATTAGAGAGTGGGGTAGCTCACATGAAGAGACTGAATGGCCTACTTCTGTGCTTTAACATTCCATTGAGATGGTTGTACAAAGTGGGGGAATGGCCTGTGTAAAGTATAACACAATGTAGACGCACTCCCAAGGCCTCCTCAATACTCTGAAGCACTTTTCCATTCAGATGCATCCATCTGTGAAACTGCTTAATTGGTTCGACAAAGATCGACACCAATTCTTCAAACACAAGTTTGCACTTGCTGGTAAAACCAACGGATTACCAGCCAATGAGAAATTTGATACCATTTAAATTCCCCAGGTGTGTGTATGTATGTGTGTTTTTTGAAAAAAGCAAACCCAAACCACGGATATTCGAAGCACTTTGTGAGCAGCTGTTGCAGTTTGTTCTTTCTGCACAATAGGTCTTCGTTCCATTTACTTTTCTTGAACCTATGGCTTCCAGAAACAATTCACTTTTTTTAATCCCTTATTCAATTTGACACTTCTCAAAATTACTGTAATGTGGGGTGGGGGAGTATAAAATAATAAAATATTTAAATTTATAATAATAATCCTGCATTTGATATAGCACCTTATCATGTCTCCAAGCCGTCTAAAGCATGTCACAGAATATACTGTAAAGTGAATTGACTGTTACAAAGGATGGATGGTGCATTCATTTACAGCTGAGAGTTGTCAGACAGCTTTGTGGATATGCTGACACCACAGGTTACCTACCGTAAGCCTGTTGGTGTTGCAATCTCTGAATTGCATGCAGCGAGTGAAAAGCAATCGATGTTGTACAGCAACGTGAGCGGTGGAAAGAGTGGGTTTAATCAGCTAAGCTCTCTTTACTTGCAAAACGCAAACTTAGCGCACGTTCGCATCTAACATTGATTATTGTAAATGGTATTAGAATTAAAAGACTACTGTGAAACTTGGTTTACAGTCTGGTCATAATTCAAAACAAGTAGACAAGAAGTCGCACATGCCTTCTTGTGTAGAAGACTTGGAGAGATTGCCTGCTTCATATAGGTTAGCTGAATTGGGTTTTCACACTTTAGTCCACTGCAGTTACTGAATTCAGACCCCACAATGTACAATACTTATCCACCCAGGTAATGGAGCAGTATTTTACACAAACCAGATGAGAGAACAGGATGCCTGTAGGGAATATTTCCTGCTGAATACAGTATTTATCCAATGGGCAAAACCACCTGAATAATGCAGTACAACAACAATAAAAAAAAACTTGTACAGAGCCTTTCATGTCAGGAGGACATTCTCAGTGACAACATCATGCTAGTTATCCTGGTGCTGATGTAGAAATGTCCAACAGGTATATTTTTCATAGATAAGGAAGAGTGGACAGACCTGAAATGGTCAGAAAGTTACTGATTTTCTAGAGGATGAACACTGAAATGGAAGGTGGTGATGCAATAAGATGAAATATTTGGCTTCGAATAAATAATTCCTCCACTTCCATTTGATACAGAACCTTTTGTGTCAGGAGAATGTCTTCCAAAGCATTTCCCAAGATTATTGTAAAGTGAATGCGACTTTTTGTGGGCAAATGTGGCAGCCAATTACTTTACAGCAATGTCCGACAAGCAACTGTTAAGTAAATGTCTCATTTTATCTGGGAGATTGTTGGCCACAGCACTGGGGAAAAACTCCTTGCTCTTTTCGAATAGTATAAGATCTTTAAAGTCCCCCTGAACAGGCACAGATAAGACCCTGGTTTCAAGTCCCAAACAAAGGACGGCACCTCCGACAACCCAGCAATCCCCCAATAATGTACTGGCAACAACAACAAATTACATTTGTATAGGGCCTTTTATGTCAGGTCACCTTAGACTAGAAACCCAAAGGCCATATATGGGACTTGAACCACAACCTTCCTGCTAGATATGAGGCTGACACCTGGGTTATATTTTCTGCTCCTGTGGCTCAGTGGTTAGAAAACTCATTTCACAGGTGAGACCTGTGTTCGAATCTAGGCAGATCAGGGCAAAACCTTGGGCAAGTTTATTTGCTCCACACTCCTAAAACAATCACGATAATAAAATTGGTAATTTCGATCCACAACTGTTTGTGGGACACTGCTGTGCGCAATTGGCTGCTGCGTTTCACCCACAAATATACAGTCAATTCACTTTATAGTATATTCTGCGAAGCACTTTGAGACATCGATGAGATGTGAAAAGCGCTATATCAAATGTAAGGATTATTATTATTATTTTAACTGAATAAAACCAAAAGGATCAACCTCCCCAAAATGAGGATACAGGTTTGCTGAGAATCCGAGCAGCTTCAGGCAATACCGAGTTTAGGAGACAGAAATGTTTTAGAACAAAAAATGTCTATACATATCAGAACTCTTCCTGGTACTATAGAAAAGTTTTTTAGCCAGTGCAATTTCTGACTCCTAGCACCTCAGCGGATCAATATCAAGATCCTCACCCCGACCTACAAATCTTTTCCTGTCCTTCCTCCTGCCCATGCTGTTCTCTCTTTTGACCTTCAGTTAAAGTCCAAGGTCTCTCAGAATACTTCTTGCTTTTGATTCAGTGCCTTTCATGTTATCGAGATGTCTCAAACCGCTTCACGGGATATTCTGTCAAGTGGATTGACTATATTTTGCGAGAGTAAGGCGGCAACCAGTTGCGCACAGCAATGTCCCACAAACAGCCACGGAATGAGTGACCAATTTTATTTAGGGGATTATTGGCCAGGACACCGGGAGAGAGAAACTTTCATTTCTTTTTGAATAGTGCTTTGGGAACTCTGAATGTTCTCTCTTTGCCTTCATAATATCACAAATGTTTTTTTGCCTGAAAATCCCTCTCTTTAGGAATCCCTGGAGTCCTGTAGCTTAATGGTTAGAGCACTTGCCTTGCGAGTGAGAGACCTGGGTTCAATTCCAAGCAGGGCAAAATCTTGGGCAAGTTTCCTTACTCCACACGCCTAATAATCTCTCAAGAAAAAAAATAATCCTTGCATTTGATATAGCACTTTTCACGTCTTCTGGATGTATCAAAACGCTTCACAGAATAAAATATAAAGTGAATTGACTGTATATTTGTGGGCGAAATGCAACAGCCAATTGCGCACAGCAGTGTCCCCACAAACAATCGTGGATTGAAACGACCAATTTTAATATATTTTTTTAAATGAGTAAAATAAGTTGGTCACTCAATCCATGACTGTTTGTGGGACACTCATTGTGCACAATTGGCTGCCGCGTTTCATCCACAAATCTAGTCAATTAATTTTACAGTATATTCTGTGAACCGATTTGAGACATATAGAAGATATGAAAAGCGCTGTACCAAACGCATGGATTATCATTTATTATTATCCCCATTGTCTTTGTGAAGGGCGAGCTAAATTGAATTTTCAAAGCACAATGTCCGCATATAAAACATCCTCTGGCGGAGCACAAGAGTTGGACAAAATATTTCTGGTTTGAATGCTTCGTGCTTTTGAGGTTCATGAAACACCAAGCCTAAAACAAAATACTCCTCGAGTGCATGGTCTGTCTCCCTGTATCTAACAAGCAACACTGCAGTAATACAATACAAAATTATATTTGTGTAGTGCCTTTCATGTCAGGAGGACGTCCCAAGGTGCTGGACAGTAGTTAACCAGCAGAGACTGGCTCTTTGGAGGTGTAAACACGTCTTCAAGCTTCTGAGCCAAAGCGGTGACAGGTAGGGAGGTCTAAGTAGCGAAACAAACTGCTGATTTAGCACTAACCCAACTAAATCAAAACCTGTACCCCAAAACTTCTTAAAATAAACTGCCTAATGTTCCCTTTTGCTAATAATCTTAAATTGATGTCCTTAAACTATTGACACACCAGCCCATGTAATTAATGTTTCCCCGTAAACTATCAAACCCTCTTCCACTCCTGATAATTTTATATGCTTCAATCAGATTTCCACTCAACCATCTCTACCAGCGAAAATAGGCTTAGTTCATCCAGTTTCTGTTCATAAGTCAAACCACTGATTTTTTTTCTATCCTAGCAAATCTCTGCATCCTCCCTATGGCTCTGCCATCAGTCCTCAATTGTGCTCCAACTAATGATTGATACACGTTAAGCATTACCTCTCTGGTTTTAGATTTTTACCATTATGGAGTTCTGAGAGGACCTGGGTTTGTTTCTGTGCAGGGTGAAGCATTGGTCATGTTCCCTTTCGCCACACACCTCTGGTTACCTACCAGTAAGCAGGAACCCAGTTGTTAATCGATTGGCAGCTCGCTTTTCCCACGCTTTGAGTTATCATTTCCCCTCCCCATCCCATCTCCCTTGGCTCCTACCCCCAGCTCAGCTTTGAGATGTCCTTCTGACTTGATAGAGGTACTGCTTCAAGTCAAACCACTGATTGATAGAGATACTGTATCAATGTTATTATATTTCTGGAAGGCAAACACAAAAATATTGCTTATGTGGCCCACAACAGCCAAAAGGTTAGCTGCCCCCACGCAGGCCCCCCTCCCCCACCCCCATCACGTCTTGCGTTAAATGTGTTGTCCTTGTCTCGTTTATCTTTGTCACTCTGCAGTCCTCTGGTATAGTTTTTAACAAATATCTCAAACCCCAGAATTAAATCAAGGACATTTCACAGAAATGACTAGGCAGCTGCAGGCTGATTTGTCCCCCACATCGGATACTTACTTTCACACGTCGTTTGGTTCACAAAACAATAGGATCTTCAGCCTTGGCCAGTGTTGTGAGAACAGCCTTGGAACTCGCTGCTTTTGCAATAAAAAATCATCTCATTCTAGAGTTTAAAATGGTAACAGTTTAAGATTTTTTTCCCCAGAGAAATTGCATTTTGGAGGCCGGTGACTGTTCCATCTACTTGTGAGGTTTCCATGTTAACGTATAATAATCCTTGCATTTGATATAATAATAATAATGAAACCCTTACATTTGATACAGCGCTTCATCACCTCTCCAATTGTTCAAAACACACTATGAGTACCCACACCGCCTGCAACGTTCACAACAGACAGCACAATAACCCAGCCCAACTTAATTAGTCACACTCTCTTTTCAGAGTCAGAGGTTGCCGTATATTGGGACTTTGAGCTCATAGTCTAGGCTGACACACCACCTGCCTGCTCAGGTAGATATTAATATCCCGTGGCACTGTTCAAAAGAGAAATTGCACAAATTGGCTGATGTGAAAAGAGACTATAAAAAATGCAAGCATTATAATAAGTCATCCTTCCATTTGAGATAGTGCTTTTCACATCTTCTAGACATCTCAAAGTGCTTCACAGAAATGAATTGACTGTATGTTTGTAGGCGAAAACGTGGCAGCCAATTGCGCACAGCAATGTCGCACAAACTGTTCATCATTACAAATAAAACATTACACTTTACAGAATGCTTGCTGAAGCACTTTTGGCGTTCCATCCAACCTGGAGTCCTGTAGCTCAGTGGTTAGAGCACTCACCTTACAAATGTGAGACCTGTGCTTTGAATCCAGGCACGTCAGAGCGAAACCTTGGGCAAGTTTCTTTACTCTGCACGCCTAATAATAATCCGTCCCCCAAAAAAAACTATAATTGGTCATTTTCAATCCACAACTGTTTGTGGGACACTGCTATGCACAATTGACTGCCGCGTTTCGCCCACAAATATACAGTCAATTCACTTTACAGTATATTCTGTGAAACGCTTTGAGACGTCTAGGATCTCAAATAAAAATATAAAAATGCAAGGATTATTATTATTATTTTAAAAAGCTTCATCAAACACAAGGATTATACCACCAGAACAAAACATTGGTCCATCTGTCCCAGCACATTAAAGTACCTCTCAGGTATAGTCTTTGACAAAGAGCCCTCCAATTCTCTTCTACTTGAAATTAGAAATTTAATGGCACAATCTGCCTCCACCATTCCCCTGCTAATCATCAGAATGCATAAAGTAATTGAATCTGAATTGTATGCTCACCCACTCTCTCCGAGTTCGAATCTGTGTTGCTCGCTCTGGATTTTTGGGCTGTTAGGTTTCACTTTATCTCTGCCCTTTTAAGATCTTGAATGCATCAATAAGATATTCCCGAAGCCTTCGTGAACTTTCTCAGCTTCCACTGTGTAGCCTCTCCTTGTAACTCATTCAACCACTGCTCCCTCCTCCAATGCCAAGAAAGCCCTTGCTGATATGTGGCGATTAGGAATGACCGCAAGAACAGGGTGGAGCAGTGCCGTGAACAAGTTCAACACCATTTCCAGTGACGTTTGCCTTACTTCACAAGGACCTGGCTTGTTTTCTTTGCTGCCAGTGCTCACCTCAAGCTGTGGGGGAAAGTTTCACTGATCTGTCCTCTCGGACCCCTTGATTGGTGTTTTGTGACCTATAGACTTGCACGGTTTGGTTTACATTACTATCTTTTATTCTCTTTCCCCGACCTCATCTCTGTTTCAGCTCACTCAAATACAACAGTGGTAAAGCGCTATATCAAATGCAAGGATTATTCCTATTACTATTCATATACACGCAGTATTGAGAGGGGGAAGCGAGAAAGAGAGAAAAATCACGAGGCTTTTAAGTTGACAACAACAGCACCAAAAATAATCGATTCTCCTTAAGACTCCAATTATCAATTATGTAATACAGTAGTACGTGCACATTTTATTGATACAAAAGATACGCTGCGTTATAAGCAACATACTGGCAAAACAGGAATTTGCCAGCATGACTGTCCCTTTCTGTTACGGTGCTGTAGCCGACTCTCGTTGCCACATGATCATTTCAAAAGGACTCAGGAGGAAATTCCCAGCTGTCACACAAAGCGCTCAAGAAAACAAGTCACTATCAAGGGTTTTCAGCCATGGTTGCACAGTCCCGAGACATTTCCAGCCCTCAGATAACCAGCTCACTGCCATTTCCCCAAAGCTGTGGCAGAGTGTCCAGCAATGACAGGCTCCACACAAACATGTATACACACAGGCCAATAAACTTTACACTACAGAAATATACAGCTAGGCCAGGAACAGGTTATAGATACTAGCCTCTGACAATTTGAGCTCCTCAGTCTCGTAAAAATCATCAATATCATTTGATGTGGAGTCCTGTAGCCTAATACAGTAATTAGAGCACTCGTCTCGCAAAGCTAGAGGACCTGTGTTTGATTCCCGGCAGAGCATAACTTTAGGTAAGTTTCCATACACCACACACCCCTGTTTACCTAGCTGTAAGCAGGAACCCAGTTGTTAGTCGATTGGCAGATCACTTTTCTGGAGGTAATAAATCCTTAAAAATAAATATAAATCCACAACTGTTTATGGAACGCTGCTGTGCACAATTGGCTGCCACGTTTCTTCCACAATATACCCAGCGAATTCACTTCAGAGTATTTCTGTGAAGGGCTTTGAGACCTCTCGAAGATGTGATAAGGCGCTATATCAAATTCAAGAATTATTATCATCATCATTTGATTAATCAAGACTTAGAAACCAGAGCGCTCGACACAGTTACTTTTAAGAAGCTATCTTCATAATTAAGAATGAATTTAATAATTTGCCAAAATATTGCACAATCACAATTTTTTTTAATGGAATGTCTCGAGGTTAAAAGAGAGAATTTTCATGCCTCGACTGTCCCAGCAGTCGATTTATGAATGCCACAAGCAGATCGCAAGTAAAGGATTACTGACTTGATTGTAAAACTGCTGCAAAGTGGTTCCAAATTTTGCATATCAAGGTATCACGATGTTGCTATGCCAGCAGCTGCACCCGGCAGCATAAACCACCCATCACTAATAGTCACTACACTTTACAGAAACTTTGTGAAGCGCTTTGCACTGCTTGACATCCTAGGCACTACACTGGTACAAGGATTATTAGCAATTGTATAAAAACATGTCTGCTCGTTCCACAGACAAACAGAGGAGTTCTGTAGCTCAGTGGTTAGAGCACTCACTTCCCGGCCTCCTTGGGCAAGTTTCCTTACTCCACACGCCTGATAATAATCCCTCAAAAATGTTTTTATCATTTCAATCCACAACTGTCGCGTTTCACCCACGTTTACACAGTATAGTCAATTCACTTTACAGTATATTCTGTGAAATGCTTTGAGACGCCTAGAAGCGTGAAAGGCGCTCTATCAAATGCAAGGATTATTTTTATTATTAAATAGGAAAAGGATAAAAAAATTCTGATCCAGATATTGCACCAGAAATCAATTCAGAATTGCAGTAAAATAATCTAATTCCCATTTATTCCCACAATGTACAACTGCTTAGCATGAAGCGTTAAGAACACATACTTAAAGTACGCAGTGAAAAACTCACAAAACAACTTTTGTAAAATAGTTTCAGTTCAGTCATCAACTTCACTGAGTAGCGTAGCTTTTGTACAGTATAAGGAATGAACTTTTTCCTACTCTGTCAAAATGTAGGCAAATATGATGAGCTAGGATTTTGTCAAATAAAAAAATTATGGCCACAGCAGAATAGTTATCTGCAAACTAGCCATGTACCTACTTAACAATTCTCGCAGTTGGCACCTTTCACATTGGAAGAATTATTATTATTATAATTTTTAAACTATCGCTTTGAGACATCTCGATAAGACACAAGGCTATATGCATCGGGTATAATATTAAACTTTTGTTGATGAACAACAACAATATTACATTTATATAGCACTTTATATGTTGGGTGAATGCTCCAATGACTGAATAGAATGTATATCAAGTTCCTATGTTTTTTCTTAACATCCGCCAAATATAAATTAGTTTGAATTGAAATCACTTTACCGTGGCCAATTTTCTTGCGCACTGTATTGATTGCTAATTAATTTTTTATGTTTCCATATCCATTCCAGTTTTTGATGTTCTCTCCCCAAGCAAACATTATGTTCTGATTCCAGGCATATTTTGGAATTAATTCAGCTGATAAGACTTTATTTTTTCCCCACTCCTGTCTGCAGTCTTCACCAAGGACATTTGTGGAGCTGATGTAGCTCAGTGGTTCGAGCACTCGCCTTGCAAGCGCAAGACCTGTGTTCGAACCCAGGCAGGTCAGGGTGAAGACTTGGACAAGTTTCCTTACTCCACGCGCCTAATAATAATCCGTCCCCCCAAAAAAACACGATAATAAAATTGGTCATTTCAATCCACGACTGTTTGTGGGGGACGCTGCTGTGTGCAATTGGCTGCTGCTTTTCGCCCACAAGTATACAGTCAATTCAGTTTACAGTATATTCTGTGAAGCGCTTTGAGACATCTAGAAGATGTGAAAAGCGCTGTATCAAATGCAAGGATTATTATTATTATTAATACCAAATATTTATCATTATTTACTTTAAGCTAAGTTTCTTGCTTGTTCTACCTTAAGTGATTTCCTTTTCCACAGAGTGTTTCAAACATTTGAGCTACCAACTCAAATTGCAGAGAAAAAGTTTTCCTATTTATTTCCCTTTCAGAATTTGCTTTATGGATCTCACGGAATCACTGTTTTACTGCAGTAATGAATGATTACACACAGTGACTCCACTTCACAATATATCCTGTGAAGCACTTTAGAGTCGTCTCAACAACAAGTGTTACATTAAATAATAAATATCCCTGTTCACATCTTCTAGACGTCTCTATATACTGTAAAGCAAATTGACTGTATATTTTGTGAGCAAAACGCAGCAGCCAGTTGCGCACAGCAGTGTCCCACAAACAGTTATGGATTGAATTGACCAATTGTATTTATTTTGAGGGTTTATTATTGACCAATTGTATTTTTTTGAGAGTGTGGAGTAAGGAAACTTTCCTTACGCCCTGCTTGGAATCGAACTGGAATCGAACCCGGGCTTGTAAGGTGAGCGCTCTAACCCCTGAGCTACAGGACTCCACAAATATTCGCATTATTATTATTTAGAAAATAAATCTCTGCACTATTTTCTTTCAAAAAAACTTCTCCACTCAGTCTTAAATAATGACGGTGGTTGTGAGGTTTGGCTTGCGGAGACGGACACCGGAATCTTACTCCGGATCAGTATTAATAAATAAAGTGATCTCGTCATTCCTTTGTACCCTGACCAATTGTCAGTACTGAAACAACAAGATTAATTCCTCATTTTCCGTGAGGAAACCCCTTTTTTTCAAAAAAAAGTTTCATCTGAAAATGGTAAAAACAACATGATGTCCTAAATTTTTTTTGTCTAGAAGTAGCAAAAATTGCAATAGGCTTAGAATTGAAAACCGGAGGGTGGGGGGCGAACAATTCCCCAAAACACTCATGGATTTTTTTGGGGGGATGGAAAAATGTTGCTGACAAACAAACCCATGATTACACTTGATCAAGAGCGCAAACAAGTTTACAGTCGAAAGACAAAAATATGCTTGTCTGCATAGGGCAAAGGCTGATCACTTCCACAAAGTAAAGACTTATTATTGTTTGGTCGAAAAAAGCCAGCCACTTTGGTACAAAATATATGTATTTTTAAAATACACGCACACACATATATGTGTTTTAAATATAAAAAGATGCTGAGACAGAATGAATGTGGGGCAAGGTTTAGGTGACAGCATTTCCTGGAACAATTAGGTTGGTTATTCAATGCATCTGATTTGCAGCTGCATCCATTTTGTAGGCCTCTCTCTCTCAGCCAATATCACTATCACAAAGTGCTTACATCAGGCCATTCCAGCAGTACAGTCTGCCCAGCCTCCTGCCCTTCCTTCCCCTGTAACTGTCCACAACCAGACCCAACACACCCCAATCATCGGAATTACAATGTTAATGGCCAGCTGGGGTCCCGGGATCCCCTCCACCCCCCAAGCCAGGCGATCAGGTGAAAACTATTGGGTTTTGACACTGGCTGGAGTTTGACGCTGTGTTTATTTCCTCTCCTCAACTCTCTCACATTTTTGCAAACATACCCAAAAGCTTTTAAAAGGAAGAAAGTCTATCTTGCACTGTGTGTGTATATATATATATATATATATATACACACACATATATATATATATATATATATGTTCAAGTGCAGACCGTCTCTTGGGCTCTTTCCCTTCCTCACTCCCTCCCTCATACTCTTTCTCTACCCCTCTCTCACACTCTCTCTCTCTCACACTCACTCTCTCACACTTGCTCTCTCTCAGGCTGGAGTGTGAAGCCTGGGAAGGTCACCCAGTCACATTTCTCCATCTGACATTCCCCTGGCCCAACTGCCAGCCCCTCAACTCTCTCTCTCTCTCTCTCCTTCCACATCACACCTCACACACACCGTCCCCTCCCCTCCCTCTCTCCCCGCAGCCTCCCCTGGCCCCTGACAGGCCCCAGCCCCGGCCATTCCTTACCTTCCCTGCCTGTGGGGGAGCCGCTGTTGCTCAGGTTGTTTCCTCAGACCAGCTGTGATGTCTGAGTTCTCTCCCCCATTGTCGGAGTCACACACACACACCGACAGTCCCTCCCCTCCCCTGGGCAGGGCTGGGGACAGGGGGGGAGGGAGAGGGGGGGGGGGGGGAGGTTAGAATTCAGCCCTGGTCAGGGTCAGATCCAGGTTCAGGTGGAGGCTGGTGTCCAGGCTGTGAGGCCTGGAGAAGTCTCCCCACCGGGTCAGCCCCGAACTCTCCCCCCGCTCTGGCGGGGATGTGATTAGTACACTCTCTCCCAACAGCAAACTCTCCGTGTCTCCCTCTCCCTGTCTCCCCCTCTCTGTGAACCAACTGCTAATCTCAGCCGCTGGGAAGTGGACCTGAACAAAGCCACTCACTCCATCAGCACAAGAGGGTGTCTGTCTGTGTGTGTGTGTCTGTCTGTCAGCTGCTGCTGTACCTCCAGCTGAACTGTGGCGCGCCCTGGTGGAGGGAGGACTGCAGCACCGCTTCCACAACAACAAAGTTGCATTGGTAATAATTTCCTGATAATGATAATAAGGTTTAACCCCCCACCACCACCTCCCACACACACCACTCTCCCCTACCCCTCTCCCCCCACCCCAGGGAGATTTCACAAGTGTAGCTCAATGGTTAGAGCGCTCGCCTTGCAATAATAATAATCCTTGCGTTTGATGTAGCGCTTTGAGACGTCTAGAAGTCGTGACTTCTAGAATTCGTGGAATTCTCTCCCTCCCTGCTTTGTGTACTTGCATAGAAACTCTTGGAAGGCAGGAGCTTTTTCAAGTGGAAACACTGCAATATAATGTCCAATATGAAATCCTTTCTTCTCCTTATTCGATGCAGTGGCTCTAGAGAAGCAGGTTGTCACAGCAAGTTGTCTTTGAGGTCCAGAAACGCCTGGAAAAGGAAATAATAAAAATGGATCTTTGTGATGCATTGGTCATTGGAAATGTTCTGTCTAGTTATTTGTGTTTTGTGCGTTTGAAATTCAATCAGAATAGGAAGGAGATCAACTTTTTAAAATTAAGATTTTCTTTCAAAATTAAACTGAAAGCAAAAAATGAGACATTTTCATTTAACAGAGCTATCAGAAAAATTTTACCTTCGTTTTTTTCTGTATTTCCGCTGAGTTCACGTGCTCATCGATCGTGCACTTGCAAACATGTGTGTGACAGCAAACACAGTAAAATAACTGCCCCCCCCCATTCTTCATGAAGGTCACCTGGATGGACTACAATTCTATCTGATGGTCAGAAGTGCTGCCTCTTGGCTTCCTCATGGGACTATAATAAGGTATGGACTTTTTTTTAATATACCGTATACATATTGTACAACTTATAAAAAAAAATCCCTGATTAAAGCTACATCCCTATATATAATAATAACCGTTACATTTACAAGCACTTCAGAATATACTGTAAAGTGAATTGACTACACTTGTGGCTAATTCAGACTCAAACTGAGGTGGTGGGTGTGGGGAGGATGTGGGTGGGTGAAGGAGTTGTCGATGGGTCCGTCGAAAAGGAGAGTCTTAAGGTGAGACATGAAGGAGGCCAAGAAGGGGGCGAGGCAGAGGGACTTCAGGATGGAGTTCCAGAGTTGGGGGCAGAGTGGCTGAAGGCTCACCCGCCAATGATGGGGCGGGTGGGTCGGGGGACATGGAGCAGGCCAGAGCCTGCTGAGGGGAGAGGGGGCGGGCAGGTTGGTAAGGGGATAGGAGGTCACAGACGTAGGGTGGAGCGAAGTCATGGAGAGCTTTAAATGGAGGACCAGGATCTTGAATTGGATCCTTTGGATGATGGGGAAACAATGTTGTTGGGCGAGGATGGGGGAGATGGGAATTGCACACAGCGTCCCACAAATAGTTGTGGATTGAGTGATCAAATTATTATTATTTTTCAAAAAGATCTCTGTTGGTTGTTAATCTGCTTAATATCTGGTGTGACAGACAGGAAAATGTTTTCTCTGTGAGTTTTATTGTGTGCTGGAGTCTAATGGTGGCTGCAGAACACATATGTGGAACTTATGTCCTGAATCTTAAAGTGCAAATGAGTCTGCACAACTTTTTTTGTTTCATTATGAGTTGTGAACTTCAAACTAAGAATACAAAGGACAGATGAGCTGATGGTCTCGGTTTTGGTTTCAGAGGGAGTCATGGGGTTTTGGACTTTAATCACCTTTCTTCCACACAGCGCACCACTCCTGCCCTGTGGAAAACGACCTTTCTCCAACCTGTGAATCATGGCGTTGAGAAGCTGGCTAAAATGAGTTTGAGGACTTCTATTTCTGATGGAAGAAAATTCCTGGCCTTCACTAGATTTCCCTTCCCCTCTAAGGCACACAGCACATTTACAAGGAACCTATCTATAAATATTTTCTCTGTGTCGGAAAGTTGTGGGTTCACGACCCAATGCAGGGTCTTGGAACTAATATAATCTTGGCTGGCAGTCAATGCAATGCCACAGATGTTCTTTATTATCAGAGGTTCAATACTTTGGATGAGACTTTAAAGCAAGTTCTGTCTACTTGTTCGGTTAGATATTAACCATCCCATGACGTCATCTCAAACGAGAAAGGAGTTTCTCCTGGCCAACAATTCCCCAGATAAACCTGGTTATCCCACTTCATAGGTATTTATACCACATCACTGCGCACAAATTGACTTCTGTGTTCATCCACTAAAAAGCAGTCTCTCCACTTTACCTGTGCCTTGAGGCAACCTGTGATGTGAAAGGCGCGATATCAAATGCAAGGATTCTATTATTATAGGTTAGCACATTGTTACAATGCAGTGATCTCAGAGTACTGTAAAAGAAAACCAGAATTAAGAAAGGCGGATTATACTTGCTCTTAAATAACGATAGCATGTGGCTGAAGTGGAACCTGAATAGAGTTCAATTTGGGGTTACTATTTATCTAGAAAATACTTCAATAATTCGCAAATTTAATTGTTCACCCAACAGTAAGCAAAGACCCTCTTTCCTGGAAGCATTTGACCAACCATATACACAGGAGTAGGTTTATACAAGCAAAAGAGTTACAGTTGAACTTGAAAGAGCTGTGCAAAACACAGGTGACACACAACAGCAAATAAAGAAGAACATGTCGGAGACAAACAGCACACAAGTGGATTATAATGTAATGTAATGATTATAATGTAAACCATTCACTGTGGATTTACTTTTTCAACTAATCTTTTTAAGGCAAGTCAAAAATGACTCATTACAAAGGTACATTTGATCAATGTGCAAATTAGCCTAAACACACAACTCAGAGTAGAGAATAGAGAGGAAAGGTGATAACATTTCAGTAATTGTAACGAATGACATCATTCCAATTGTACAGGACACAGGACCTAAGATAGTACAGTACTGGGACTGTAATGACACAAAAGATACACTCAGGTGAGTTACATAACCAAAGACAATCAATTTGAGGTCCATAGGGGTAGGAATCACTATGATCAGATGGTTATTTAGCTTGATGTAAATGTTATACTTAAAAAAAAATCTAGAAAGAATTAGTAAACCATATACAGTACTAGGAACCCATGCTTTAAGAACTCAGTATAGAGTAATCTGGATCAGCCATTTGCAAATGACAGAGTCTTTGCTCTGGCAGCATGAACACATCATTCTATCTTTGAGAGAAATCACAAAACACAGGCAGCACACGAGAATGCTGGCTGGCTAAAACATGCATTGAAATGCCACAACAACAACAACTTCGATTTATAGCGCCCTCCACGCCGGACGGTGTTTCAGAGCGCTTCACAGTAGCAGATCCCAGGACCGAGCCAGGGGCAGGGGGAGAAAGGTGACCAAGGACGCGGTTGAAGAAAAAGGTCTTTAGCTGAGATCTGAAACTGGGAAGAGAGGCGGTGAGGTGAAGGGAGTGAGGAAGTGAGTTCCAGAGCCTCGGGGCGTAGTGGCTGAAGGCACGGCCACCGAGGGTGGAGCGGAGGATTGGCAAGATTTAAATATGTCAACATAAATGCAAGGAAAGTTATTGTAATTCGTACAAATAAAACGGCAGCCAACAAAACCTGAAAATCTTTATTCAGGTTAACACTAAAAGGATGTGAAGGAGTTATTTAAAACTGTAAGGAAACATTCGTTCACAATTCCAAATCAACAACAGGAAAGAATAACCACGGAAATCCAAGCAGCTATAGCTTTCACATGTGCTAAAAGCCCCCACAGACACTACCATGTGTGAGAAGTGCTATATAAATGCAAGTTGTTAATTTAGTTTTTTTTTGAGGAAATTAACGCAAACACAAATTCTAGCAAATCTACAATTAAATCTACCTGCGTTTTCCAAGCACAAAAACATCCCTGCAATCTGTTTGAAGGTACGTTTCAAAGGCTCAGGTTATGGGTTCCAAGAACGAATAAAGGTCAAATGTATTTTTACAGCACTAATCGCAGAACTGTGGGGAAGTCCAGATATTTTTGTGGGGTGGGAGAGGAAACATGAGAGGTATGGAAGACACTAAAATTGCACAATTGGCTACCACATTTCACCCACAAAATATACCATCATTACATTTTACACTATATTCTGTGAAGTGTTTTGCGATGTCTTAAAGTTGTGCTAAGGCTCTATATCAAATGCAAGAATTATTATCATTAAAATGAAGCAAAGGTGGTAGTGGGATTAAACTTTCCAGGAGTCTCCAGAACAAACTAAAGTTTCTGAACAGGAGCTATATTGCTCGACATTGCCCATCTAGCTATGATCAAGTGACTTTAATATCTGTTTTTACAGAGAGATGGGAGATGGCTATCTTAGGGAGATGGCTACCTCGAAGACCTTGTAGTAAATAGTCCAGCTGGAAGAGGTTCTGCACGTTCGAAAAGTGAGCCCAGTTCAGTTGCCTTTGTTTGGATCTGTGGCCTCAATACACATCCACCCAAAGCGGGGACAATCAACCTGAAAGAGGAGAGAGTTGATCTTGGTTATTGCTAAACATTTCAGCCGGTTGTCTCTCAAACAAAGACTAGTAACCATCAGAATGGATTGTGTGTGTATGTGGTGACTATATTTTGTAGGCAAACACGGCAGCCAATTGTGCACGGCAGCGACCCCACAAACAGTCTTGGATTGAAATGACCAATTTTTATCAATTTTTTGGGGGGAACGGATTATTATTAGGCGTGTGGAGTAAGGAAACTTGCCCAAGGCTTTGCCCTGATCTGCCTGGATTCGAACACAGATCTCACGCTTATTGCAAGTTTATCTCCATTCAGAAATGATCTCTTGGAAATGTCTAATCACAACCCAAGAATTGATCAGGGGGACATTACGTAATTTTGTTGAAAACTCAACCGTCTCTTTAACAACATTGAAAAACAATTTCAGATATCAGCGTTTTGTACAGGTACTTATTTGCGCATGCACCTCCTCTCATTTGTTGGCCAATGTGACTAACAAGCAATATAAAGCAAAATTTGCAGTTCTTCAATCGGAAGTACTGAACCAATATTGTTTGCTGTAGGAAGTGATAGTCCAGTATAAGTGTACACCTTCTAAGAAGCTGATGAATGTAATAATAATAATAAACACATTCATTTCTCTTTACAGTATATTCTGTGAAGCGCTTTGAGACGCCGATAAGATGTGAAAAGCACTATATCAAATGCAAGGATTATTATTATTATTACTATTATTGTATTATTGGACAGAACACCAGGAGAAACTCTCTTTGGATGGTGGGGCAGGCTCGAGGGGCCGAATGGCCTACTCCTAATTCTTATGTTATGTTCTCTTCTCTTTTCGAATAGCGCCTTGGGATCTTTAAAGTGAACAGGTAGATGGGTCCTTGCTTTAATGTCTCAGACACAGTACTTCAGTTAAGGCCTAACCAATGATTTATACAGTATATGATTTATACCAATCATTTATACAAACTCAACTTTGTAGTCTCCACAATAAAAGGTGGCAGCCGGCCAATGCAGGAGAGTAACAAGGATGTGTTGGATGAATGCGCTATGAGCAACAATGAGACAAGCTAGGACTCTTTGGTTTTGAAAGAATACCAAAGGGGACTTTACAAAATGGATTTAGAGGGGACTTTACAAAATGTACCCAAGATTTTAAATAGGATTGAGAAAGTAGCCTCAGAACATATAGGTTTAAACTTGTGAGGGCAATTTCAAGACAGACACAAGGAATTATTTTATTACTCAGAATAATTAATACATAGAATAGATTCAGGGAGAGGGATTGAAGCCAGGACACTAGACTCATTTAAGAAAAAACTGTCTGATGCCATGTTGAGAGAGCAGGTGTTTTGGCAGGATATCAAATGAGTCATCTGAATCTCTCGTGAGGTCTTTGCAACTGAGAAGTGAAGAGTGGACACAGCTATCCCGAATCCTAATTCAGACAAAACTCAACAACAACAGGAAAGACACATCTGGATTCCTAATTCCAGAATATCAGGTGCCGGTGGGCAAAGTCTAAGGTTGAGGGGTGGCATGTTGGAGCTAAACCTGTGTAGCTTGCCATTGAAAGCTCTCTTGCAAGAGGTGCATGGTTGACAGGAAGCTTTGTTGATTGATCGGCCAGAATCATTCTACCAGTTGGAGCTTTGGTTTGCAGGATTCACAGCTGAGTGGAAAGAATTCCTGTCCCTGATGTCTTAACCGAAAACTAGAAAGCAACCTCGTTGTGTTTACCCAACAGAAATAGACAAAATGCACAATCTCTACATTTTACTGAACATTCTGTTAAGTGCTTTGAGATGTCTTGAAGATATAAGGCATTATATCAATTGAAAGGAATATTATAGAAATATTTCAGCATGGAGAGAAGCCATTTTTTCCAGGACTTTTTCATATCCTTTCATTCTTTACTTTTCAGGTGCTTATCCAATTCCCCTTTGGATAATTCTGTTGTTTCAACCTCGGTAGCTGTTTGTGGTAATTATGTTTACGGCATGACAAGCCTCCAAGTGATGAACCTAGATTACGTACAGTCTTATTGCATTTGTTGGGACTTGCAGGATGGAATATTCATTTGTTATCAGACAAATGTTCCTTGACCCAACTGCAAGAGCAGCAAACTCCTCGAGAAACTCTACTGGGAGTTCAAAGCATTTGACTAGAGGAACCACTGATTAACTCATGAGCCACCTCAGACACAGGGCAACAAAGCAAACCAGACAGAATAAATAAATGATTATCTAAATATAACCAAACTCTTGATAAAAATCTGTATGTGGCACTCTTGTTTCTGGAGCGAGAGGGTTAAGGCTCCACGTTGGGACTTGACCTCATACTGCAGTTTGCAGTAATCCTAGCGGAGGAGCTATCCTTCGGATAAAACATTAAATAGAGGCCCTCTCCGTTCTTCAGGTGACACTATAAGAAAAGAGAGTTTCTCCTCCCACTATTCTGGTCAGGAATCTTTCAGGTGAATTTCTCATTCAATTTATGGCTGGTGGCAGGACCTTGCTGTTCACAAAAGGGTTACCACTTTTGCTTGACAAATTACTGCAACTTGCTTTGAGACTTGATAGTGTGAAGCAAGGATCTGTGTTGAACTCTGTTCTATTTACATTCTTCTGTACGGCTATGTTGGATGAAGCTAAAAGGGCTCTCTTCGGGTTGGAATTGTAATAATCCTTGCATTTGATATAGCGCTTTCAAGACATCTCAAAATGCTTCACAGTGAAGTGAAATGAACCGTAAAGTGAATTGACTGGTTACTTGTGGGCAAAGAGTTACATAATATATCAACACTGGAAGACTTTGATCTATTGAGGCTATGAGCAGTGATTTAAGGTTTTCACACAAATTATACAAGACCTTTCGTATACTGATGATTGTGTGCTTGTGGCAAATTCCATAGAGGACCTTCAGCTGATGAAAGATAGATTCACAGTTTCCATGGTTATCTAAGGGCTTGCTATTAGTCTGAAGACTGAAGTAATGCATCAACCAGCTCCTGGGAAGCCACATGTTAGATCATCGATCACTATTGGCAAAACTGAATTGAATCGGGTCAAGGAACACACCAATCTTGGTAGTGTACTATCTGCTGATGGATCGATAAGTGATGGCTGGAGAGCAGGTAAGCCCACAGACGCGAGGTTTGAATGATGGTTGGGATAAGACACACGGGCCCTGTGAATCGCAGGTTGAAGCGTCAGTGCCTGAGGTGAGAAGAAGCTGACGGAAGTCGAGCGGAAGAACCTCTATCTTGTTGTTGTTGAACTGATCAAAAACGTAACATCTGACAAGCGATCGGTCAGAATAGCAGAATTTAACACTGGAAACTGCTGCAGAAAATAAGTGTATTAATTGCTGCTTGGAGTTTAATCAAACAATCAGCGCAGAGGGATAGGCAGGTACATAAATTAAGTAATTCAACTTGTTTTTCTTCTTTTTTTTAGTGCTCCGATTACCCCAGGGAACCAACCCAAAATAGCTACAAAAATTACATTTCCGGAAATTCTGAGAGATTAAGAAAAATGACTTGTATTTATGTATTGTGGTTAGCCCACAAGCATATAGTCAATTCACTTTACAGTATACTCTGTGAAGCAATTTGAGATGTCTCAAATACGTGATAAGACTCTACATCAAATACTCCAGCTGATCGAGTTCAAGATTGTTCTTGTCATTAAATCTTTACATGGTCTTGCCCCACTGTCCCTCTGCAAACTTCTTAAAACCCTTTCCCTCTGTTCTTGCTCAGCGCACACTGACTTCATGCCTCCCGCCCTACCATAGGCTTTCAGTGTATCTGACCCCAATCTGTGTGGGACTCCACCCTGAGTTGCTTCAACTCACTCCTTCCCTTACCCACATTAAAGTTTGCTTCAAGACCTTCCTCTTTGATTATGCTTTCTGCCATTGTTTCCCCTCTACAGCTCAGGTGAAAACCAGAGACGTTGTTAAGCACCTTGCTGACATGAAGGGTACTATTCCAAATGTCAATTTGTATTGTATTTGTAAAGTTTGAGGAGAACTTGCTGAGATTTATGGTTAGGATATAAGAGTAGAGTATCCCTGCTGCAAATGTCAAGGCCAATGGGTGATGATGAGGTTGAGAGCGTGGCCACAGTTGTCGGTTGGAGAGTCAATGTGGAGGGTGAGGATTAGGGAGGAGGTGGTGCAGGGAGAGTTCAGGTGAAGGTTGAAGTCGCCCACGAACACACAGTGAACACGGGGATTGAGGTTATGGTTTGTGTTGGGTTTGGTTTCACAGGGGAGAGAGGCCCGCCCATTACTCCCTGGTAACCAGTGATTGACAGGAGAGAGACCCGCCCACTGTCTCCCTGGTAACCAGTGATTGACAGGAGAGAGACCCGCCCACTACTCCCTGGTAACCAGTGATTGACAGGAGAGAGACCCGCCCACTGTCTCCCTGGTAACCAGTGATTGACATGAGAGAGAGACTCGCCCACTTTCTCCCTGGCAACACATATCTTGTGTTTCCCGGTAACTTCCCGCGCTGCAGTTCATGCATGTTGTGTTGTATCTCCAGTTTGATGTAATTAAGAGAATGTCTTATTATGAGGATTAGGGTTTAGGATTAGGGGCGGGTGTTAAGGTTAAGGTGATGGTCAGAGGTCAGGAAACTGAGGCTGAGCAGCGAGAACGCGGCCTGCACGTCGCCATAGCGACGTGCAGGCCGCCATCTTGGTAAAGGAACTCCAGGTTACATCAGGGATCAACGCATGTGCATTGCTGACACTCTCACAGCGCCCGCCGCCTGGTGTAGCGGGCACACATTACACCCTACCACACACAGCGCCGCCTGGTGTAGCGGGCACACATTACACCCTGCCACACACAGCGCCGCCTGGTGTAGTGGGCACACATTACACCCTGCCACACGCAGCGCCTGCCAGATATTCGGGCGGCCCGCGGCCGAAAACCCACCACAAAAAAATTAAAGCTCCTTTAACACACACCACACAGACCAGACTAAGTAATAACAGATAATAACATAATATTACATTGGCACCCACCGTCAAAATGACTCTCCTGCGCTTCTCATCCCCACTGATTGAGGTTTAGAGTCCAGCAAATGGAGGGCGCCAGGCGGGTGAAAAAAGGCAGCGCGATTTCAAAGTTGCGCGACTTTACTAGCGGCAAGCCGATAGCCCTAGACTACTAGCGGCAAACCAAAATACTGCACCTGCGCGACAATGTGGGTTATCAGCTTGCCGCTAGTATGACTTTAAAGTCGCGCTCCATTTTTTTTTAAACCCGCCTGGCATGTCCCATCCCAAAAATAATCGCTGGATTTCAAACCTCAACCACAGCATCATGGCTTCAAGTGCAGCATCTCCCAGCAAAGGTGAGAAACACAAGAGAGCAGCTCCAACAGCAAGCACCAATACAACATTCTGTCATTATGTTATTATTTATGCATTTACAAATGCTCGACCACTATTATTCTGGATAAATTCCGGTTTATCGAATGTGGACTTTTTTTTTGCGTGCCGGTTATACAGAAGTGCCGATTCATCGAGTTACAGATAAACGGGCTTCTACTGTATAGATTTTGTGTGAGTGTACACTGAATATATACTGTATGTGTGAGTGTACACTGAGTATATACTGTGTGTGAGTGTAGTTCTGAGTATATACTGTGTGTGAGTGTACACTGAGTATATACTGTATGTAAGATCCTCGTCCTCACCTTCAAGGCCTTACATGGCCTTGCCCCGCCCTATTTAACCAATCTACTCTCCCCCTACAAGCCCACCTGGACCCTCCGTTCAGCAGGACTTGGCCTGCTCCAAGCCCCCCGCCCGAACCGCCCCACCATCGGAGGCCGGGCCTTCAGTTTTTCCGCTCCCACCCTGTGGAATTCCATCCCTCAATCCCTCCGTCTCGTTTCTTCCCTTTCCTCTTTCAAGGCCGGTTTGAAGACTTTCCTCTTCGACCGTGCCTTTTGTTCCACCCAGAATTGTTCGACCTCCCCTACGTGTTTCACCCCTTCCCGAACACTCCCCTCCCAGCTCGGGTCACACGCATCTTGTGCAGCGCCTTGGGACGTCCTCCCGACGTGAACGGCGCTTAATAAATGTAATTTGTTGTTGTTGTTGTTGTGTGAGTGTAGTTCTGAGTATATACAGTAAAAGCTTTGTTGTCGGTCACTGTTCGAGGCTGGGTCAGTGTAGCTGTCACGAGTCAGTTCCTGTACAGGCTGGGTGGGTGTAGTTAGTTAGACGCAGGCAGATGGGATCACGGTTGGGGTTGCTGACTTGGTTGAGTCAGTTCAAGTCTCTGCACTAGTGTTTCGGGTGGACTGTAAATCACAATGGTGCCATGGTGTTTCTCTTCTCTGTGCTGGTGGTGAAGGGATAGTCCCAGACCCCTCTCGATCCTAGTGTTGCTACTTTGACATGATGTTTGTGTGTGTGTGAGATGGTATAATTTGTTGTATTTACGAGCAGTTTTTGTTTCCTTCCTTCTAGCTTCAGCTGCTTGGGAATCATGGAATAGGTTGGTTGAGTGTAATAGCGGAAACCTAACGGTGACAACTAAAGCTATTACAGCCTTTCTCTCTTTGGCACCTTTCTACACCCCAGAGGTTTGGCAACACTATGTGGACTCCATGCTGGATGTCTGACACCTTAACACATATGAGCCTCAACTCTGGTTAACTTGCAGGTCAGGGAAAAGTTACTAACTCTCTCACAGATGAAGAGGGGTTAGGGTTAGGGTTAGGATCCTTAGGGTTAGGGTGTTAGGGTTAGGGGGTTAGGGTTAGGGTCATCCTTAGAGTTAGGGTTAGGGTCATCCTTAGGGTTAGGGTTAGGGTTAGGGTTAGCCATCCTTAGGGTTAGGGTTAGGTTTTATAAATTTCGGGGATCATTGGTACACATATGCTTGTGTTTTCTTGCCCGTGCCCTGTGTTGGGGTTTATCAAATTTCGTTAGGGCTGATGAATGTGTTTGTATTTTTTTTGTTTTTTTAAAAAAAATCAATATTTTTTTGTGTGAGGGAGAATTTTTTTTTGGGGGGTGGGTTAGGTGTAGTTAGGGTTATTGTTAGGGTTAGGGTAAGTTTTAGGGTTAGCAGTTAGTGGTTAGGGATAGCGGTTAGGGTTAGCGGTTAGGTTTTATAAGTTTTGGGGCATGAATGAGTTAAAATTAGGGTTCGACGTTAAGTGTTTGAATGGGGGTTCTGGAAAATTTATTTTGTGGGGGGGTTTATTCGTGGAAGTGTTATGGTTAGTTAGGGGTTTGGTTTGGGGGTTAGGGGTTACGGGAGGGGGCTGACTTTAGTGGATGGGGTTGCGTTCGGGTTCTAGTTTTGCGGCTGTCCTATTTAATTATTTTGTTGTTTGGTTGTTTTAATATGAGTTCAATCCATTAGGTGTTATTGTGTTTAATCTTGTAATCCATTCCCTCTCTCTCTCTTTCCTTTTTGGTGTTGACCAATGTCTATTATGTTCAATGCCTATTAATTGCATCGATTGTTCCCCATGTTCTATAAAGTTTTGTTTATAAGTTTGTCCCTATTTTTGTTCTTAATGGCACTCCGGTGGGCTGTGAACCTAGTCCTCAGAGTGTTCCCCGTTTCCCCGATGTATAAGAGTTGGCATTTTCTACATCTTCTACATTTTCTACATCTAATTGCGTATATTATCCTGATCACATTGTGTTTTATGGTTAATCCTTACTGATGTGCCCGTTCTGTTTTCTATCTTTTTAGGGGTTACTAGGTAGTTACAAAGACCACATTTTGTGTTTCCACAGTCTGTGGTGTTTGCTTTTCTAAGTTTACTACTGACTAGCCAGTCTTTGATATTCCTATGTTTTCTGTATGCTGAAACGATTTTGTACTCTCCCAATGTGGTGACGTGCCGTTTCAGTCCCTCAGAGAGAGCGTGTTTGCTTCAGAGTGAGCGATCTTGGTACTCTTACCATCTTTGGTTACTACTTTGGGCACTGTCTCCATGGTAACCAGTGATTGACAGGAGAGAGACTCGTCCGAGGGTCGAGGTCTGACGATCTGTAATACCGGCTCTCTGCGGTTTAAGGCGCTTTCTGTGCTGGAATGAAAAAAATTAATTAGTCACTCCTCCGCTGTTTCGCCAAAGCCCGTAGACCAGCTCTCCGCGGTTTGGGGCGCTTTCCAAACTGGAAAGAAAGAAAATTATTAATTGATAACTCCTCCGACGTTTCGCCAATGCCTGTGGCTTTTTCAAGGAGGTTTTTCAAAAATGATTTTCTGTGGAGGGAAAGACAGTTTCAGGTTATATATGTGGGCAGCAGAGTGAGAGAAAGAGGTTTCACACAGGGTGTGTTTAGTTGTTAATGGCTACTCTCCATGTATTCTTTTGTTGGCTGTCCTTTTTAAATTTGAATGTTTAAAACAACTAGGTTAGTTTGTTTGAGGTAATGTCCTGCTCGTTTAAAGTAATGTTACTCAAATGTCTAAAGTTTAAGTCATTTAGCCCGTCCAAGGCATTTGCTATGACATTTGCTATGAATTGTCTGCTTGGGAATTTATTCAATTAGTTCAATTAAATTATACTCTCTCTAGCTCCCCCTGCTGGTATTAGAGTGTTTATTTCTGGTTTTAGTTTTATGTTTTTTTAACGTTTGGTCTATTTAAATTCTTTTTGACAAAATTGGATTAGTTATGTTAGTTTAAATAATTGGTTTTTTTTAAAAAAATTCTAAGCTGCATTTTTTTGGGGGTGGTTTGTTTTGGGGAAAGTTAGGGGTTTGTTGTTGCCTTTGTCTTCCCCGTGCTGGGTATGTCGGCCTGGGTTCACATTCACCCTAGCCCGCTCTCAATTTGTGATCCCACTGTTGTTGTCTGGCAGCACGAATGTTTCTCTCAAACTGGGCCAGCTTTTTTTAAAAAAGATTCACAGTAACAGCCACGTGCTTGGCTTTTTTTCTGTGTTTACCGGTTTTGGTTTTTTCATCGAGAAACTTTCGTGGCACTTGCAGGGGTTAGGTTTTATAAATTTCGGGCATCATTGGTACACATAGGCTTGTGTTTTCTCTCCTGTCCCCTGTGCTGGGGTTTTATCAAATTTCGTTAGGGCTCATGAATGCGTTTATTTTTTTCTGTTTTTAAAAAGAAATATATATTTTTTTGTGTGAGGGAGAACAAACAAACAACAAACAAAACTTACATTTATATAGCGCCTTTCACGTCGAGAGGACATCCCAAGGCGCTGTACAGTCAGGTAGGACAAGAGCAGGGTGGGAAGGCTCAGGGCAGGATAAAGAATAGTAAGAAAAGTAACTGTATTAGTGGACGAAACGCGGCAGCCAAATTGCGCACAGCAGTGTCCCACAATCAGTCACGGAAGTGGGACTAGGGGCAAAAGGGGGTAAAGAAGCAAAAGGGGAGGGGTCGAGGCAGGGGGAAGAAAGGCAGGAAAGTCGACTGTATATTTGTGGGCGAAACGCGGCAGCCAAATTGCGCACAGCAGTGTCCCCACAAACAATCGCGAAAATGGGGCCAGGGGAGAAAGGGGGAAAAGAGGGTAAGGGGGGAGAGGGAGGGAAAGGTGGGATGGGATAGGGTTAGGGAGGAAGAGGGGGGAGAAAGGGGGGTAAGGAAGAGAGGGAGGGAAAGATGGGTGGGGGCAAGATCAGGAAGAGGGAAAAGGGAGGGAAGGGGAAAAGGGAGGAGAGAAAGTGGGGAAAGGGAGTGAGGGAAGAAGAAGATGGGGGCAGGGGTGGGGGGAATCAAACGACAATAATAAACAACAAAAGCAACAATATTAACAACAAAAACAGCAACAAACAATAACCAACAATCGTCCAACAATCGTCCAGCAACCACTCCCTGTCCTCGCCGCCCGCCCGGACGATCCCTGAGATGCCGGGAAAAAAAACCCATTTTTTTGGGAGGGTTAGGGTTTAGGGGTTAGGGGGTTAGGGTTTAGGGGTTAGTTTATATACTTAAAATTAGGGTTCGACGTTAAGTGTTTGAATAGGGGTCCTGGAAAATTTATTTTGGGGGGGGGTTTATTCATGGAAGTGTTATGGTTAGTTAGGGGTTCGGTTTGGGGGTTAGGGGTTATGGGAGGGGGCTGACTTTAGTGGATGGGGTTGCGTTCGGGTTCTAGTTTTGCGGCTGTCCTATTTAATTATTTTGTTTTCCTCTTTCAAGGCCGATTTGAAGACTTTCCTCTTCGATCGTGCCTTTTGTTCCCCCCCGAACTCTTTTACCTCCCCTTCGTGTTTCACCCCTTCCCAAACACTCCCCTCCCAGCTCGGGTCACACGCCTCTTGTTTAGCGCCTTGGGATGTCCTCCCGACGTGAAAGGTGCTATATAAATGTAAATTGTTGTTGTTATTGTTGTTTGGTTGTTTCAATATGAGTTCAATCCATTAGGTGTTATCG
This sequence comes from Hydrolagus colliei, assembly GCA_035084275.1. NCBI lineage: Eukaryota > Metazoa > Chordata > Chondrichthyes > Chimaeriformes > Chimaeridae > Hydrolagus > Hydrolagus colliei. Next base: position 9,668,580 of record CM068767.1, read on the forward strand.
TGTTTAATCTTGTAATCCATTCCCTCTCTCTCTCTTTCCTTTTTGGTGTTGACCAATGTAAATGGTCACATAATTTAACTCGTCTAAAGAAATCCTGTATGTCTTGTCCTATTTTAATTGGGCAGGGGTTTTCTGTGGGGACAAAGGTCAAACCCTTATTGAGTATACTAATCTGTGCCTCTGTGGGCTTAAATGACTGGGAGACGTTTACGATATTCGTCCCCAGGCCTAGGTTCCCCCATGCTGGGGCTCCTGTTTCATTTAGTTTAAATAATTTGAGCAGTGTTTTAGTAATACTTGGGCTGTTTTTGCTGTCCACTGGATTTTGTTCGAATTTTGTTCCACCCTGAACTGGGTGGCTGGGATTGTGGGGATTCCATTTTGGTTTTTTTTGGTGAACCGATTAATTTCCTCTAGCGTGTCCCTTTCTTTTTTACTTAACTGGGGGCTATAGTTACTTTCTACTGTCAGGATTTCCGCGTTGGGGAAAGCCTGCTTGGCCCTTTTTAACATGGCCTGCAACTGTTTAGTTGCCGTTTTGGGTTGCTGCTTCCGGTTATGGATACCGAGAGAGAAGATGACCTTCCCGGTCCCTTCGCAAGGTGTGATTTTACTTAATAATCTGTCCACATGGTTGAAGTTTGCCTCTGGAAAGGCCTCCACCTGTGTGTGCGCGTTCGGGCAACCTGCTATTTTTGCGAGGTTTTCGTCCCCAATTATTATGACTGGTTTTGTTGGGGTTATTGTCCAGTCTGTAATTTTACGGTCTGTCCTTTTGTGGACAGTTACTATCCCTAGGTTTTTATCATTTCCCTGTTGGGCCCGATGGGGAGCCTGTCCTATATCTGTTCCTGACCCTGTTTCTTTCTCTCCCTGTAGGGAAGGGGCTATTGCTGCCTGGTTTAACCTGGGGACAGCGACGGTAACGGGTCTTGTGGGTGGGCGTGGGAGACGTAATTTTGGTTGGCGTTGTTCTAGGGGAGGGGGGTGGATCTGTAACAGGGAGGGTGTGGTGGGGTTAATCTGTATTGTTTTTGGGGGTCTAGCTACCCACCAAGAGCCAGCCATCACCGTCGGTGACTGTGGTCGCTCTTGGGATGCCAGGAGAATATCCAGTTCCAAGTGTACAGACACATTGGAGCGAACTCTGGATGTGGCTGGCTGGGACGGGAGGGGTGGGGTGGGTGCGTTTAATGTTGTTATTTTCGTTGCTATTGAAATTAACCTAACAGACCTGTTCTCCCTAAATAAGGATCTAATCTAAATCTAAAGATCTGAATGTCAGGCAAGTTTCCTTACTCCACTTGCCTCTGTTTACCTAGCAGTAAGTAGGAACTCAGTTTTAGTCGATTGGTGGATTGCATTTCTTGGAGTAATGATTCCATCAAAATATTTTTAAAAATTGACCAGGACTGTTTGTGGGACACCGCTTTGCACAATTGGCTGCCATGTTTTGCCCATAAAATATACAATCAATTAACTACAGAATATTTAGTGAATATTTGAGACGCCTCAAAGACGTGATAAGCTGCTATATCAAATAATAATAATCCTTGATTTGATTAGTGTTGTTCACATCTTCTAGATATATATTACATATGTAGGCGTATTATTACAAGTTCACGATTGTGTTGACTTTCAATCATTGCTTCTCTTTCTCTAAGAGTCAGATAAAGAGAATGAAGTTTCAGTCAACAACAACAACTTGGATTTCTATAGCGCCCTCCATACCAGATGGTGTCTCAGAGCGCTTCACAATAACAGATCCCAGGGCCGCGCCAGGGGGATAAAGGTGACCAAAAGTGCGGTTGAAAAGAAAAGTATTTACGTGAGATCTGAAAATAGGAAACGGGGCGCGAGGTGAAAGGAACTTGCAGAGCCTTCGGTCATAGTGGCCGAAGGCACGGTGGAATGGAGGATTTGGGGGACAAGGAGGAGGCCAGACCCGATAGAGCGAAGGCAACGGGTGCTGTTGTGAGGAGAAAGCAGGTCAGAGATGAAGGGGGTGGGGGTACAGAGGAGTGGAGGGATTTGAAAATAAGATTGAGGATCTTGAAATCGATCTGCTCTGAGACAGTGAGCCAGTAAAGTCTGGCAAGGACTGGGGTAATAGGGGAGCGAAGTTTGGTTCAGGTGAGAATGCGGGCGGTGGAATTTTGAATAACTTGGATTTTATGAATGGTGGAGGAGGAGAGACCGGTGAGGAGGACATTGGAATAATCTAACCGAGAGGTGACAAAAGCAGCTTTTGGGGTGAGGTATTGGTGGAGACGAGCGATGTGTTGGCAATGGAAGAAAGTGGTGCTGGGGAGGAAGGATAATTCGAACCAGGCGAGTGCGATCCCACTGAGGTAGATGACAGAGGACAGGCACTGTATCGAAGGTGGCAGAGAGGTCTAGGAGGATAAGGAGGCAGAGGGAGCTCTGGTCACAGATAGAGAGGATATTGTTTGCGACTTTCACAAGCACAGTCTCTGTAGTGTGGCAGGACGGAAACCGGACTGGATGGTTTTGAAAAGGGAGTGGAATAAGAGGTGTGTGGGGAGTTGGTTGGCAACAATGCATTCTAAAACTGTAGCATTGAAGGGCAAGTTTAAGTTACTGTATTCATACGTAAATGAAAAAATCTTGGAAGTCCAAAGACGAGCAGAATTTATAAATACTTTTTTTTCTAACTGATGTGAAATACAGTACGTTCTTCCAGCTATCTGGCAGTAAATGCGTAAACAGTAACCTTGGTGGTAATCTTCATGTTTTTCAGGCATGCGTTTTTCAGGAATTTGTAATTGAAGAAGACTCTGTGATGTTTCTAATAAATGTGACTGTTCTTCTCGACTGTCTGACCCTATTTAGTGCAAGTGCCTTGCCAGGTAATTGGTTACAGGTAGTGCACAAATTTATCAAGCTGTGTAAATCAGCTGCTGTTCATTGTGTTTGTTTGATTCACATTAGCTGACAGATTTTGTTTTCCTTCTCTGTAGGTGTAACAACAGCCTTGAGGATGTGTTACCGGGGATATGGCTACCCTCTCACTCTTTTCCTGGAGGAGAGTGGTGTAGTGACTGTTTGTAAAATTCAAACTCAGGAACCAGAAGAAATTCTCGATTTTGATTTTTGCAGCACAAACCTTATTAATAAAATTATAGTGCAGTCAGAGAGCCTGCGGGAGGCGTTTGCAGAACTTGACATGAGCAGTGAGGTATTACAAATCACCATGTCTCCAGACAAACCCTATTTCAGGTACTAATAACTAGAAATTCAAGCAGCTTTCAACACAGTTGACCAGTTTCTAAGTCCCTCCATTCCTCTGCACCCCCCTACCTCTCTGAGCTCTTCTCCTTAACCCAGCACCCGCTGCCTTCGCTCCACTGGGTCTGGCCTGCTCCATATTCCCCCGAATCCTCCGCTCCACCCTCGGCGGCCGTGCCTTCAGCCACTAACGCCCTGAGGCTCTGGAACTCCCTTCCTCACTCCCTTCGACTCGCCCCCTCTCTTCTCAGCTTCAGGTCCCAGCTAAACGCCTTTCCCTTTGACCTTGCCTTTGGTCACCTTTTTACCCCTGCTCCTGGCTCGGTCCCGGGACCCATTACTGTGAAGCGCTCTGAGACGCCGTCCGGCCTGGAGGGCGCCATATAAATCAAAGTTGTTAAGTGGTCACCTGGTAGAGCATTGAGCTACACAGGAGCTACGCAGGAGCCGAGTCTATCAGCAACAGTGGCTGCCTGCCTTGCACACAAACAGACTTGCAATATACCGCAGAGACATGTAAGGGAGAATGACTGCTGACTGTTTAGGTGATCTGTTTTAATTGTGTAAAAGAGATTATTTTTCATGATGATTTATATTGATAATTGTGTCCCACAGAAGATGCTTTTCTTAGATCATTCTACAAAAGGCAGCCATTATGTGAGATGTCTGTCAGATAGACTGAATAATTTTATGGTGATTCACATGTTTTAGTGTTCTATCTCAGGTTTTTGTGGGACACTGCTGTGCGTAATTGGCTCTCGTGTTTTGCCCACAGATACACAGTCAGTAAATTCACTTCACAGTATATTCTGTGAAGCGCTTTGAGACGTCTAGAAGACATGAAAAGCACTGTATCAAATGCAAGGATTATTATTGTTTTGTACTGTTATTGGCTTAAAAAATGAACACAATATATTTTCTGGGAATCAAAGGAATTTTACTTCACTGAAGAAGGAAAATATGCTTTTGACTCTTCGAAAGCCTTTTCCAGTTAGTCAGTCTCCCCCATATTTTCTCCAAACGCTTATATTTTTATTTTTTAAATATGGATCGGCAATAACCAAGCAACAACTGTATTTGCCTAGAAAAGGTCATTACAGTTAACAGAAATTACTGTAAAGTACTTTTAGATATTTGTATGTGATAACTTTTGAGAGTTATGCTTTTTGTCCCTTTTCTCTTCCCTCTCTCATTTCTTCTCTTCTACTATTATTTTGAGATTCGTAATGCTGCACCACAGATGCTTATTTTCTGTCTTTTTTCCTCTGAAATTCATTCTGTGCTTGCTATTTCAGGTTATCTACATTTGGGAATGCTGGGAGCACACACTGTGATTATCCAAAGAACTCTGATATGATGGAGGCATTTCACTGCAACCAGACTCAGTACAGCCGGTCAGTAATTGTGCTGAGCACTTGTGCCTATAGTGTGGAACCTCATTGTTGTCAGTTATGAAAATTTACCTGATTTAATTGATCAATTACATTGTACAAGTGTAATTTTGTTATTGATTGGTTTTTCAGAATTTTTTTCTTGTTTCTTTTGAACAGGTATAAAATCTCATTGCTGAAACCATCAGCAAAAGCTCTGGCTCTGTCTTCTAAAGTTTCCATCCGCACAGATAACCGAGGATTCCTATCCTTGCAGTATATGATACGAAATGAGGATGGACAGGTCTGCTTTGTGGAATATTATTGTAGCCCTGATGAAGAGATAGCAGAGTCAGAAACATAATTATTAAATGTAATGCAGCACTTTGATTATCTGACCGCTGTGGGCTCCACTGTGCTCTGATCGGAAAGTTTAATGATGAGAGAGTTTCCTGACTCCACACTCCTCTGTACCTATCAGTAAGTAGGAACCTGGTTGTTAGTTGTTTAGCGGATCGCTTTCTGCTGATAAGAATCCCCATTAGAAAAAAACATAGTGATAATCATTATTTGGTCACTAAATCTATAACTGTCTGTGAGACACTGTTGCGCATAATTGGCTGCCATGTTTCACCCACAAAGATACGCAGTCAATCCAGTCGTGGATTGAAGTGACCCATTTTTATTATTTGTTTGCTTGAGGGATTATTATCAGCCATGTGGAGTAAGGAAACTTGCCCAAGTTTTCGCCTTGCTGGGAATCGAACCCAGGTCTGCTTGCAAGGCGATTGCTCCAACTACTGAGCGATAGGACGACACACCTTATATTGATTGGGTAAAGGAGGCAGTGACAGCTCAGCACCTTGCATTGGATACACACAACAAAGGAAACAGTGACATTGATGGTTAGCTAATCACGCAGAATTTTGCCAGATTAGTGCAAAAATCTCCTGCATTGATTTGTGCTCTACCGTGCAATAGTGGTATGAATTTACTTCAGAAGTGAATTGATGCTTAAGTGAATTGCATTAAAAAAGGGCTCCAATGCATTCAGCTATATCAAACAGGTTCTAAATTCTACCATTGAGCGTTCAGGGTTGATACTTGTAATATGTTTTTTTTACAGCTAGATTGCAATGCTGAGATGATCACATTTAAAGCTGGACCACTAATTCTGAAAGTTGAGTTTTAATTTATTAAATATAAATGAAATTATCTGTCCAAGTTTGGCATCTGTATTAAATACATAGACTGCATGAGTTATATTAATCATCTAGTAATGTATTTCTGAACAAGATGAAGTGTCCCTGGAAATTGCTCATCCATTTGTTATGAACCAGCTTGGTTGTGTCTTTTGGGGCATTTAGAGAATTAAGATTCAAGTGCTTGGGTGAGGGAGCTGAGTCCTCCCCAAAGTCATGTGCTTGGAAATGGAACCTCAGATTGAGTAAACTGCCTTATTAACTAGACTAGTGGTGGACAACCATTATGATCAGCCAATTTTTTATTCTTAATTGAATATTTCTCGAGTTATGTCATAACCTGGTCCAATAGAAAAAGGTGCTTAAATATTTGTCAAAAATTGCTGGGAGATTTAAAAATTATTTTGTATTATACAAAAGAGACTTGGAGAGACTTAAATTGTGGGGAAGTGGTTGACAAAGATCACAGAAAATGGCAGGGAGCTGAATGGTATATTCTGTGAAGCACTTTGGGACGTCGATAAGATGTGAAAAGTGCTATATCAAATGCAAGGATCATTATTATTATGGTTCTATTGAGGTACATTTTACTGCCAATCTACATTTTTTCACTTCATGATAAAAACCAAACATGAGGATTCCTTGTTGGGAGTCCATACATCACGTGATATTCACAGAAACATGGTAATATTGACCCTGCCCATTGTCTCCATGGTAACCAGTGATTGACAAGAGAGTGTGAGAGAGAGGGGGAGACTCGCCCGCTCTCTCCCTGGTACAACAACAACACCAACAACTTGGATTTATATACCGTCCTCCATGCAGGACGGTGTCCCAGGACCGAGCCAGGGGCAGGAGTAGAAAGGTGACCAAAGGCACGGTTGAAGAGAAAGCTGGGACCTGAAACTGGGAAAAGAGGAGGTTAGAAGCAAAGGGAGTGAGGAAGGGAGTTCGAGAGCCTTGGTAACCAGTGATTGACAGGAGAGAGAAAGAGAGACCCGCCCACTGTCTCCCTGGTAACCAGTGATTGACAGGAGAGAGAAAGGGAGACCCGCCCACTGTCTCCCTGGTAATCAGTGATGGACAGGAGGGAAATGAGAAAGACAGCTCCACCCACTGTCTCCCTGGTAACCAGTAATTGACAGGAGAAAACTAGACCCGCCTACTGTCTCCATGGTAACCAGTGATTGACAGGAGAGTGGGAGAAACACAGACCCACCAACTGACTCCCCAGTAACCAGGGATGGACAGGAGAGAGAGAAAGAAACTCAGAGACGCCGTCCGGCGTGGAGGGCACTATACAACTCGAAGTTGTTATTGTTGTTGTTGAGGGTTAAGATTAGGATTAGGATTCAGGGTTAGAGGCAGGTGTTAAGGTTAGGGTGAGGGTCAGAGGTTAGGAAACTGAGGCTATGCAGCGAAAACGCGGCCTGAGCGTCGCCATAGCGACCGACACTTCCGGCTCAGCCCGCCATCTTGGGAAAGGAAATTCAGGTTACACCAGGGATGGACGCATGCGCATTACTGACACCCCACATCGCCGCCTGGTGTAGCGACCACACATTACACCCTGATACACACAGCGCCGCCTGCTGCAATGATCACACATTAGACCCTGATGCACAGAGCGCCGCCTGCTGTCACAGTTTGAAGACCCGAGGAAAAGGGTCTTCAGCTGGGACCTGAAGCTGAGAAAAGAGGGAGGAAGTGAGGAAAAGAGTTCCAGAGCCTCGGGGCATAGTGACTGAAGGCACGGCCGCCGAGGGTGGAGCGGAGGATTTGAGGGACATGGAGGAGGCCAGACCCAGAGGAGCGAAGGCAATGGGAGCTGGTTTGAAGAGAGAGGAGATCAGAAAGGTAGAGGGGTGCAGAGGAATGGAGGGATTTGAAAACAAGGGTGAGGATCTTGAAGTCGATCTGCTCTGGGACAGGGAGCCAGTGAAGTCAGGCAAGGACTGGGGTAATGGGGGAGCGAAGTTTGGAGCAGGTAAGGACACGGGCTCTGTGGATTGTGGAGGAGGGGAGACCGGCGAGGAGGGCATTGGAATAGTCCAGCCGAGAGGTGAGGAAGGCGCGGATCAGGGTTTCAGTGGCTTTTGGGGTGAGGTATTGCCGGAAACGGACGATCTGTCTGAGGTGGAAGAAGACGATGCTGGTGAGGGACTGGATGTGGGGGAGGAAGAACAGTTGGGGGTCGAACTTGATGCCTCGGTTGCGCACAGATTCGGAGAGTTTTAGGGGGAGACCAGGAAGGTGGAGGAGGTGAGAGCTTGTGCGAATGGAGACGTTGACGAGAGCCAAAGAGTATGGACTCAGTCTTGTGATACGTGGTGGTCATCATTTTAAATTATTATTTAACAAGTTAATTATTATTAATAGATCAATATATATTTCATGATTTACATAGACAGATTCCCTGACAATCTTGCCTTTTTTTTCATGAGCTTTTGAGGAAGAAATAAAGCAACTGGAACCTTGAGCTCATAAGGCAAGTTTGTCGGCATTCGTGGAAATCTTGTGGTGTTAACTAAAGGAATCGCACATTGGCTCTCTCTCTCCCGCACCTTTCCACACTGTGTATTGTGATAACCCAAAGCAGTGGCAGCTGAAGTTAGTTCCCATTAATTCCTTTCTGCAGCGTCCCACACTGAGTTACTGTGAGAACATGATGGAGGTTGTTTGAAGGAAAACTGCAGGTTGTTTGAAGGAAAACTCTAATTTGTTGATGATTTCTTTCAAGAGGATTTCTCAAGAGGTCGGTGAACAGATGGGTGAGTTATCATTGTCTGTAAGGCGAGCGCTCAAACCCTGAGCTACAGGAACTGTGGTTTGCGAGGCCAGGGCTCAAACCACTGAGCAAGAGGGACTGTGGCTTGCAAGCCCAGGACTCCAACCACCAAGCTGCAGAGACTGTCGCTTGCAAGGCCAGGGCTCTAACTACTGAGCTACAGGGACTGTGGCTTGTGAGGCGAGAGCTCTAACCACTGAGGAGGAGTTGAGATGCTGTGAATTCACTCACATGTAATGTTAATTCTCTGAATTCATGGTGCCAACTAAAGCTATTACTCTATCTCTCTCTTTGTGGCAACAGGACTCAAAACAAGCCAACATTACTCCATATTTTCAACATACAACCAGCCAAATTCTCTGAACTGGTTAATGGGGTGTGAGGGATCGTGATTGATGGCAGCTGCACTGAGACAGGACCTTGACCTGCACGTGATGGGAATGTAATTGCCTTGTTGGCCATGTGATTGAACTGAAAGCTGTGAGTATTTAACCCAGAGGCTGAGCTCATTCCCTATCCAGCCATCGTAAAGAGAGCAGGAGACTTTGCAGTTTCTGACCAGTAAATTGGTTTGTTTGTAGGCTGTGGCTCTGGCCAGGCTTCCTTGAGGACAATATGGGGTAAGTTTTTACTAGTGCAACTCTGGCATGGTGACAAAGAACGCACCTCTCTCTCTGGCACCTCTCTCTCTCTGGCGCCCTCCCACACTCTGGAGGTTTGGCAACTCTGTGGACTTATTGCAGGTTGCCTGACTTGTGAACACACAGCAGTCAAACTCTGATTCACATTGTTGGTCAAGGGGAGAAGTTGTTAGAAGCTGAGGATTGAGGGGGAACAGGACGGGGAAGATGTTGGTGGAATAATGTTGAATTGGTTCAAGACTGAGGGTTGGTTTTGCTGAATTTATTCAGAACTGAGTTGGTTAATTTGTTGACTTGGTTGAGTTGTTGAAGGGCCAAGGATTGGTTTAGTTGTTGCTTTTGTTCAGGGCTGAGAGAGTTGGTTCTTGTCAGGGCTGGTTTGAAGCAGGTCACAAAGTCAGTTTGCTAGCGACTGGCATTGTGTAGCTGCTGAGAGTTAGTTTCTATCAGCGTTGGTTGAAGGTTGAGTTGGTTTAGCTGTTGACTTGGTTCAAGGCTGAGAGTTGGTTCAGTTGATTGGATTCAGGGCTGAGTTGGTTAAGATGTTGACTTGGTGGAGTTGAGTTGGTTCAGGGCTGAAAGTCTGTACTTGCCTTTAGGTGGACTGCAAGTCACATGTAATGTGAATTCTTTGTAAATTGGTGAAGGGAAAGCCTGACCCTTGGCTGTCTATAACACTGTGGTGTGAGTTTAAGTAATCTTTGTGCAATGATCCTATTTGTGGTTTTTACGGATGAATTTCTCACTTTGTTTTGTCATTTCCAGGTTTGAGAGTCGGTCGGTGTGAGGGCCATGTAAGCAGAGGCCTGTGGAGCTGGGATCAAGAATCGTTGTGTTACTTTGGACTGTACGGTAAGAGCAGGTTTGGGATATTTGTGTCTTTCTTTCTAGCATCTCGGGGCTTGTGGACGATCCTGCAAATGTGACAGTGGATACTCCCAGAAACAGTTAGTGTCAGGGCTTCAGTGCAGCTTCAGAGACTTTTCTTTACAGCGGAGCCCGAAACGGCTCATTATTCGACAGTGGACTGTATGGGAATGTTGGTTTATGGAAACCTTGGGATATTTGTGTCTTTCTTTCTAGCATCTCGAGGCTGGTAGAAGATCCTGCAAATGTCACAGTGGAAACCTCACGGAAGTAGTTAGTGTCAGGGCCGCTTCTGTGTAGCCAGAGAGACTTTTTTTTACAGCGGAGCTCGGATCGGATCATCTTTGGACCATATGGGAATGTTGGTTTTTGGAAACCTTGGGATATTTTTCTTTCTAGCATCTCGTGGCTGCTGGAGGATCCTGTAAATGTGACTGTGAAAACCTCACAGAAATAGTTAGTGTCAGGGACAATTTTTTTACAGCAGAGCTTGGACCGTCTCATCATTGAAAATATGGGAAATGTTGGGATATTTGTGTATTTGTTTCTAGCATCTCGGGGCTCGTGGAGGATTCAGGTAACCGTAATAGCGGAAACCTAACGGTGCCAACTAAAGTTATTACACCCTTTACCTCTCTGGCACCTTTCTACACCCCAGAGGTTTGGCAACATTATGTGGACTCCATGCTGGATGTTTGACACCCTAACACATCTGAGCCTTAACTCTGGTTACATTTGTAGGTCAGGGAACTGTTACTAACTCTCACACTAACCCGGTAAAAAAATTTGCTGAGAGGAAGCGTTTGCTAAAGGATAGATGTTTGTCAAGTTTGAAGTTGAGTTGGTTCAATGCTGAAAGTCTGCATTTGCACTTTGGGTGGACTGTAAACCAGGTTGAGGGGAGAAGTTGTTGGAAGTTGAGGCTGAGATTTGAAGCTGGAAGGGATGGCAGCAGATGTTGTTGGATTCAGGTTGACGTGGTTCAAGGCTGAGAGTTGCTTTCGCTGAAATTTTTCAGAAATGAGTTGGTCAATTTGTTGACTTGGTTGAGTTGTTGAAGGACTGAAAGTTGGTTTAGTTGTTGATGTAGTTGGGTTCGCTCCAGACACCGAGCTGCAGGGATTCTGGCTTGCAAGGCTGAGGCGCTAACCACTGAGCTACATTTTTGGAAGGCCAGGGCTCCCACCACTTCAGCCACAGGGACCGTGGCTTGCCAGGGCTCCCACCACTCGGCCTCAGGGACTGTGGTTTGCCAGGGCGCCCACAACTCGGCCACAGTGACTGTGGCTTGCTAGGCCTCTCACCACTCGGCCACAGGGACTGTGGCTTGCCAGGGCTCCCACCACTTGGCCACTGGGACTGTGTTTTTCCAGACCAGAGCTCCCACCACTCGACCACAGGGACTGTGGCTTGCCAGAGTTCCCACCACTCGGCCACAGGGACTGTGGCTTGCAAGGACGAGGCACCACTTGACCACAGGGACTGTGGCTTGCTGGGGTTCCCACCACTCGGTCACAGGGACTGTAGCTTGCCAGGCCAGGGCTCCCACCACTTGGCCACTGGGACTGTGTTTTTCCAGACCAGGGCTCCCACCACTTGGCCACTGGGACTGTGTTTTTCCAGACCAGAGCTCCCACCGCTCGACCACAGGGACTGTGGCTTGCCAGAGTTCCCACCACTCGGCCACAGGGACTGTGGCTTGCCAGAGTTCCCACCACTCGGCCACAGGGACTGTGGCTTGCGAGGACTAGGCACCACTTGACCACAGGGACTGTGGCTTGCCGGGGATCGCACCACTTCAGCTGCAGGGACTGTGGCTTGCCAGGCTAGGGCTCTCACCACTCAGTCACAGGGACTGTGGCTTGCCAGTGCTTCCACCACTTGGTCACAGGGACTGTGGTTTGCCAGGGATCCGATCACTTCAGCTGCAGGGACTGTGGTATGTCAGGGCTCCCACCACTCGGTCACAGGGACTGTGGCTTGCCAGTGCTTCCACCACTTGGTCACAGGGACTGTGGCTTGCCAGGCCAGGGCTCCCACCACTTGGCCACAGGGACTGTGGCTTGCCAGCGCTTCCACCACTCGGCCACAGGGACTGTGGATTGCCAGGGCTCCCACCACTCGGCCACAGGGACTGTGGATTGCCAGGGATCCCACCACTCGGCCACAGGGACTGTAGATTGCCAGGGCTCCCACCACTCAGCCACAGGGACTGTGGTTTGCCAGGGCTCCCACCACTCAGCGACAGGGACTGCCGCTTGCCAGGACAAGGCACCATTTGGCCACAGGGACTGTGGCTTGCCAGGGATCTCACCACTTGATCACAGGGACTGTGGCTCGCCAGGGCTAAGCACCACTAGGCCACAGGGACTTTGGCTTGCCAGGGCTCTCACCACTCGGCCACAGGGACTGTGGCTTGCCAGGCCAGGGCTCCCACCACTCGGCCACAGGGACTGTGGCTTTCCAGGGCTCCCACCACTAGGCCACAGGGACTGTGGCTTGCCAGGGCTCCCACCACTCGTCCACAGGGACTGCCGCTTGCCAGGACAAGGCACCATTTGGCCACAGGGACTGTGTCTTGCCAGGGCTCCTACCACTCGGCAAAGGGACTGTGGATTGCCAGGGCTCCTACCACTCGGCCACAGGGACTGTGGCTTGCCAGGGCTCCTACCACTCGGCCACAGGGACTGTGGCTTGCCAGGGCTCCCACCACTCGGCCACAGGGACTGTGGCTTGCCAGGGCTCCCACCACTCGGCCACAGGGACTGTGGCTTGCCAGGGCTCCCACCACTCGGCCACAGGGACTGTGGCCTGCTAGGGTGCCCACAACTCGGCTACTGGGACTGTGGCTTGCAAGGACGAGGCACCACAGGGACTGTGGCTTGCTGGCGATCCCACCACTCGGTCACAGGGACTGTAGCTTGCCAGGGCTAGGCACCACTCGGTCACAGGGACTGTGGCTTGCCAGGCCAGGGCTCCCACCACTCGGCCACAGGGACTGTGGCTTGCCAGGTCTCCTACCATTCGGCCACAGAGACTTTGGCTTGCCAGGGCTAAGCACCACTCGGCCACAGGGACTGTGGCTTGCCAGGGCTCTCACCACTCGGCCACAGGGACTGTGGCTTGCCAGGCCAGGGATCCCACCACTCAGCCACAGGGACTGTGGCTTTCCAGGGCTACCACCACTAGGCCACAGGGACTGTGGCTTGCCAGGCCAGGGCTCCCACCACTCGGCCACAGGGACTGTGGCTTTCCAGGGCTTCCACCACTAGGCCACAGGGACTGTGGCTTGCCAGGCCAGGGCTCCTACCACTAGGCACAGGGACTGTGGCTTGCCAGGGCTCCTACCTCTCGGCCACAGGGAATGTGGCTTGCCAGGGCCCTCACCACTCGGCCACAGGGACTGTGGCTTGCCAGGGCTCCCACATCTCGGCTACTGGGACTGTGGCTTGCCAGCGCTTCCACCACTTGGCCACAGGGACTGTGGCTTGCCAGGGCTCCCACCACTCGTCCTCAGGGACTGCCGCTTGCCAGGACAAGGCACCATTTGGCCACAGGGACTGTGTCTTGCCAGGGCTCCTACCACTCGGCAAAGGGACTGTGGCTTGCCAGGGCTCCTACCACTCGGCCACAGGGACTGTGGCTTGCCAGGGCTCCTACCACTCGGCCACAGGGACTGTGGCTTGCTAGGGTGCCCACAACTCGGCTACTGGGACTGTGGCTTGCCAGCGCTTCCACCACTCGGCCAGAAGGACTGTGGCTTGCAAGGACGAGGCACCACAGGGACTGTGGCTTGCTGGCGATCCCACCACTCGGTCACAGGGACTGTGGCTTGCCAGGGCTCCTACCACTAGGCCACAGGGACTGTGGCTTGCCAGGGCTAAGCACCACTCGGCCACAGGGACTGTGGCTTGCCAGGGCTAAGCACCACTCGGCCACAGGGACTGTGGCTTGCCAGGCCAGGGCTCCCACCACTCGGCCACAGGGACTGTGGCTTTCCAGGGCTCCCACCACTAGGCCACAGGGACTGTGGCTTGCCAGGCCAGGGCTCCCACCACTCGGCCACAGGGACTGTGGCTTTCCAGGGCTTCCACCACTAGGCCACAGGGACTGTGGCTTGCCAGGCCAGGGCTCCTACCACTCGGCACAGGGACTGTGGCTTGCCAGGGCTCCTACCACTCGGCCACAGGGACTGTGGCTTGCCAGGGCTCTCACCACTCAGCCACAGGGACTGTGGCTTGCCAGGGCTGCCACATCTCGGCTACTGGGACTATGGCTTGCCAGGGCTCCCACCACTCGTCCACAGGGACTGCCGCTTGCCAGGACAAGGCACCATTTGGCCACAGGGACTGTGTCTTGCCAGGGCTCCTACCACTCGGCAAAGGGACTGTGGATTGCCAGGGCTCCTACCACTCGGCCACAGGGACTGTGGCTTGCCAGGGCTCCTACCACTCGGCCACAGGGACTGTGGCTTGCCAGGGCTCCCACCACTCGGCCACAGGGACTGTGGCTTGCCAGGGCTCCCACCACTCGGCCACAGGGACTGTGGCTTGCCAGGGCTCCCACCACTCGGCCACAGGGACTGTGGCCTGCTAGGGTGCCCACAACTCGGCTACTGGGACTGTGGCTTGCAAGGACGAGGCACCACAGGGACTGTGGCTTGCTGGCGATCCCACCACTCGGTCACAGGGACTGTAGCTTGCCAGGGCTAGGCACCACTCGGTCACAGGGACTGTGGCTTGCCAGGCCAGGGCTCCCACCACTCGGCCACAGGGACTGTGGCTTGCCAGGTCTCCTACCATTCGGCCACAGAGACTTTGGCTTGCCAGGGCTAAGCACCACTCGGCCACAGGGACTGTGGCTTGCCAGGCCAGGGATCCCACCACTCAGCCACAGGGACTGTGGCTTTCCAGGGCTACCACCACTAGGCCACAGGGACTGTGGCTTGCCAGGCCAGGGCTCCCACCACTCGGCCACAGGGACTGTGGCTTTCCAGGGCTTCCACCACTAGGCCACAGGGACTGTGGCTTGCCAGGCCAGGGCTCCTACCACTAGGCACAGGGACTGTGGCTTGCCAGGGCTCCTACCTCTCGGCCACAGGGAATGTGGCTTGCCAGGGCCCTCACCACTCGGCCACAGGGACTGTGGCTTGCCAGGGCTCCCACATCTCGGCTACTGGGACTGTGGCTTGCCAGCGCTTCCACCACTTGGCCACAGGGACTGTGGCTTGCCAGGGCTCCCACCACTCGTCCTCAGGGACTGCCGCTTGCCAGGACAAGGCACCATTTGGCCACAGGGACTGTGTCTTGCCAGGGCTCCTACCACTCGGCAAAGGGACTGTGGCTTGCCAGGGCTCCTACCACTCGGCCACAGGGACTGTGGCTTGCCAGGGCTCCTACCACTCGGCCACAGGGACTGTGGCTTGCTAGGGTGCCCACAACTCGGCTACTGGGACTGTGGCTTGCCAGCGCTTCCACCACTCGGCCAGAAGGACTGTGGCTTGCAAGGACGAGGCACCACAGGGACTGTGGCTTGCTGGCGATCCCACCACTCGGTCACAGGGACTGTGGCTTGCCAGGGCTCCTACCACTAGGCCACAGGGACTGTGGCTTGCCAGGGCTAAGCACCACTCGGCCACAGGGACTGTGGCTTGCCAGGGCTAAGCACCACTCGGCCACAGGGACTGTGGCTTGCCAGGCCAGGGCTCCCACCACTCGGCCACAGGGACTGTGGCTTTCCAGGGCTCCCACCACTAGGCCACAGGGACTGTGGCTTGCCAGGCCAGGGCTCCCACCACTCGGCCACAGGGACTGTGGCTTTCCAGGGCTTCCACCACTAGGCCACAGGGACTGTGGCTTGCCAGGCCAGGGCTCCTACCACTCGGCACAGGGACTGTGGCTTGCCAGGGCTCCTACCACTCGGCCACAGGGACTGTGGCTTGCCAGGGCTCTCACCACTCAGCCACAGGGACTGTGGCTTGCCAGGGCTGCCACATCTCGGCTACTGGGACTATGGCTTGCCAGCGCTTCCACCACTTGGCTACAGGGACTGTGGCTTGCAAGGACGAGGCACCACTTGACCACAGGGACTGTGGCTTGCTGGGGATCCCATCACTCGGTCACAGGGACTGTAGCTTGCCAGGGCTAGGCACCACTCGGTCACAGGGACTGTGGCTTGCCAGGACAAGGCACCATTTGGCTTCAGGGACTGTGGCTCGCCAGGGCTAAGCACCACTAGGCCACAGGGACTGTGGCTTGCCAGGGCTCCTACCACGCGGCCACAGGGACTTTGGCTTGCCAGGGCTAAGCACCACTAGGCCACAGGGACTGTGGCTTGCCAGGGCTCTCACCACTGGGCCACAGGGACTGTGGCTTGCCAGGGCTCTCACCACTCGGCGACAGGGACTGTGGCTTGCCAGGGCTAGGGACCACTCGGTTACAGGGACTGTGGCTTGCCAGGGCTCCTACCACTAGGCCACAGGGACTGTGGCTTTCCAGGGCTCCCACCACTAGGCCACAGGGACTGTGGCTTGCCAGGCCAGGGCTCTCACCACTCGGCTACAGGGACTGTGGCTTGCCAGGTCTCCTACCACTCGGCCACAGAGACTTTGGCTTGCCAGGGCTAAGCACCACTAGGCCACAGGGACTGTGGCTTGCCAGGGCTCTCACCACTCGGTCACAGGGACTGTGGCTCGCCAGGGCTAAGCACCACTAGGCCACAGGGACTGTGGCTTGCCAGGGCTCCTACCATTCGGCCACAGGGACTTTGGCTTTCCAGGGCTAAGCACCACTCGGCCACAGGGACTGTGGCTTGCCATGCCAGGGCTCCCACCACTCGGCCACAGGGACTGTGGCTTTCCAGGGCTCCCGCCACTAGCCCACAGGGACTGTGGCTTGCCAGGCCAGGGCTCCCACCACTCGGCACAGGGACTGTGGCTTGCCAGGGCTCCTACCACTCGGCCACAGGGACTGTGGCTTGCCAGGGCTCTCACCACTCAGCCACAGGGACTGTGGCTTGCCAGGGCTCCCACATCTCGGCTACTGGGACTGTGGCTTGCCAGCGCTTCCACCACTTGGCCACAGGGACTGTGGCTTGCAAGGACGAGGCACCACTTGACCACAGGGACTGTGGCTTGCTGGGGATCCCATCACTCGGTCACAGGGACTGTAGCTTGCCAGGGCTAGTCACCACTCGGTCACAGGGACTGTGGCTTGCCAGGACAAGGCACCATTTGGCTTCAGGGACTGTGGCTTGCCAGGGATCTCACCACTCGGTCACAGGGACTGTGGCTCGCCAGGGCTAAGCACCACTAGGCCACAGGGACTGTGGCTTGCCAGGGCTCCTACCACTCGGCCACAAGGACTTTGGCTTGCCAGGGCTAAGCACCACTAGGCCACAGGGACTGTGGCTTGCCAGGGCTCTCACCACTCGGCCACAGGGACTTTGGCTTGCCAGGGCTAAGCACCACTAGGCCACAGGGACTGTGGCTTGCCAGGGATCTCACCACTCGGTCACAGGGACTGTGGCTCGCCAGGGCTAAGCACCACTAGGCCACAGGGACTGTGGCTTGCCACTCGGCCACAGGAACTGTGGCTTGCCAGGGCTCCCACCACTAGGCCACAGGGACTGTGGCTTGCCAGGGCTCTCACCACTCGGCCACAGGGACTTTGGCTTGCCAGGGCTAAGCACCACTAGGCCACAGGGACTGTGGCTTGCCAGGGATCTCACCACTCGGTCACAGGGACTGTGGGTCGCCAGGGCTAAGCACCACTAGGCCACAGGGACTGTGGCTTGCCACTCGGCCACAGGAACTGTGGCTTGCCAGGCTCCCACCACTAGGCCACAGGAACTGTGGCTTGCCAGGCCAGGGCTCCTACCACTCGGCACAAGGGACTGTGGCTTGCCAGGGCTCCCACCACTCGTCCACAGGGACTGCCGCTTGCCAGGACAAGGCACCATTTGGCCACAGGGACTGTGTCTTGCCAGGGCTCCTACCACTCGGCAAAGGGACTGTGGATTGCCAGGGCTCCTACCACTCGGCCACAGGGACTGTGGCTTGCCAGGGCTCCTACCACTCGGCCACAGGGACTGTGGCTTGCCAGGGCTCCCACCACTCGGCCACAGGGACTGTGGCTTGCCAGGGCTCCCACCACTCGGCCACAGGGACTGTGGCTTGCCAGGGCTCCCACCACTCGGCCACAGGGACTGTGGCCTGCTAGGGTGCCCACAACTCGGCTACTGGGACTGTGGCTTGCAAGGACGAGGCACCACAGGGACTGTGGCTTGCTGGCGATCCCACCACTCGGTCACAGGGACTGTAGCTTGCCAGGGCTAGGCACCACTCGGTCACAGGGACTGTGGCTTGCCAGGCCAGGGCTCCCACCACTCGGCCACAGGGACTGTGGCTTGCCAGGTCTCCTACCATTCGGCCACAGAGACTTTGGCTTGCCAGGGCTAAGCACCACTCGGCCACAGGGACTGTGGCTTGCTGGGGATCCCATCACTCGGTCACAGGGACTGTAGCTTGCCAGGGCTAGTCACCACTCGGTCACAGGGACTGTGGCTTGCCAGGACAAGGCACCATTTGGCTTCAGGGACTGTGGCTTGCCAGGGATCTCACCACTCGGTCACAGGGACTGTGGCTCGCCAGGGCTAAGCACCACTAGGCCACAGGGACTGTGGCTTGCCAGGGCTCCTACCACTCGGCCACAAGGACTTTGGCTTGCCAGGGCTAAGCACCACTAGGCCACAGGGACTGTGGCTTGCCAGGGCTCTCACCACTCGGCCACAGGGACTTTGGCTTGCCAGGGCTAAGCACCACTAGGCCACAGGGACTGTGGCTTGCCAGGGATCTCACCACTCGGTCACAGGGACTGTGGCTCGCCAGTGCTAAGCACCACTAGGCCACAGGGACTGTGGCTTGCCACTCGGCCACAGGAACTGTGGCTTGCCAGGGCTCCCACCACTAGGCCACAGGGACTGTGGCTTGCCAGGGCTCTCACCACTCGGCCACAGGGACTGTGGGTCGCCAGGGCTAAGCACCACTAGGCCACAGGGACTGTGGCTTGCCACTCGGCCACAGGAACTGTGGCTTGCCAGGCTCCCACCACTAGGCCACAGGAACTGTGGCTTGCCAGGCCAGGGCTCCTACCACTCGGCACAAGGGACTGTGGCTTGCCAGGGCTCCCACTACTCGTCCACAGGGACTGCCGCTTGCCAGGACAAGGCACCATTTGGCCACAGGGACTGTGTCTTGCCAGGGCTCCTACCACTCGGCAAAGGGACTGTGGATTGCCAGGGCTCCTACCACTCGGCCACAGGGACTGTGGCTTGCCAGGGCTCCTACCACTCGGCCACAGGGACTGTGGCTTGCCAGGGCTCCCACCACTCGGCCACAGGGACTGTGGCTTGCCAGGGCTCCCACCACTCGGCCACAGGGACTGTGGCTTGCCAGGGCTCCCACCACTCGGCCACAGGGACTGTGGCCTGCTAGGGTGCCCACAACTCGGCTACTGGGACTGTGGCTTGCAAGGACGAGGCACCACAGGGACTGTGGCTTGCTGGCGATCCCACCACTCGGTCACAGGGACTGTAGCTTGCCAGGGCTAGGCACCACTCGGTCACAGGGACTGTGGCTTGCCAGGCCAGGGCTCCCACCACTCGGCCACAGGGACTGTGGCTTGCCAGGTCTCCTACCATTCGGCCACAGAGACTTTGGCTTGCCAGGGCTAAGCACCACTCGGCCACAGGGACTGTGGCTTGCCAGGGCTCTCACCACTCGGCCACAGGGACTGTGGCTTGCCAGGCCAGGGATCCCACCACTCAGCCACAGGGACTGTGGCTTTCCAGGGCTACCACCACTAGGCCACAGGGACTGTGGCTTGCCAGGCCAGGGCTCCCACCACTCGGCCACAGGGACTGTGGCTTTCCAGGGCTTCCACCACTAGGCCACAGGGACTGTGGCTTGCCAGGCCAGGGCTCCTACCACTAGGCACAGGGACTGTGGCTTGCCAGGGCTCCTACCTCTCGGCCACAGGGAATGTGGCTTGCCAGGGCCCTCACCACTCGGCCACAGGGACTGTGGCTTGCCAGGGCTCCCACATCTCGGCTACTGGGACTGTGGCTTGCCAGCGCTTCCACCACTTGGCCACAGGGACTGTGGCTTGCCAGGGCTCCCACCACTCGTCCTCAGGGACTGCCGCTTGCCAGGACAAGGCACCATTTGGCCACAGGGACTGTGTCTTGCCAGGGCTCCTACCACTCGGCAAAGGGACTGTGGCTTGCCAGGGCTCCTACCACTCGGCCACAGGGACTGTGGCTTGCCAGGGCTCCTACCACTCGGCCACAGGGACTGTGGCTTGCTAGGGTGCCCACAACTCGGCTACTGGGACTGTGGCTTGCCAGCGCTTCCACCACTCGGCCAGAAGGACTGTGGCTTGCAAGGACGAGGCACCACAGGGACTGTGGCTTGCTGGCGATCCCACCACTCGGTCACAGGGACTGTGGCTTGCCAGGGCTCCTACCACTAGGCCACAGGGACTGTGGCTTGCCAGGGCTAAGCACCACTCGGCCACAGGGACTGTGGCTTGCCAGGGCTAAGCACCACTCGGCCACAGGGACTGTGGCTTGCCAGGCCAGGGCTCCCACCACTCGGCCACAGGGACTGTGGCTTTCCAGGGCTCCCACCACTAGGCCACAGGGACTGTGGCTTGCCAGGCCAGGGCTCCCACCACTCGGCCACAGGGACTGTGGCTTTCCAGGGCTTCCACCACTAGGCCACAGGGACTGTGGCTTGCCAGGCCAGGGCTCCTACCACTCGGCACAGGGACTGTGGCTTGCCAGGGCTCCTACCACTCGGCCACAGGGACTGTGGCTTGCCAGGGCTCTCACCACTCAGCCACAGGGACTGTGGCTTGCCAGGGCTGCCACATCTCGGCTACTGGGACTGTGGCTTGCCAGCGCTTCCACCATTTGGCTACAGGGACTGTGGCTTGCAAGGACGAGGCACCACTTGACCACAGGGACTGTGGCTTGCTGGGGATCCCATCACTCGGTCACAGGGACTGTAGCTTGCCAGGGCTAGGCACCACTCGGTCACAGGGACTGTGGCTTGCCAGGACAAGGCACCATTTGGCTTCAGGTACTGTGGCTCGCCAGGGCTAAGCACCACTAGGCCACAGGGACTGTGGCTTGCCAGGGCTCCTACCACGCGGCCACAGGGACTTTGGCTTGCCAGGGCTAAGCACCACTAGGCCACAGGGACTGTGGCTTGCCAGGGCTCTCACCACTGGGCCACAGGGACTGTGGCTTGCCAGGGCTCTCACCACTCGGCGACAGGGACTGTGGCTTGCCAGGGCTAGGGACCACTCGGTCACAGGGACTGTGGCTTGCCAGGGCTCCTACCACTAGGCCACAGGGACTGTGGCTTTCCAGGGCTCCCACCACTAGGCCACAGGGACTGTGGCTTGCCAGGCCAGGGCTCTCACCACTCGGCTACAGGGACTGTGGCTTGCCAGGTCTCCTACCACTCGGCCACAGAGACTTTGGCTTGCCAGGGCTAAGCACCACTAGGCCACAGGGACTGTGGCTTGCCAGGGCTCTCACCACTCGGTCACAGGGACTGTGGCTCGCCAGGGCTAAGCACCACTAGGCCACAGGGACTGTGGCTTGCCAGGGCTCCTACCATTCGGCCACAGGGACTTTGGCTTTCCAGGGCTAAGCACCACTCGGCCACAGGGACTGTGGCTTGCCATGCCAGGGCTCCCACCACTCGGCCACAGGGACTGTGGCTTTCCAGGGCTCCCGCCACTAGCCCACAGGGACTGTGGCTTGCCAGGCCAGGGCTCCCACCACTCGGCCACAGGGACTGTGGCTTTCCAGGGCTTCCACCACTAGACCACAGGGACTGTGGCTTGCCAAGCCAGGGCTCCTACCACTCGGCACAGGGACTGTGGCTTGCCAGGGCTCCTACCACTCGGCCACAGGGACTGTGGCTTGCCAGGGCTCCTACCACTAGGCCACAGGGACTGTGGCTTTCCAGGGCTCCCACCACTAGGCCACAGGGACTGTGGCTTGCCAGGCCAGGGCTCTCACCACTCGGCTACAGGGACTGTGGCTTGCCAGGTCTCCTACCACTCGGCCACAGAGACTTTGGCTTGCCAGGGCTAAGCACCACTAGGCCACAGGGACTGTGGCTTGCCAGGGCTCTCACCACTCGGTCACAGGGACTGTGGCTCGCCAGGGCTAAGCACCACTAGGCCACAGGGACTGTGGCTTGCCAGGGCTCCCACATCTCGGCTACTGGGACTGTGGCTTGCCAGCGCTTCCACCACTTGGCCACAGGGACTGTGGCTTGCAAGGACGAGGCACCACTTGACCACAGGGACTGTGGCTTGCTGGGGATCCCATCACTCGGTCACAGGGACTGTAGCTTGCCCGGGCTAGTCACCACTCGGTCACAGGGACTGTGGCTTGCCAGGACAAGGCACCATTTGGCTTCAGGGACTGTGGCTTGCCAGGGATCTCACCACTCGGTCACAGGGACTGTGGCTCGCCAGAGCTAAGCACCACTAGGCCACAGGGACTGTGGCTTGCCAGGGCTCCTACCACTCGGACACAAGGACTTTGGCTTGCCAGGGCTAAGCACCACTAGGCCACAGGGACTGTGGCTTGCCAGGGCTCTCACCACTCGGCCACAGGGACTTTGGCTTGCCAGGGCTAAGCACCACTAGGCCACAGGGACTGTGGCTTGCCAGGGATCTCACCACTCGGTCACAGGGACTGTGGCTCGCCAGGGCTAAGCACCACTAGGCCACAGGGACTGTGGCTTGCCACTCGGCCACAGGAACTGTGGCTTGCCAGGGCTCCCACCACTAGGCCACAGGGACTGTGGCTTGCCAGGGCTCTCACCACTCGGCCACAGGGACTTTGGCTTGCCAGGGCTAAGCACCACTAGGCCACAGGGACTGTGGCTTGCCAGGGATCTCACCACTCGGTCACAGGGACTGTGGGTCGCCAGGGCTAAGCACCACTAGGCCACAGGGACTGTGGCTTGCCACTCGGCCACAGGAACTGTGGCTTGCCAGGCTCCCACCACTAGGCCACAGGAACTGTGGCTTGCCAGGCCAGGGCTCCTACCACTCGGCCACAGGGACTGTGGCTTGCCAGGGCTCTCACCACTCGGCCACAGGGACTGTGGCTTGCCAGGGCTCTCACCACTCGGCCACAGGGACTGTGGCTTGCCAGGGCTCTCACCACTCGGCCACAGGGACTGTGGCTTGCCAGCGTTTCCACCACTCGGCCACAGGGACTGTGGCTTGCAAGGACGAGGCACCACTTGACCACAGGGACTGTGGCTTGCTGGGGATCCCACCACTCAGTCACAGGGACTGTGGCTCGCCAGGGCTAAGCACCACTTGGCCACAGGGACTGTGGCTTGCCAGGGCTAAGCACCACTAGGCCACAGGGACTGTGGCTTGCCAGGGCTCTCACCACTCTGCCACAGGGACTTTGGCTTGCCAGGGCTAAGCACCACTAGGCCACAGGGACTGTGGCTTGCCAGGGATCTCACCACTCGGTCACAGGGACTGTGGCTCGCCAGGGCTAAGCACCACTTGGCCACAGGGACTGTGGCTTGCCAGGGCTCCTACCACTCGGCCACAGGGCCTGTGGCTTTCCAGGGCTCCCACCACTAGGCCACAGGAACTGTGGCTTGCCAGGCCAGGGCTCCTACCACTCGGCACAGGGACTGTGGCTTGCCAGGGCTCCTACCACTCGGCCACAGGGACTGTGGCTTGCCAGGGCTCTCACCCCTCGGCCACAGGGACTGTGGCTTGCCAGGGCTAGGGACCACTCGGTCACAGGGACTGTGGCTTGCCAGGGCTCCTACCACTAGGCCACAGGGACTGTGGCTTTCCAGGGCTCCCACCACTAGGCCACAGGGACTGTGGCTTGCCAGGCCAGGGCTCCCACCACTCGGCTACAGGGACTGTGGCTTGCCAGGTCTCCTACCACTCGGCCACAGAGACTTTGGCTTGCCAGGGCTAAGCACCACTAGGCCACAGGGACTGTGGCTTGCCAGGGCTCTCACCACTCGGCCACAGGGACTGTGGCTTGCCAGGCCAGGGCTCCCACCACTCGGCCACAGGGACTGCCGCTTGCCAGGACAAGGCACCATTTGGCCACAGGGACTGTGGCTTTCCAGGGCTCCTACCACTCGGCACAGGGACTGTGGCTTGCCAGGGCTCCTACCACTCGGCCACAGGGACTGTGGCTTGCCAGGGCTCTCACCACTCGGCCACAGGGACTGTGGCTTGCCAGGGCTCTCACCACTCGGCCACAGGGACTGTGGCTTGCCAGGGCTCTCACCACTCGGCCACAGGGACTGTGGCTTGCCAGGCCTCTCACCACTCGGCCACAGGGACTGTGGCTTGCCAGGGCTCCCACCACTCGGCCACAGGGACTGTGGCTTGCCAGGGCTCTCACCACTCGGCCACAGGGACTGTGGCTTGCAAGGACGAGGCACCACTTGACCACAGGGAATGTGGCTTGCCAGGGTTCTCACCACTCGGCCACAGGGACTGTGGCTTGCCAGGCCAGGGCTCCCACCACTCGGCCACAGGGACTGTAGCTTGCCAGTGCTTCCACCACTTGGTCACAGGGACTGTGGTATGTCAGGGCTCCCACCACTCGGTCACAGGGACTGTGGCTTGCCATGGCTGGGCACCATTTGGCCACAGAGACTGTGGCTTGCCAGGCTAGGGCTCTCACCACTCGGTCACAGGGACTGTGGCTTGCCAGGCCAGGGCTCCCACGACTTGAGCCACAGTGACTGTGGCTTGCCAGGACTAGGCACAGTTTGGCCACAGGGACTGTGGCTTGCCAAGGCTCCCACCACTCGGCCACAGGGACTGTGGCTTGCCAGCGCGCCCAACACTCGGCCACAGGGACTGTGGCTTGCCAGGGCAAATTGCCAATTTGTGGTGTGTACGGATGAATGTCTCACTCTCTGTTTTGTCATTTCCAGGTTTGAGAGTCATTCAGTGTGAGGGCCCGTTCAGCCAAGG
The DNA here is from genome assembly GCA_035084275.1 of Hydrolagus colliei. Classification (NCBI taxonomy): domain Eukaryota; kingdom Metazoa; phylum Chordata; class Chondrichthyes; order Chimaeriformes; family Chimaeridae; genus Hydrolagus; species Hydrolagus colliei. Next base: position 9,693,762 of record CM068767.1, read on the forward strand.
CCTGTGCAGCTGGGATCGAGAATCGTTGTGTTACTTTGCACTGTACGGTAAGAGCAAGTTTGGGATATTTGTGTCTTTCTTTCTAGCATCTCGGGGCTTCTGGAAGATCCTGCAAATGTGACAGTGGATCCTCACAGAAACAGTTAGTGTCAGGGCTTCAGAGACTTTTCTTTACAGCGGAGCCCAAATCGGTTCATTATTCGACATTGGACTGTATGGGAATGTTGATTTATGGAAACCTTGGGATATTTATGTCTTTCTTTCTAGCATCTCGTGGCTGGTGGAAGATCCTGCAAATGTCACAGTGGAAACCTCACGGAAGTAGTTAGTGTCAGGGCCGCTTCTGTGTAGCCAGAGAGACTTTTTTTTACAGCGGAGCTCGGATCGGATCATCTTTGGACCATATGGGAATGTTGGTTTTTGGAAACCTTGGGATATTTTTCTTTCTAGCATCTCGTGGCTGCTGGAGGATCCTGTAAATGTGACTGTGAAAACCTCACAGAAATAGTTAGTGTCAGGGACAATTTCTTTACAGCGGAGCTTGGACCGTCTCATCATTGAAAATATGGGAAATGTTGGGATATTTGTGTATTTGTTTCTAGCATCTCGGGGCTCGTGGAGGATTCAGGTAACCGTAATAGCGGAAACCTAACGGTGCCAACTAAAGTTATTACACCCTTTACCTCTCTGGCACCTTTCTACACCCCAGAGGTTTGGCAACATTATGTGGACTCCATGCTGGATGTTTGACACCCTAACACATCTGAGCCTTAACTCTGGTTACATTTGTAGGTCAGGGAACTGTTACTAACTCTCACACTAACCCGGTAAAAAAATTTGCTGAGAGGAAGCGTTTGCTAAAGGATAGATGTTTGTCAAGTTTGAAGTTGAGTTGGTTCAATGCTGAAAGTCTGCATTTGCACTTTGGGTGGACTGTAAACCAGGTTGAGGGGAGAAGTTGTTGGAAGTTGAGGCTGAGATTTGAAGCTGGAAGGGATAGTAGCAGATGTTGTTGGATTCAGGTTGACGTGGTTCAAGGCTGAGAGTTGCTTTCGCTGAAATTTTTCAGAAATGAGTTGGTCAATTTGTTGAGTTGGTTGAGTTGTTGAAGGACTGACATTTGGTTTAGTTGTTGATGTAGTTGCGTTCGCTCCAGAAAACGAGCTGCAGGGATTCTGGCTTGCAAGGCTGAGGCGCTAACGACTGAGCTACATTTTTGGAAGGCCAGGGCTCCCACCACTCGGCCTCAGGGACTGTGGTTTGCCAGGGCGCCCACAACTCGGCCACAGTGACTGTGGCTTGCCAGGGCTCTCACCACTCGGCCACAGGGACTGTGGCTTGCCAGGGCTCTCACCACTCGGCCACAGGGACTGTGGCTTGCCAGGGCTCTCACCACTCGGCCACAGGGAATGTGGCTTGCCAGGGCTCTCACCACTCGGCCACAGGGACTGTGGCTTGCCAGGGCTCTCACCACTCGGCCACAGGGACTGTGGCTTGCCAGGGCTCTCACCACTCGGCCACAGGGCCTGTGGCTTGCCAGGGCTCTCACCACTCGGCCACAGGGACTGTGGCTTGCCAGGCCAGGGCTCCCACCACTCGGCCACAGGGACTGTAGCTTGCCAGTGCTTCCACCACTTGGTCACAGGGACTGTGGTATGTCAGGGCTCCCACCACTCGGTCACAGGGACTGTGGCTTGCCATGGCTGGGCACCATTTGGCCACAGAGACTGTGGCTTGCCAGGCTAGGGCTCTCACCACTCGGTCACAGGGACTGTGGCTTGCCAGGCCAGGGCTCCCACGACTTGAGCCACAGTGACTGTGGCTTGCCAGGACTAGGCACAGTTTGGCCACAGGGACTGTGGCTTGCCAAGGCTCCCACCACTCGGCCACAGGGACTGTGGCTTGCCAGCGCGCCCAACACTCGGCCACAGGGACTGTGGCTTGCCAGGGCAAATTGCCAATTTGTGGTGTGTACGGATGAATGTCTCACTCTCTGTTTTGTCATTTCCAGGTTTGAGAGTCATTCAGTGTGAGGGCCCGTTCAGCCAAGGCCTGTGCAGCTGGGATCGAGAATCGTTGTGTTACTTTGCACTGTACGGTAAGAGCAAGTTTGGGATATTTGTGTCTTTCTTTCTAGCATCTCGGGGCTTCTGGAAGATCCTGCAAATGTGACAGTGGATCCTCACAGAAACAGTTAGTGTCAGGGCTTCAGAGACTTTTCTTTACAGCGGAGCCCAAATCGGTTCATTATTCGACATTGGACTGTATGGGAATGTTGATTTATGGAAACCTTGGGATATTTATGTCTTTCTTTCTAGCATCTCGTGGCTGGTGGAAGATCCTGCAAATGTCACAGTGGAAACCTCACGGAAGTAGTTAGTGTCAGGGCCGCTTCTGTGTAGCCAGAGAGACTTTTTTTTTACAGCGGAGCTCGGATCGGATCATCTTTGGACCATATGGGAATGTTGGTTTTTGGAAACCTTGGGATATTTTTCTTTCTAGCATCTCGTGGCTGCTGGAGGATCCTGTAAATGTGACTGTGAAAACCTCACAGAAATAGTTAGTGTCAGGGACAATTTCTTTACAGCGGAGCTTGGACCGTCTCATCATTGAAAATATGGGAAATGTTGGGATATTTGTGTATTTGTTTCTAGCATCTCGGGGCTCGTGGAGGATTCAGGTAACCGTAATAGCGGAAACCTAACGGTGCCAACTAAAGTTATTACACCCTTTACCTCTCTGGCACCTTTCTACACCCCAGAGGTTTGGCAACATTATGTGGACTCCATGCTGGATGTTTGACACCCTAACACATCTGAGCCTTAACTCTGGTTACATTTGTAGGTCAGGGAACTGTTACTAACTCTCATACTAACCCGGTAAAAAAATTTGCTGAGAGGAAGCGTTTGCTAAAGGATAGATGTTTGTCAAGTTTGAAGTTGAGTTGGTTCAATGCTGAAAGTCTGCATTTGCACTTTGGGTGGACTGTAAACCAGGTTGAGGGGAGAAGTTGTTGGAAGTTGAGGCTGAGATTTGAAGCTGGAAGGGATGGTAGCAGATGTTGTTGGATTCATATTGACGTGGTTCAGTGCTGAGAGTTGATTTTCCTGAATTTGTTCAGAACTGAGTTGGTTAATTTGTTGACTTGGTTGAGTTGTTGAAGGGTTGAACATTGGTTTAGTTGTTGATGTAGTTGAATTTGCTCTGGCCACTGAGCTACAGGGACTGTGGCTTGTAAGGCGAGAGCTCCAACCACTGAAATACAAGCTTGCGAGGCCAGAGATCCCAGCACTTCAGCCGCAGGGACTGTGGCATGCCAGGGCTCCCACCTCTCATCCACAGAATCTGTGGCTTGTCAGACCAGGACGCTCACTGTTGTAATAGATGCTTTGCAATATAATTAGGAAATATATTGGCTTTATAAGTAAGGAATATGATTATTAAACAATCATGTGGGTGGTTACACATGTGCACCTATGCACAGACTCCCAAATTAGTAGCTGATGCAAGAATTTCAGTTATCGCGTTGTAACTTTTAGTCTAGTTTAAACTGACCCAGAAAGACTGTGGTTTTACAGTGTAATACATAAGCAGGAGAGCATATTGAGACTTGTACAAGCCTGGATGGGTAAGAAAGGTGAATAACTCTTTGTGATCCTGATCTTTAGACTGTCTTGTGCCTTTTGGTCAAGTAATGTCCAAATAACGAGGTGCATAAGGGTATAAGACGTGGGTCTTATGTAGTGAATTTTACAGGTCTCCAAAACACCTGCTAAGGCTAGACAGCAGTCACCTGGTAGTATTGTTCTGTTCATGTTTGCAATGTTTTGCAGTGTGTGTTTGCGTAACTAAAATTAAACCAACTTCAACCAATACGGTATCAGTTATTTCAGAAATTAAAGAGTTAAGATCAGTGCACAGGTCTTTTGTCCAACATTTGGCGTGGTCGGCATGATCTGATGGGAAACTTTTTTTTACTTGTGGTCAGTAAATATGAATGTTGTTTGAAGTATTGGCCTTCATTTTGTACTGTTTTTTAAAAAAAAAATGCGGCTCTGGGAGTCACTTAAAGATGAACTCGGGGAGTTTCACCAAAGAAACGATTCCGGGAATCGTTACTTTGACTCAGAGTCAATAGTTATATAAAAACCGTCTCTGGGAGTCGGCTCAGTGTTGACTCGGAAATATGAGAAGGAGCAAAGCATGTTGGGAAAAAGAACAGGGACGAACAGTGGGACTGGAAGCTACTGTAGCTCTACACATAGGGGCTATAACTTTGGCTTTTGCTGAGAGAGTGGAATTGAAATCAATGCGGAATATTACCAAGGGGAGAAATAGAGCAATTAAAATGTGAATTATAGGATTATAAGTATCCCCTTCGCTGTAAGGTAAGGGAGGACCTGGATAGGGATCACCCTCAGAAGCATGATACGTGTAATGTCACTGTTGAAAGGCAGCAGCGTAGAGAAGCCAGGAGGCCCTGGTGCTGGAAATTGAATAATAGGCGTCTATGTTTGTAACGAGAATAGAATTGTGATTCCACAAAACCGGTGGAGATTTTTGTTGTGACTGAGATTGTTTTTTTTGCGAGAGAATAAAGACAGTTGCGCATTTGTCACGGTGGGGATTGTTTTGTTGTTTGGCGTGTGTTGTCACGGGGATGAAAATATTTTAAAATAAATATTTTATATAAAAAAAAGTGTAATGTCATTATTGGGTGATTGAAAGGGGAATTAGGACAGAAGCAGCTTTCATAGCGGCTGTTACATCTGGTTTTACTCCCTCCAATTATGAGGATGAGGCAGCGCAGTGTGGGCCTGACGAAGGGTATGGCAATGCTGACAACAATGAGAGAGTATGATGAGAGAGAGAGACATTAGGATCTTCATTTCTGAAAGTTCTGGAAGCAGAATGGAGAAACAATAAATTATTCCAGGAGAAGTAAGGAAGAAGTCAGACAATTTAGAAGTAGAGCAGAGGAAGCTCGAGCAGCGCTGTGAGCGCTTGACAAGGGAGGTTTAAAATCTGCTATAAAAATACAGGCAGCCATGGCTCAAGAACATAGACAGGGGAATCCAGCATCACATATCCGTTGCAGAGGAAAAGATAGCACAGTTGGAAGACACCAGCATATCTAGTAGCTAACGTGAATAATGCAGTCACAAAGAAAGGTCAGGTGCATTTGGTTGAGCCATGGTTGTGTGGCTTAATGAGGAACGAGGATCCGCATCAAACAGTGATTTTGCAGCCTCCAGGAGGAGGTGGGTAATCACTACCATTGTAATAAACAGGGCATCATAAGTGGCAATGTAGATCATGGAGACCAGAGGGTCCACCCTCTAGACAAGCTCCAAATACCAACTTGGGAACCAAATAGGAAATTCACTGGTTAAGGCAGCGAATGGAGAAATTGAAAACTGTTAAATGTTCAAAAGATGGGGGAGGGGGTGGAATGTGATGATATACATTCAGATAGAGAGGAGAGAGATACAGAGACAGACAGAAAAAGAGAGACACAGAGAGAGATATTTACCTCCTGAGGAGATAGGCCCCGAATGCACGTGCAGTATGAACACCCTGAAAATATTGATATATCGGTATCTCGATATGAGCCCATCGATATATCTAAATCAGAAAATTTCCATATCAACAGACCCTAAAACTAGTAATAATTAAAATAAGCAAGCAAATTGAAGTGAAATGTTTATGTAATTTATGCATTTAAAGAGGATCATGGTGGGTCTGACATTGCTCTGGACGCGGAGTATGGCCAGATGCCATCCATGTTCCATAAGTTTGGGATTATTTTTAAGTACCGGACCGTGATAGGCCTGACTTTGCTCTGGACGCAGAGTATAAGCCAGATCCTACCCACCTTCCATATGTACTGAGACAGCAAAGTAAAGGATAAACAAAGTGAGAAAATTAAAGAATATTGGTCTGCATAGATAAGACCAAATAATTTGGAATATGATAAAAGTACGAAGTGAGAAAGCAGAGTAACATTGATGGAAATAAGAGAAACTTTTTTTAAATAGTCTGATTTATTTTCTGTATTGCAGCATTTAATTAAAATGATTATAGAAATTAAATATGAATAAATTTAACTTGTGGCAATAACATTTATATTGGTTTTTACTTATGATTATTGATAATGATATACTATGAATGTTGAAGTGTGTCTGATAAGTAAAGCTATTGTAAAATGTTTCTTATGCAAAATAAGTTGGTGCTTGAATGTGGTGGACAAGATGGAGGAGGACCTGTGTTGCATTTGTTTTTAAAGAACCCAAACTAATATTATTCATAATTTTTGTGGCTATACTCTGTTAGTGATGTGCTATATTTACAGATGCTAAAATGAGTTGAAAGGATTGATGTGGTGGCTGAAGTAAAAGGGAATCGTGAAGATTCCGATGATGATGGCGTGCTGTCGGTTTGACCCACTCGAGGTGGCGACTGGACATTCCACAATCCCATAATTCTGGTCTTATCTTACGGTGGACAAAAAGTCATGGACTTGTTTGCTGAAAGAAAGCTGACTCTGTGGACTTTCGAGGACACTTTACCAGTGAATGGTAAAAACAAGCTGTTGAATTTCTGACTGCAGATTTGGATGCGTGACCAAAAAGGTCTGAATTTGGGAATAAAGAAGACAAGTCTAACCAATCTTGAGAAAAGATATTCTGCAATCAACATTAATTGTTCCAAGTTTAATTCCTAATCACAGCCACTGTAGCAATGTGATTAATTTATTGTATTGAAGTGTATTACTCATGTCTTATGTTTTTGTGATTTTACAAGGTCTTGTGGTTTTACATATTTTTATGCTATTTATGCCAAAGTAAAGTTATGAAGTAAAGAATTTACAGCTAAAATAATACAAGAATAGTTTACTTGATCAAATTGTATTTTCTCATTCTCAAGGTGGGGACTGTTGTGATGGATGCTTTGCAATATAATTACAGAACATTAGTTTTATAAGTAAGGAATATGATTACTAAAACAATCATGTGGGTAGTTACACATGTGAACCTATCCCCATACATTCAAATAGTAGCTAACGCAAGAATTTCAGTTATTGCTTTGTAACTTTGTCTTGTTTAAACTGACTCAGAAAGACTGTGGTTTTATGGTGTAAAACATAAGCAGGAGAGCATATTGAGACTAGTACAAGCCGGAGTGGGGAAGATAAAGATGAATAACAACTCTGTGCGACCCTGATCTTTAGACTGTCTGGTTTTGATGTTCCTTTTGGACAATGTAATGTCAAAATAAGGAGGTGATTAAGTGTATAAGACATGCAGTGAATTTTAGAGTTCTCCAGAACGCCTGCCAAGGCAAGCAATAGTAACCTGGGATTGTTCTGTTCATGTTTGTAGTGTGTGTTTGCATAAGTAAAACTAAACCAACTTCAACAAATATGGTCTCCGCAGTTATTTTGGAAGTTAAGATCAGTGCACAGGTCTTTTCTCCAACACCACCACTCAGCCATAGGGACTGTGGCTTGCACCACTTCATATATGTAACATAAGGATTAAGTAACTTTATCAACACAACAACTTCGATTTGTATAGCGCCCTCTATGCTGGGCAGCATCTCAGAGCGCTTCACAATAGCCAAGCCAGGGGCAGTAAGGTGGCCAAAGGCGCGGTCGAAGAGGTCTTCAGCTGGGACCTGAAACTGAGAAAAGAGGGGGCAAAATGAAGGTAGTGAGTTCCAGAACTCCCGACATAGTGGCTGAAGGCATGGCTGCCAAGGCTGGAGCGGAGGTCATGGAGGAGGCCAGAACCAGTGGGGTGTAGGGGGTGGGGTGGGAGTAGAGTTAGGAAGGGAGCAGAAGGCACAGTGGAAGAGGAGGAAAGGAGGTAAAGGGACTGCGGGCTGGAGTTTGAGGTGGGGGGGTAATGTTAGGTTCAGAAATTTAGACAATCTGTAGCTAGAAAATAGTCAGTCAAAAACAAGTAAGTAGGCATAGCAAAAACGATTTATTCAACTACATGCATATAAGTCATCAATTAGTCTCATATGCCCATAGGGTCAGTTGTCTCTAAGGCAGACAAAAGACCTCGTGTCCAGCGTTTTCACATCTTTTATACAAAAAAAGAGATATATCTTGAGAAAGGGGTAGTCCCTTTCTTAAACCAATTACAATACAGTCACGTACATATCTTGAAACTGAAAATTACTAGCCCAAACTGCCTTTTTGCCTCCTGCACAATTCGTTCGTTTCACACAGTTTTATTATTCTCGCTTATCTCTTCTGTCGTACCCAAGGCCGTCTCTGCAGATCACAACCAAGGCTGCAGTTTTCACAGAAGAGACAATAGAGAAGCTGTTACGTCAACAATCGAACTAATCTGATTTCGATTATGGCTTTGCAAACAAGTATTAGTAAAGCATTCTATTTAATTAAAACATCTATCAGACTCACATGCTGCCACCAAACAAGTTTCTTGAAAATATAACATAACCATTTTCTCCTCTAACATTCCCTCCTTTTTATGATATTTCAATAAACTTGTCGCTCAACCTTTTTTACATACAACAATATTTTACATCAGTATGAACCCTCCATCCGACAAGCGGTTTTTTGGGGGGGAACGTCATGAGTTACAATTTGTAGTAGTTAGTTGGGGAACAGTTGATTTAAATGGAGGTCATCCTCTTCGTCTGGTAGATATACATCATCCTCCTTCAGTAATGTTATACATTCTTGGTGTGACAGCATTAAGGTACTTGGGAACATTTTTACAATCATACTGCGAATCAAGGGTACAACACAACAGGAAAACAGCATGAGTACAACGATTACTATCAGTAGGTACATGCCAAGCTTCCACAGCCATGCCCCCCACCCCCATCCGGAGAGCCATGTGCCTAACCAATCCGCCGGTCTTTCGGGTTCCCTGATAGCAGATCACATGTGAGAGATTATATTAGTTAAATTTTGATGTCCGTCTGGGATAAAGAAACAGCAACTGGTGCCCAGCATCTTACAGGTCCCCCCTTTTTCTGCCGTTAGCATGTCTATATCAGTCGGTGTTGTATTACTGCTTTTCGCATTGCCCCCATTTCACTATCAATTACTTCGACCGCTTCCTCTGTCTCATTGGCCAGGGCATGTAGTTGGGCTGCCTGGCCATTTATTTTAGTCAGTGTCCCTCCTACTCCTATATTGGCCCAAAATGACCAGCCCAACATTTCTCCCTGGGTGGTCCATGGGTTCATAGTGGTATACCCATGATCCTCTGCTCCCAAAGGATATACTGCAATACCAGTGATCACAATGGCCGGGTAGCAGCAACCTGTCCACAGATGTGGTAACTGTAAGTAAGCCGTTCGCCCACAAATCCAAACCATGGCTCCCTCACCTGGGTCCTGTAGGGTTGAATCACAGGTAATCTCCCTCAAAGTCATGTTAGATTTTTTAATAGTGCATTTTTGGGAGGTGAAATTAGCAATTATACGGACACTGCAAACACTATGTCCCACAGACTGTCCTGTGTTCATCTGGGTGCATAAGCATGCTTCACCTTCCCTGTATGGTACTCGATACGTGGGGTTATACTGTTGGTTCTGTGAGGTTCTGGAATTCGTGGGTATGGAGTGACTAACGTTGTTGACCGCATTATAGGCCATGATCAACAAGCGAGCCATGCTATTGGGGATGGCGTCGTTTCTTGTTGTCCCGTTCAAAGTGTCCAGTCATCCCCTTCCCCTGGCACAGCCAATTAAATGATTATCTTTTGGTACAAGTCCCCATATAGCCTTTCAATGCCGCACCACCATATTCCTGCATCGGAATTGGCAAGACTTGTGATTTCTACCTCAGCTCCATTGCTATTTCGTTCCTTCGATATACTAAATCGGGACCCTGTGGCATGTCCATTATTATTTTTAGTGGATGCTACCACTAAATGCCAATCATAGGGTCCACAGGGGTTTTTGCAGAGGTACTTCTCATCATTTTTATGCTGGTAGTATACATTGTTGCCGCGCTGTATCGCAATAAGGCCAAGGATTACACTTAAAACCCAGGGTCTTCCCTTTTTCCCCTGACACATGTTTATCCTTGCTGGCTGCGTTTACGAGGCATCCCACTACTGACAGCAACACTATCGCAATCATGACAGAGACCAGTCAGCTCCCTTTTTACCTGTGGTGTTGGTTGTCTTCTTCACCGGGGTTGAGACGAGTGCAACCTATCGTACGCACTCCCCTTTGTAGCCGGACTTTACACACCCGTCAGGTGCCCCTTACTGACTGGTCCCTTCTGTTACCTTTTTACAGTGCGTGAGATGAACCCAAGTGTCCCGCTCAGCAATCCTGACCGCCGTTGGTGTCGTCAGTAGCATTTGAAATGGTCCTTTCCACTTAGGCTGATGCCATGTTTTTCTTTTTACGTCCTTGACTAGTATCCAGTCTCCAGGTAATAGCTGTGGGGTCAACAACGGCTCAGCCAGCTCCTGTGGTGGTAGGACATTTAACATAGTCTTTTTGTTAGTCACTTTTATCCTTTCTTGGACACATGGTGTTCACGTGAACATCTCATGCCACTCTCGTGCTTATTCACATTCTCTTTTACACCCAACTCTGCCTTTCTTCGCAAACAAGCTCTTCTTATCGCAGTCTGTTCTAGCCGGTTTCTAATGGTGACCTCGACAACTCAAACTATGTGCAGCAACTTCCCTTATCTTCTACAGTAGTCTTACAAAAACATCATTCTAGCCCACTCTCTGTTTTTAACAGTCTATACTAATTTTAACCAGTTCTTCACCAACTCCAACAGTCCCCACCTTGATACCGAATTAACATGAGGTATCACACAATCTTTTGCCCTGTATATTTCACTTCAACACAATATTACTTTAGTGTCACCTGAATCCTGCCGACTACGCAAATTGTTGGAGATTAAATTCTCTTACTCTTTTAAAGCAGATTCGTTTATTCAGGTATACTCATTGAGCTGACACGAAAGCATATAAAACGACTACAATGCATGCAAACAGTCCCCACTCCATTACTTCTGATTCTTCTTTTACTTTGTTCACCCTTTTCGCCTATTCCCTCTTATCCGATTCTGCCTCGGGTCTCAATGTCGCATTACGCCCTAGTCTTCACTTTTGGGTTTACCTGTCATCCACCTCTTGTGATGACGCCCAAATACACTAGGTTTCTCATAATGCAATCTCATACTACCCGGCACGCATTCTTCAGGTTAAAAGGGAATAGTCCTTTCTCTTCCTTGCTTCCTCTCAGTCGGTCTCGGGGAAAAGTAGGGGTGTTGATCTCTTTGGAGATCTGCTGTCACGTTACAGCTCTTCCATCAATTGGTTCCCTTTCTCGAGAGCGGTTTGGCTACTGTCAGTTACAGTTTCTTCCATCAGTTGTTTCTCCTTCTCGAGAGCGGCTTGGCTACTGTCAGTTACAGTATCTTCCATCAGGTCCTTCTCCTTCTGCTCCTCCGTCTCCGCTCTCTCTATTTCTTTGTCTCAACACTTTTGTTTAACATTAGTCAAATTGGCCAAAGCGTGCAGCTGTGCTGCCAATCCATTGATCTTGGTCTTTTTATAAGAAAATGTAAAGTTTATTTGCTATAGCAAGAGCTGATTCTCAGAAGTCAACAGTCTCCAAGTAGAGTACCTGACAGTCAAAAGAATGAGCTGCCGGTGGTCAGTTAATGGTGACATCACTCAATCCATGTCTCACTAACAAAGTGAAATGTTAAAAACAAGCTTATCTCCAGATAGTGTCTAGTTTAGACAATGTCAAGGTTTGCTGTTACTGTTTTCTGCCCCGTGAAATACTCAGATAAGGATGCGACTGGCATTGTGCCAAGTCTGCGTTTCTCAGGACTTGCTTTTTATGTTTAATTGGGTTATTAGTATAGAAGTTACATCTAGGCATAAATGGCTAAATTTTACAATTTCACATTCCCTCCTTTTATCATATCCCATATGATAACACCAATTATTCATTTTTAATAATTATTTCATTCATCCCTTGCAATTGTTTCTCTCCCTTTTGCTCAAGGTTGCTGACTGTGCCTGTGTTGTGGATAGATTGTTTTAATTGGTGCCCGATTGGAACTAACTATAATTTTTAGTACAGTACCTCCATAACCCAACAGACCCCACCTTGAGAGTGAGAAAATAAAATTTTTTGATCTCTCACAACCGAACTACGCCTGTATTAATTTAGCAAGTTGTAAATCCCTTTTGTATCATTCTTGCACAGCCCTTGGTGTAAATAGCATGTAAGCAGAAAAGTATAAAACCATAAGACATTATAAAATCACAAAAACATAAGACATGAGAAGTACAGTTCAGAGCAAGACATGTGTAGTACAGTTCAGTACAATTAATTAAGCAGATTGATACAGTGGCTGTGATTAGGAATTGACTTTTTTAAAAAACGTAGTACAGTTTGTGTTGATTGTAGAATATCTCCTTTTTTTTCCAAGATCGGTTAGACTTGTCTTCTTTGTTCTCAAACTCAGACCTTTTTGGTCACGCATCCAAATCTGTAGTGAGAAATTCAACAGCTCGTTTTGACCATTCACTGGTAAAATGTCCTCGAAAGTCCATAGAGTCCGTTTTGTTTCAGCAAACAAGTCCATGAGTCTTTAGAATTTCCTTTTTTGGTCAATGTAAGACAAGACCAGAATGTCCAGTTCCCACCTCGAGTGGGTCAAACTGATTACCATCATCATTATCAAAATCTTCACAATTCCCTTTTACCTCAGCCACCACATCAATCGTTGCAACTTATTTTAGCATCTGTAATTACAGCACATCATTATCAATGATATCATTATAAACAAACAGTACAGCCACAACAATTTTCCCTTTTGGACATGTCATCCCTCCCTGCGGGTTGTTCTGTAAACATGTGAGACACTTCTTACAAAAGAAAATGTTGTATAAGAAGTTTATATATCTGCTGTTTACCATAGATACCATCCCTCCTTTTGAGACATGACATTTACCATGGCTCAATTCAGCCGCTATGGGAAACAATGCTTTTGGTAATACTGGTAATTCATCCAGCCCTATCCACAACCCCTCAGCTGTTTTGGTGCATTTATGGTTTTCCCATATGCGTATCTCTGGTGATTTTGCTTCACCTTGCATTTCTCATAATTACAGTATACTGACATTCTGAATACTATCAGTTCTCGAATTTTAATGGTGTTTATTCTACCTATCGACCCTGTCACCTCACACTCTACAACACCCAACGCATACAAAACACATACGGTTGCTAATGTACATGATTGACTGGGTTGCACTTGTCCACTCATCTCCCCCTGAGATCGTCGAGTGAAACTAAAAGCGAAGACCGGCCTTGTGGGTGGGAGAGTTGGAGCGAAAAGTTTAAGTTATTCCAAACAAAAGTGGCTGCATGGAATGCCATTCTTGTCAGTATCTGTAAGAACTAAATTACAAGGTGAAATCTCATGTTTCTTTAAACATTTTCAGTTGTTAATATGACATCATCATTACCTGCAGAAACACTTCCAGTTGATGTGGAAACCAAAGGTTTACGCAAAGTCATTTTGTCCACATAAACCAGAGTGCCTGCAGTCAGTGAATTTAAACTGTCCATAGTCAATGGCTGCAGTAAATTTTAACTTCCATTCATTAGTTGCGGCTTGTGCCGCCTCCACCTGGTCTTTCCCTTTCTTTACTTTTTCCTTCAATCCTTCTCTATGTCGCTAGTCCTACTTTCTTGCATATCCTATCTTCATACTTACTCACCCACTGCCTAAAAGCTTGCCTTTGTTTTTCCTCTCTGCCCTTCTTTGGACTCATTTCACACCATATAAGTCTAAGCCTAACGTTACCCTGACCTCCTGGCTCGTACGACCCGTCGGAAATATTCTGCGTATTCCCGTCGCTGTCTCTGTCTGGGCTCAACCTTCTGATAACCCCTCAAGACCCTTAGGAATATGTATTTTCCGTTGACACAACCCTTTCTGAGATCCTTTGCTAACGTTTCTTATACTTATTTATCACAAACAATACAACACACAAAGGCTTCAACAATTAGACGCAGTTTCTTCCTAACTTATGTGAGAGCTGATTATCCTGCTCCAACAACATACAAACAGTTAAATCACCAGGACTGTATATCATTATTAACAATCATAAGTAAAAACATTCAGTTAATATAAGTTTGATTGCCACAAGTTAAATTTATCCATATTTAATTTTATATATAAATTTGATTGCCACAAGTTAAATTTATCCATATTTAATTTTTACAAACATCTCAATTAACTAAAGTGAAGGAGAGGAGAATATGCGTCTCTCAATGGGAGTCGCTCTTGTCCTCTTACAACACACACATCGGGTGCGTCACAATCGCTTATTCACTAAGACACTTATACTGTATATTACTTAAGTGAAGGAGAGGAGAATATGCGTCTCTCAATGGGAGTCGCTCTTATCCTCTTACAACACACACACAACCTCCTTTGCTATTCCCACTACACATTGTTTTTGACAGTCTCTTTTCCGACAAAAAAAAACTTTAATGATCCAATTTCGGGAAATCCCGTCACTCACCCCACTCTTCTCCGGACCGCTCCAAGCGACTAAGATCCTCCTCGATCCTCCGTCCAGTTATCCCAAATGATAACCTTGTCCTTACGGGTCCCTTCACCCTTACGGCGACACCTGCCTCTGACAGTCCCCCTGCAGACCTAACCTGGAGCTTGCCCCGCCGAGTGGTCGGAGATTTAGGGAAGTCCCGTCACTCACTCCACTTGGGAAATCCCGTCACCCACTCCACTCTGCTCCAGGCGACTAAGATCCTCTTTGATCCTCCGTCCAGTTATCCCAAATGATAACCTTGTCGTTACGGGTCCCTTCAGCCTTACGGTGACCTGCCTCTGACAGTCCCCCTGCAGACCTAACCTGGAGCTTGCCTCGCCGAGTGGTCGGAGATTTAGGGAAGTCCCGTCACTCACTCCACTTGGGAAATCCCGTCTCACACTCCACTCTGCTCCAGGCGACTAAGATCCTCTTCGATCCTCCGTCCAGTAATCCCAATGATAACCTTGTCGTTATGAGTCCCTTTACCCTTAAGAATGCAACCTGCCTCTGACAGTCCCCCTGCAGACCTAACCCGGAGCTTGCACCGCTGAGTGGTTGGAGCTGTTGGGATCCCGGACGAGCCCCCAAATGTTAGGTTCAGAAATTTAGACAATCTGTAGCTAGAAAATAGTCAGTCAAAAACAAGTAAGTAGGCATAGCAAAAACGATTTATTCAACTACATGCATATAAGTCATCAATTAGTCTCATATGCCCATAGGGTCAGTTGTCTCTAAGGCAGACAAAAGACCTCGTGTCCAGCGTTTTCACATCTTTTATACAGAAAAATAGATATATCTTGAGAAAGGGGTAGTCCCTTTCTTAAACCAATTACAATACAGTCACGTACATATCTTGAAACTGAAAATTACTAGCCCAAACTGCCTTTTTGCCTCCTGCACAATTCGTTCGTTTCACACAGTTTTATTATTCTCGCTTATCTCTTCTGTCGTACCCAAGGCCGTCTCTGCAGATCACAACCAAGGCTGCAGTTTTCACAGAAGAGACAATAGAGAAGCTGTTACGTCAACAATCGAACTAATCTGATTTCGATTATGGCTTTGCAAACAAGTATTAGTAAAGCATTCTATTTAATTAAAACATCTATCAGACTCACATGCTGCCACCAAACAAGTTTCTTGAAAATATAACATAACCATTTTCTCCTCTAACAGTAACACTGTGGACGGGGAGCCAGTGGAGATGGGCGAGGGTAGGAGTGAGGCATGGAGAGATAGATGCGCACGCGCACAGTTCCAGAGAGAAAGAGACATGTGAGAGACACAGAGAGAAAGACAACAACAACTTGCACATATAGGGCCCTCCCTCCACACGGTGTCTCAATGGCCGAGGCTGAGCCAGGGGGAGGGCGACTAAGCCAAGGTCAGGTGGAGAGAAAGGTCTTCAGGTGCGAACTGATAATGGGGACAGAGGTGGGCGAGAGGGCCTGAGTGTGAGTGAATGAGGTAGAGAGCTGGTTAGTGAGTGTGTGTATGAGTAAGTCAGTCAGTCTCTGAGAGTGTGAATGGGAGGGAGGGGTGAGTGAGCAAGTGGGAGTGAGGGAGTGTGGGAGTTCCAAAGCTGAGGATTCGGGGACAAGGAGGAGGCTGGACCCAGGAGACCGAAGGCAGGGGGTACTGCTGTGAGGAGAAAGGTCAGAGAAGTGCGCGTGGGGTAGAGGAGTTGGAACCATGTTCTCTCCCACACCAAGCTCCATGTTCCCATCCTTCCCCACCTTCGGCCGGCTCCATTGGCTCCCCATCCCCCCAGAGGATCCAATTAAAGATCCTCATCCTTACTTTCATGGCCTTGCCCCCCCATGAACCTCCCCGTCCCCCCTCCATTCAGTTGGCTCTGGTCTGCTCCTTATCCCCCACTCAACCATTGGTGGACAGGCTTTCAGCCTCTCTCTCTGTCCCCACACTCTGGAACTCCATCTCAGTCCCTTCACCCCTGTTTTCAAGTCCCTCCTCCTCTGCACTCCACTACGTCTCTGATCTCCTCTCTCCCCAAACCAGCACCCGCTGCGTTCACTCCACAGGGTCTGGCCTCCTCCATGTCACCCCTGAATCCTCCACTCCACCCTCGGCGGCCGTGCCTTCAGCCACTATGCCCCAAGGCTCTGGAACTCCCTTCCTCACTCCCTTTGCCTCGCCCCCTCTCTTCCCAATTTCAGGTCATAGTTAAAGACCTTTCTCTTCGACCACACGTTTGGTCACCTTTCTGCCCCTGGCTCGGTCCTGGGATCTGTTATTGTGAAGCGTTCTGAGACACCGTCCGACGTGGAGTTAGGGAGGGCACTATATAAATCAAAGTTGTGGTTGTTTGCCTCACTCCCTCATTTGCCTTCTTCAAGGCCCTCCTCTTCAATCATGCCCTCTGCTGCCCTCCCAACTCTGTCTCCCTTCCCTCCCTGCTTCAAGGCTACCCCTCCCTACCCCTCTTTTAAGTCCTGATCCCTGACTGTGCAGCATCTTGGGACGTCGTCTTAACATGAAAGGCACTGTACAAGTGTCATTTTGTGGTTGTAATTGGCTGGTGTGAGGACCAGGCAGTGTAGACGCACAAACAACTTGTTTACAGCGGAGCGGGGATTAAGTTCATTGTTAGGAAATTAAAGGCCCATGGAGTAAAAGGGACAGTGGCAGAGTGGATCCACAACTGGCTGCGAGACAGAAATCAGAGAGTTGTAGTGAGCGGCTGTTTTTCAGACTGGAGGGAAGTGAGCACTGGTGTGCCACAGGGATCGGTTTTGGGACCATTGCGAGTCAAAATCTGTGACTCGTGGTCACAGATTTAAAATAGTTTCAAGGCGAAGTAGAGGGGAGCTGAGGAGAAATTTTTTCACTCAGCGAGTTGTTCGAATCTGGAATGCATTGCCTGAAAAGGTGGTGGAGGCTGATTCGATAACAACTTTTAAAAGGGAACTGGATCTTTATTTAGGGAGAACAGGTCTATTAGGCTATGGGGAGCGGGCAGGGCAGTGGGATTGAATCGCTCTTTTCAAAGAGCCGGCACAGACTAGATGGGCCGAATGGCCTCCTTTTGTGCCGTAACATTCTATGAATCTATGAATCTATGTTATTTTGGGCTCGACAGCAAGTGTGGGGTCACAGAAACCTTAAGGCCCTTGTGTTGTCTTTCTCTCTTTCTTGCACCCCAGGATTTGTGGAACATAGGGCACTGTAATAGTGGAAACCTCACAATGCCAACTAAAGCTATTACACTCTCTCTCTCTGGCACCTTTCTACAGTACAGAGGTTTGGTAACACCATGTGGAGTCCATGCAGGATGTCCGACATCCGAACACATAGGAGCCTTAACTCTGGTTCATATTGTAGATCGAGGTGAGAAGTTGTCACAAACAGAGGCTGAGATTTAAGGGGGGATAGGACGGGGGAACAGAATGGGGGAGATGTCGCTGGATTAATGTTGACTTGGTTCAGGGCTGAGAGTTGGATTGAGTGGATTCAATGCAAGTGCAGAGATACAGACTGTTGAAGCCGGTTGAGTGTATTTGTTGAGGGCTGGATTCTCGTCAGCCCTGGACTCAGTATAGTTGCCTCTAATCACTCACTCAAGGCTCGGTCAGAGCAGTCGGCAGGGCTGGAAGGAAAAAGCAAAAATCAAACCAATAATTGGGACAATAAACCATGACTGTTTGTAGGGATGTTGCTGGGCATAATTAGCTGCAGCATTTCGCCCACAAAATACACTCAATTCACTTCGTAATATGTCCTGTGAACTGCTTTGAGACGTCTCACTGGGATAATGCACTGTATGAAATACAAGGATTATTATGTGAAGTCTCTTCAATGTTAAACCATGTGAATTCTCCAAACTATTCAATATAAATATTGTGGAGTCCTGTAGCTCATCCATGGCCTAACTCACAAGTCTTGTAGCTCAGTGGTTAGAGGTCCGGCCTTGCTCGCTCGCAAGCCACTGTCCTGTAGTTCAGTGAATTAGTTTAGGAGGAGCTCAGAAACAACAAGGGACAGAAAACACGAATGGGAATAGATTATGGACCCCCACCCCCAAACAGTAGTTACTGTATTAGGCAGCGTATTAATGAGGCAATTAGAAGAGCTGTAACAAGAGAAATACAATAATAGCAGGTGATTTCAACTTTATATAGACTGGGAAAACAAAATTGCTTAGACATCTTGGAGTGCTTCACAGAATATACTGTAAACTGAATTGACTGTATATTTGTGGGCGAAATACGGCAGCCAATTGCGCACAGCAGCGTCCCCATGAACAGTCGTGGTTTGAAATGTCCAAATTATAATTTTTTTCGAGGGTTTATTATTGTGTGCATGTGTGGCGCCCAGCATTCGATCCATGTCTCTCACATGCCAGGAGAGGGTTCTCACCCCTCAGCTACAGGGCTTCACTTGAGGGATGATTTGGCTACAATAGACAGGGTCGCAAAGAAGTTAGTTTGCTACCGACTGGCATTGTGTAGCTGCCAAAAGTCTGTTTCTGTCAGCGTTGGTTGAGTTGGTTCAGGGCTGAGGGGCTGTACTTGAACTTTGGGTGGACTGTAAATCATATGTAATGTTGATTCTCTGAAAGCAAAGAATCCAAACCTTGGGTGTCAGGAGCCCTTTGGTTAGTTTGACTAATCTTTGTGAGATTATACAATTTGTGGTGTTTATGGCTCAATTTCCCACCCCCCCAAATCTAGAAGATGTGAATATTGCAATATTCACATCTTCTATTAGGGGGAGACCTAATAGAGGTTTATAAGATCATGAGGGGTTTCGACAGGGCAAATAGAGAAAAACTATTTCCACTCGTGGGTGAATTTGTGACTCGTGGTCACAGATTTAAAATAGTTTCAAGGCGCAGTAGAGGGGAGCTGAGGAGAAATTTTTTCACTCAGCGAGTTGTTTGAATCTGGAATGCATTGCCTGAAAAGGTGGTGGAGGCTGATTCGATAACAACTTTTAAAAGGGAATTAGATCTTTATTTAGGGAGAACGGGTCTATTAGGCTATGGGGAGCGGGCAGGGCAGTGGGATTGAATCGCTCTTTTCAAAGAGCCGGCACAGACTAGATGGGCCGAATGGCCTCCTTTTGTGCCGTAAAATTCTATGATTCTATGATATCAAATGCAAGGATTATTATTGTATTGTAATGCACACATTGGCTGCCGTGTTTATCCATGGTACAGTAATAAATACATAAAAATTTGCTACAGAAAGAAGGTCAAAGTCCATCCAGTTTACCTTCCACCCTCCTGGCAGTAGCTTGACAATTCTCAAACTATATATTGTATCCTGGGATGTTATTTCTAACAGAAATGTATCTGATTTGTTCTTAAACAATACTTTCTGCTACAATAATCTCTTAGGTAGCTAATTCCAAACGTTACTACTCCATCACTGAAGTAGTGTTTCCGCAGATTTGTTTTGAATTAACAACAACAAGAAAATTACATTTGTGGAGCGCTTTTCACGTCAGGAGGATGTGAATCGCAGGCTGTGTCCTCTGATTCCACCGATCCGTGTAAGATACAACAGTATCAACTCTGTATATCAACTGTTCTGAATATTGTATGAATTTTCAAACTGAAATATTAAAAATTTGCTGCCATCCATCATGAATTTATTTATTTACCGAAAGCATTGGATTAAGACACTAATGAAGTCCCACGGACTCCTGAACTCAGTGTTTAAAGCACTCACTTGCCTTACAAGTGAGAGACCCGTGTTCAACTCCAGGCAGGTCAGGGGGAAACCTTGCGCAAGTTTTCTTACTACACGCACACATACACACACACCTGATAAGAATTGCTCCAAAAACAACCACACTAATAAAATTTGTCATGTCAATCCACAACCGTTTGTGGGGACACTGCTGTGCACAATTGACTGCTGCATTTTGCCCACAAATATACAACAACATAGATTTATTTAGCACGCACCAGGCCAAACGGTGTCTCAGAGCGCTTCCCAATAATGGATCCCGGGGCCGAGCCAGGGAGAGGGACTACAGTCAATTTACTTTACAGTATATTCTGTGAAGCGCTTTGAGACACAGTTTAGAAGGCGTGAAAAGCACTATATCAAATGTAAGCATTACTATTATGTGTATGAATACATTGTCACTACACTTAATGGAGGCTGCTTTGAAGACATCTTCCTGACATAAAAGGCGCTATATATCTAACATAAGAATTATTAAGTAACTTTATCAAACGCAATGTTGATTGTTAAAAGATTTTCTGAAATATAATGTCCGTCTTAGTTCAAGTTCCTTGGTTAATGTGTGGTTTACATTACTGTGTGCAAGTTAAGAAAATTTTAGCGTGAGATATAAAAACCGAAGCACTTGTAAAATCTTTGTAATATATTTGAATGTAATTGTCTTATTTTCTTATTTCCACATGAGTTGTGTATATTTGTTTACATTTGAGAGAAATAGGATGAACTTGCCACCAATCCCCAAATAGTTTATTTGTTCAGCTCCTTGGGACGTCCTTCTGACATGAATGATGTAATTATAAATGTAATGTAGTTGTTGTTTGTAGGATATGGAGTCCTGTAGCCCAGTGGTTAGAGCACTTGCCTTACAAGTGTGAGACCTGTGTTCGAATCCAGGCAGATCAGGGAGAAACCTTGAGCAAGCTTTCTTACTCCACATACACACACACACACGCCTAATAATAATCCCTTCAAAAAACCCACAATTATAAATTGGTCATTTCAATTCATGACTATTTGTGTGTGTGTGGGGGGGGGGGGGGGGGGACGCTGCTGTGCACAATTGGCTGTCGCTTTTCACCCAAATATATATATATATACAGTCAATTCATTTTATAGTATATTCTATGAAGCGCTTTGAGACACAGCCTAGAACAACAGCAACTTAAACTTATAAAGCGCCTTTCACGTTGGGAGGACGTCCCAAGGCACTGCACAGGAGGCGTGTGACCCTAGCTGGGAGGGGAGTGTTCGGGAAGGGGTGAAACACGTAGGGGAGGTCGAAAAGTTCGGTGGAGAACAAAAGGCACGGTCGAAGAGGAAAGTCTTCAAACCAGCCTGGAAAGGGAAGAAACAAGGGGGAGGGATTGGGGGATGGAATTCCACAGGGTGGGAGCGGAGAAACTGAAGGCCCGGCGTCCAATAGAAGTTATGATCAGGAGCTGTATCAAATGCAAATGATTTACTTTCTATTTAAATTGCTTCTGTTCATAATCTATTTGAAGCAAAAGGAGATTTAATTCTGAGTTTAAACATTTTTGTATCCGATGGTTTCAGCTTCAGATTTGATAAGAAAAGGATTTCTGGCTCAGTTTGGACTGAGATAATAGCAATAATAATAACAACAATAATATTAATAATATAGCCAAATGTTATGGGAAAGGTGGGCCATTCTTATTGGCTTTAATCTGACATTTGCTGCAAATCAATGTGATTTTGAACAAGAATCATGTTAATGTTGACCACGCCCACTGTCTCCCTGGTAACCACTGATTGACAGGAGAGAGAGAGAGAGAGACTCGCCCACTGTCTCCCAGGTAACCAGTGATTGACAGGAGCGAGAGATACTGGCGCACTGTCTCCCTGGTAACCAGTGATTGACAGGGGAGTGAGACTCGCCCACTGTCTCCCAGGTAACCAGTGATTGACAGGAGAGAGAGTGAGGGATATACTCGCCCACTGTCTCCCAGGTAACAAGTGATTGACAGAGAGAGACTCGCCCACTGATTCAAAACTGGCCAACATCATTACGTATATTCAGCATATAACCAGTCAAGTTCTCTGAGCTGGTTAATGGGGTGTGAGGGATCCTAATCGATGGCAGCTGCACAGGGACAGGACCTTGACTTGCACCTGATGGGAATGTAATTGCCTTGTTGGCCATGTGACTGAACTGAAAGCTGTGAGTATTTAACCCCGAGGCTGAGCTCATTCCCTATCCAGCCATCGCAGAGAGCAGGAGACTTGCAGGAGACTTGCAGGTTCTGAGCAATGAAGGTTGGTTTGTTTGCAGGCTTGGGTCTGGCCAGGCTTCCCTGAGGACCATATGGGGTAAGTTTCTACTCGTGGGACTCTGGGATGGTGACAAAGAAGGCACTTCTCTCTCTCTGGAACCTCTCTCTCTGGAGGTTTGGTAACTCTGTGTGGACTTCTTGTAGGTTGTCTGACTTGTGAACACGGGGGAGATGCTGCTGGATTAATGTTGATTTGGTTCAGGGATGAGAGTTGGTTGGGCTGAATTTGTTCAGAACTGAGTTGGTTGCTTTGTTGACTTGGTTGTTGTTGAAGGGCTCAGGGTTTAGTTGTTGCTTTGGTTCAGGGCTGAGAGTTGGTTCCTGTTGGGGCTGGTTTGAAGCAGGTCACAAAGTCAGTTTGCTAGCGACTGGCATTGTGTAGCTGCCGAGAGTCATTTGCTGTCAGAGAGGGTTGAGTTAGTTTAGTTGAGTTGATTCAGGGCTGAAAGTCTGTACTTGCCTTTGGGGGAACTGCAAGTCACATGTAATGTTAATTCTTTGTAAATTGGGAAAGAACCTGCACCTTGCCTGTCCATTATCCTGTGGTGCGAGTTTGACCAATCTTTGTGAGATGATTCAATTTGTGGAGAGTATGGATGAATGTCTCACTCTCTGTTTTGTCATTTCCAGGTTTGAGAGTCGTTCGGTGTGAGGGCCAGTTCAGCCGAGGCCTGTGGAGCTGGGATCGAGAATCGTTGTGCTACTATGGACTGTACGGTAAGAGCATGTTTGAGTTATTTGTGTCTTTCTTTCTAGCATCTCGAGGCATGTGGAAGATCCTGTAAATGTGACAGTGGAAACCTTATAGAAACAGTTAGTGTCAGGGCTTCGGTGCAGCCACAGAAACTTTTCTTTACAGCGGAGCTCGGATCGGCTCGTTATTCGACATTGGACCATATGGGAATGTTCGTTTATGGAAACCTTGGGATATCTGTGTCTTTCTTTCTAGCATCTCGGGCCTGGTGGAAGATCCTGTTAATGTCACAGTGGAAACCTCAGAAGTAGTTAGTGTCAGGGACAATTTCTTTACAGCGGAGCTCGGATCGGCTCATCATTGAAAATATGGGAAATGTTGGGATATTTGTGTATTTGTTTCTAGCATCTCGGGGCTCGTGGAGGATTCAGGTAACCGTAATAGCGGAAACCTAAGCTTTATTTGGCTATTTAGTTGTAATAACCAACTAAAGCTATTACACCCTTTACCTCTCTGGCACCTTTCTATACCCCAGAAGTTTGGCAACATTATGTGGACTCCATGCTGGATGTTTGACACCCTAACACATCTGAGCCTTAACTCTGGTTACATTTGTAGGTCAGGGAACTGTCGTGGAATAACTCACAAAGAGATCAGGTTACTCGTGTAAAGCACAAACAGTCATTTAATATACTAACGGCCGAAAGGAGAAATACCGTCACAGGTCAGATACCCGAGTTGGTACTTCTAAGTAGGGAACGGCGATATGGGTATTTTCCGGATATGGATATATCGGTTGGCCCATATCGAGATATATCGATATTTTTAGTTTTTTCGAACTGCACATGCGCGTGCGCCTACGGAGTGCGCGCGCATTCTGGGCCTATCTTCTCAGGAGGTAAATATCTTTCTCTCTCTGTGTCTCTCACTCTCTCCATCTCTGTGTTTTTCTGTCTGTGTCTCTCTATGTCTCTCTCCTCTCTCACATCCCCCCCCATCTCTATCTATCTGTATATTATCACATCCACCCCGTCTCTCCCCCTCCCCCCAGCCGTCTCTCTCCCCCTACCCCGTGCATACCTGTATATTGTATTCGAGGACTATGAATACAAGATGGCGGCTTTGCACCTCGGTCTGTGCATTGTGTGTAGAGATGAGCATTCTGGGTCTTGTAGTTGATTGTGCTCGCATCCCGATTTTTTACCTCGATATTCCGTTTTTCGATATATCGATATTTTTTAAATGTCTATATCGGCATATCGATATGAAAATCATATCGGGTTTTAGCGATATACCGATATATCGCCGTTCCCTACTTCTAAGGAACTTACAGAAATACAACAGTTTATATCTTATTCTTTTGCACACCGCGTGACAGTAGTGTAAGTTCCTTTAACCAATTACAGCAATCCACCTAATCAATAAAAGTGAATGTGGGAAGAGAGTTGAACTCTATTTACATTAGCCATGGGGTGCAAAAAGGGCAGCATCTGTTAAAACAGAACTAGACAACCACAAGTTGCTAACTGATAGATTACAATTTTCAAAGAAAGAAGTAAATCGTCTTTAATCCCAATCTAAACAAGCACAAGCCTTTCTCCCTTCTTCGGTCTGGACTATGTCATACAACTGACGTTTGCTGATACCCCTACTGACCTCTGGGATTTCTAAGGGAGATTAAGAAACAGCTAACATGGTTTCTGATTTTTAACATGGTTTCTAAAGAACTGTTACTAACTCTCACACTAACCCGGTAAAACTTTTTGCTGAGAGGAAACGTTTGCTAAAGGATAGATGTCTGTCAAGTTTGAAGTTGAGTTGGTTGAATGCTGAAAGTCTTCATTTGTACTTTGGGTGGACTGAGGGGAGAAGTTGTTAGAAATTGAAGCTGGAAGGGATGGTAGGAGATTCATAGATTCATAGAATTTTGCGGCACAAAAGGAGGCCATTCGGCCCATCTCGTCTGTGCCGGCTCTTTGAAAAGAGCGATTCAATCCCACTGCCCTGCCCGCTCCCCATAGCCTAATAGACCTGTTCTCCCTAAATAAAGATCTAATTCCCTTTTAAAAGTTGTTATCGAATCAGTCTCCACCACCTTTTCAGGCAATGCATTCCAGATTCGAACAACTCGCTGAATGAAAAAATTTCTCCTCAGCTCCCCTCTACTTCGCCTTGAAACTATTTTAAATCTGTGTCCACGAGTCACAGATTCGCCCACGAGTGGAAATAGTTTTTCTCTATTTGCCCTGTCGAAACCCCTCATGATCTTATAAACCTCTATTAGGTCTCCCCTCAATCTTCTCTGCTCCAGAGAGAATAACTCTAGCCTATCTAGCCTCTCCTCATAGCTGAAGTCCCTCAATCCTGGCACCATCCTAGTAAATCTTCGTTGTACCCTTTCCAATGCCTTCACATCCTTTCTGTAGTGTGGTGACCAGAATTGAACACAGTATTCCAGCTGAGGCCTCACCAAAGTCCTATAGAGGTTAGTCAGCACTTCCTGACTTTTGTACCCTATACCCCAATTTATAAAGCCTAGTATCCCATATGCCTTCTTAACAGCCTTGTCTACCTGTCCTGCCACCTTCAAAGAGTCACTAACACAAATCCCCAGGTCTCTCTGTTCCTTTACACCATTTAAAATTGTACTATCTAGCCTATATTGCCTCCCTTCATTTCTTCTCCCAAAATGCATCACCTCACACTTCTCTGCATTAAACTTCATCTGCCATGTGTCTGCCCACTTTACCAATTTGTCTATATCCTCTTGCGGATGGCTACTATCCTCCTCACTGTTTACTATTCTCCCTAACTTAGTGTCATCTGCAAACTTGGAAACTGTACTCCGTACACCCAAGTCCAGATCATTGATGTAGATTACAAACAGCAATGGTCCCAAAACCGATCCCTGTGGCACACCACTGCTCACTTCCCTCCAATCTGAAAAACAGCCGCTCACTACAACTCTCTGCTTTCTGTCTCGCAGCCAGTTGTGGATCCATGCTGCCACTGTCCCTTTTATGCCATGGGTCTTTAATTTCATAATAAGTCTCTCATGTGGCACTTTGTCAAATGCCTTTTGAAAGTCCATGTAAACTACATCAACTGCGCTACCATTATCCACCCATTCCGTTACCTCATCAAAAAATTCTATCAGATTTGTAAGGCAAGATTTGCCTTTAACAAATCCATGTTGACTGTCCCTTATTAGCCTATATCTTTCTAAGTGAAGATCTATCTTGTCCCTGATTATGGACTCTAGAAGTTTGCCCACTACCGACGTTAGACTGACTGGTCTGTAGTTACCAGGCTTGTCCTTCTGCCCCTTTTTATACAAGGGAGTAACATTAGCTATCCTCCAGTCCTATATTAGCTATACTCTACCATCTTTGGTTACTACTTTGGGCACTGTCTCCCTGGTAACCAGTGATTGACAGGAGAGAGACTCGCCCACTGTCTCCGTGGTCACCAGTGATTGACAGGAGAGAGAGGCCCGCCCACTGTCTCCCTGGTCACCAGTGATTGACAGGAGAGAGAGGCTCGCCCACTGTCTCTGTGGTCACCAGTGATTGACAGGAGAGAGAGACTCGCCCACTGTCTCCGTGGTCACCAGTGATTGACAGGAGAGGGAGGCCCGCCCACTGTCTCCCTGCCGCACACAGCGCCACCTGCTGCAGTGGTCACACATTACAGCCTAACACACCCAGCGCCGCCTGGTGCAACAGAAGCTGAGGTTGGAGAAGGACTGGGTGGAGGCGATGCTGCAGATTAATGGGGTGAGTTTAGAGTTTGGTATTGGTGACAATACAGTAGTTTGTCCTGAGATTAAAATGAGATTGTTTGCTGGCAGCTGGTTAGCTGTGGGTCAGGGCTGGGTCAGTTTAGTGACTGAGAGTTAATCAGTGTCAGGGCTGATGGTCAGCAGCAGGTGGGAGTTTGTGTTGAGGCCGGTTTAGGGCAGTTTTTGAGACTCGTTTTCTGTGGATTTGTTCAGTCATTTTGAGTAAAGTTGGTTTGTGTTCCTGTATAGACTGGGTGGGTTTAGTGGGATCACGGTTGGAGTCGCTGACTTGGTTGAGTCAGTTCAAGTCTGCACTAAGGCTTCCTCCATTCGATCAATCGGTCCTATTGATATAATTTCTTTGTTTAATTGAATTACACTATCCTCATAATGTGCGATTAGGGTATTGCAGGTCTCTATCCTAGTGTTGCTACTTTGACTTGGTGTGTGTGTGTAAGATGGTATAATTTGTTGTATTTATGGATGAATTTCTCTCGCTCTTGTTTAATCATTTCGAGGATTGAGGAGGCTGCTACTTTGCTTGGCTGGGACCAGAAGTTGACCTGGAGCCGGTCCCTCTCTCTGCCTTGTCCATCTCTGGGCTTCACCTCCACCATCAACCAAACCCAGGGTACGTCTGAAACTTATTCTTTCTTTCTCTCACTTTCTGTAATAGTGGGAACTTCACGGTGCCAACTCAAGCTAAATTGTAGCCCAATCTAGAGAATACAGGGAGTGATTGAGGTTGTGCCCTCACTGGTGGAGCATTGGCGTCTGTCGGGCCTGGCTCAGTGCAGTTACTTCGGGTCAGTCGCCGCCAGGACCGGCTCGGAGCAGCTTGCACGGCTGGTTTGCTAGCGACCGGCAATGTGTGGCTGCGGAGAGTCGGTTCCTGTACAGGCTGGGTGGGTGTAGTTAGTTAGACGCAGGCAGATGGGATCACGGTTGCGGTTGCTGACTTGGTTGAGTCAGTTCAAGTCTGCACTTGTCTTTCGGGTGGACTGTAAATCACAATGGTTCTTCGCTGTGGGGCTGGTGAAGGGATAGTCCCAGATCCCTCTCGATCCCAGTGTTGCGAGTTTGACTTGATGTTTGTGTGTGTGTGAGATGGTATAATTTGTTGTATATACGGATTAATTTCTCTCGCTCTTGTTTCTTTATTTCGAGGTTTGACGATGAGTGAGGAGGTTCCTGATTCTTACTTGGCTGGGACGAGAAGTTGACCTGGAGCTGGACCCCCTGCCTTGTCCACCTATGGGCTTCACCTCCACCATCAACCAAACCCAGGGTACGTCTGAAACTTATTCTTTCTTTCTCTCACTTTCTGTAATAGTGGGAACTTCACGGTGCCAACTCAAGCTAAATTGTAGCCCAATTTAGAGAATACAGGGAGTGATTGAGGTTGTGCCCTCACTGGTGGAGCATTGGCGTCTGTCGGGCCTGGCTCAGTGAAGTTACTTCGGGTCAGTCGCCGCCAGGACCGGCTCGGAGCAGCTTGCACGGCTGGTTTGCTAGCGACCGGCAATGTGTGGCTGCGGAGAGTCGGTTCCTGTACAGGCTGGGTGGGTGTAGTTAGTTAGACGTAGGCAGATGGGATCGCGGTTGCTGACTTGGTTGAGTTAGTTCAAGTCTGCACTTGTCTTTCGGGTGGACTGTAAATCACAATGGTTCTTCTCTTCTCTGTGGGGCTGGTGAAGGGATAGTCCCAGATCCCTCTCGATCCTAGTGTTGCGAGTTTGACTTGATGTTTGTGTGTGTGTGAAATGGTATAATTTGTTGTATATACGGATTAATTTCTCTCGCTCTTGTTTCTTTATTTCGAGGTTTGACGATGAGTGAGGAGGCTCCTGATTCTTACTTGGCTGGGACGAGAAGTTGACCTGGAGCTGGACCCCCTGCCTTGTCCACCTATGGGCTTCATCTCAGCCATCCACCAACCTAAGGTACGTCTGAAACTTATTCTTTCTCTCTCTCTCTCTCTCTAATAGTGGGAACCTCACGGTGCCAACTCACGCTAAATTGTAGCCCAATCTAGAGAATACCGTGAGTGATTGAGGTTGTGCACTCACTGGTGGAGCATTGGCGTCTGTCGGGCCTGGCTCAGTGCAGTTACCTCGGGTGAGTCGCCGCAAGGACCGGCTCGCACGGCTGGTTTGCTTGCGACCGGCAATGTGTGGCTGCGGAGAGTCGGTTCCTGTACAGGCTGGGTGGGTGTCGTTAGTTAGACGCAGGCAGATGGGATCACGGTTGGGGTCGCTGACTTGGTTGAGTCAGTTCAAGTCTCTGCACTTGTCTTTCGGGTGGACTGTAAATCACAATGGTGCAATGGTATTTCTCTTCTCTGTGCTGGTGGTGAAGGGATAGTCCCAGACCCCTCTCGATCCTAGTGTTGCTACTTTGACTTGATGTTTGTGTGTGTGTAAGATGGTATAATTTGTTGTATTTATGGATGAATTTCTCTCGCTCTTGTTTAATCATTTCGAGGATTGAGGAGTCTGCTACTTTGCTTGGCTGGGACCAGAAGTTGACCTGGAGCCGGTCCCTCTCCCTGCCTTGTCCACCTATGGGCTTCACCTCCACCATCAACCAAACCCAGGGTACGTCTGAAACTTATTCTTTCTTTCTCTCACTTTCTGTAATAGTGGGAACTTCACGGTGCCAACTCAAGCTAAATTGTAGTCCAATCTAGAGAATACAGGGAGTGATTGAGGTTGTGCACTCACTGGTGGAGCATTGGCGTCTGTCGGGCCTCGCTCAGCGCAGTTACCTCGGGTCAGTCGCCGCCAGGACCGGCTCGGAGCAGCTTGCACGGCTGGTTTGCTAGCGACCGGCAATGTGTGGCTGCGGAGAGTCGGTTCCTGTACAGGCTGGGTGGGTGTAGTTAGTTAGACGCAGGCAGATGGGATCACGGTTGCGGTTGCTGACTTGGTTGAGTCAGTTCAAGTCTGCACTTGTCTTTCGGGTGGACTGTAAATCACAATGGTTCTTCTCTTCTCTGTGGGGCTGGTGAAGGGATAGTCCCAGATCCCTCTCGATCCTAGTGTTGTGAGTTTGACTTGATGTTTGTGTGTGTGTGAAATGGTATAATTTGTTGTATATACGGATTAATTTTTCGCTCTTGTTTCTTTATTTCGAGGTTTGACGATGAGTGAGGAGGCTCCTGATTCCTACTTGGCTGGGACGAGAAGTTGACCTGGAGCTGGTCCCCCTGTCTTGTCCACCTATGGGCTTCATCTCAGCCATCCACCAACCTAAGGTACGTCTGAAACTTATTCTTTCTCTCTCTCTCTCTAATAGTGGGAACCTCACTGTGCCAACTCACGCTAAATTGTAGCCGAATCTAGAGAATACAGTGAGTGATTGAGGTTGTGCACTCACTGGTGGAGCATTGGCGTCTGTCGGGCCTGGCTCAGTGCAGTTACCTCGGGTTCAGTCGCCGCCAGGACCGGCTCGGAGCAGCTTGCATGGCTGGTTTGCTAGCGACCGGCAATGTGTGGCTGCGGAGAGTCGGTTCCTGTACAGGCTGGGTGGGTGTCGTTAGTTAGACGTAGGCAGATGGGATCACGGTTGGGGTCGCTGACTTGGTTGAGTCAGTTCAAGTCTCTGCACTTGTCTTTCGGGTGGACTGTAAATCACAATGGTGCAATGGTGTTTCTCTTCTCTGTGCTGGTGGTGAAGGGATAGTCCCAGACCCCTCTCGATCCTAGTGTTTCTACTTTGACTTGGTGTTTGTGTGTGTGTAAGATGGTATAATTTGTTGTATTTATGGATGAATTTCTCTCGCTCTTGTTTAATCATTTCGAGGATTGAGGAGGCTGCTACTTTGCTTGGCTGGGATCAGACGTTGACCTGGAGCCGGTCCATCTCTGGGCTTCACCTCCACCATCAACCAAACCCAGGGTACGTCTGAAACTTATTCTTTCTTTCTCTCACTTTCTGTAATAGTGGGAACTTCACGGTGCCAACTCAAGCTAAATTGTAGCCCAATCTAGAGAATACAGGGAGTGATTGAGGTTGTGCCCTCACTGGTGGAGCATTGGCGTCTGTCGGGCCTGGCTCAGTGAAGTTACTTCGGGTCAGTCGCCGCCAGGACCGGCTCGGAGCAGCTTGCACGGCTGGTTTGCTAGCGACCGGCAATGTGTGGCTGCGGAGAGTCGGTTCCTGTACAGGCTGGGTGGGTGTAGTTAGTTAGACGTAGGCAGATGGGATCACGGTTGCGGTTGCTGACTTGGTTGAGTCAGTTCAAGTCTGCACTTGTCTTTCGGGTGGACTGTAAATCACAATGGTTCTTCTCTTCTCTGTGGGGCTGGTGAAGGGTTAGTCCCAGATCCCTCTCGATCCTAGTGTTGCGAGTTTGACTTGATGTTTGTGTGTGTGTGAGACGGTATAATTTGTTGTATATACGGATTAATTTCTCTCGCTCTTGTTTCTTTATTTCGAGGTTTGACGATGAGTGAGGAGGCTCCTGATTCTTACTTGGCTGGGACGAGAAGTTGACCTGGAGCTGGTCCCCCTGCCTTGTCCACCTATGGGCTTCATCTCAGCCATCCACCAACCTAAGGTACGTCTGAAACTTATTCTTTCTCTCTCTCTCTCTAATAGTGGGAACCTCACGGTGCCAACTCACGCTAAATTGTAGCCCAATCTAGAGAATACAGTGAGTGATTGAGGTTGTGCAATCACTGGTGGAGCATTGGCGTCTGTCGGGCCTGGCTCAGTGCAGTTACCTCGGGTCAGTCGCCTCCTGGACCGGCTCGGAGCAGCTTGCACGGCTGGTTTGCTAGCGACCGGCAATGTGTGGCTGCGGAGAGTCGGTTCCTGTACAGGCTGGGTGGGTGTCGTTAGTTAGACACAGGCAGATGGGATCACGGTTGGGGTCGCTGACTTGGTTGAGTCAGTTCAAGTCTCTGCACTTGTCTTTCGGGTGGACTGTAAATCACAATGGTGCAATGGTGTTTCTCTTCTCTGTGCTGGTGGTGAAGGGATAGTCCCAGACCCCTCTCGATCCTAGTGTTTCTACTTTGACTTGGTGTTTGTGTGTGTGTAAGATGGTATAATTTGTTGTATTTATGGATGAATTTCTCTCGCTCTTGTTTAATCATTTCGAGGATTGAGGAGGCTGCTACTTTGCTTGGCTGGGACCAGAAGTTGACCTGGAGCCGGTCCCTCTCTCTGCCTTGTCCATCTCTGGGCTTCACCTCCACCATCAACCAAACCCAGGGTACGTCTGAAACTTATTCTTTCTTTCTCTCACTTTCTGTAATAGTGGGAACTTCACGGTGCCAACTCAAGCTAAATTGTAGCCCAATCTAGAGAATACAGCGAGTGATTGAGGTTGTGCACTCACTGGTGGAGCATTGGCGTCTGTCGTGCCTGGCTCAGCGCAGTTACCTCGGGTCAGTCGCCGCCAGGACCGGCTCGGAGCAGCTTGCACGGCTGGTTTGCTAGCGACCGGCAATGTGTGGCAGCGGAGAGTCGGTTCCTGTACAGGCTGGGTGGGTGTAGTTAGTTAGACGCAGGCAGATGGGATCACGGTTGCGGTTGCTGACTTGGTTGAGTCAGTTCAAGTCTGCACTTGTCTTTCTGGTGGACTGTAAATCACAATGGTGCAATGGTGTTTCTCTTCTCTGTGCTGGTGGTGAAGGGATAGTCCCAGACCCCTCTCGATCCTAGTGTTTCTACTTTGACTTGATGTTTGTGTGTGTGTAAGATGGTATAATTTGTTGTATTTATGGATGAATTTCTCTCGCTCTTGTTTAATCATTTCGAGGATTGAGGAGGCTGCTACTTTGCTTGGCTGGGACCAGAAGTTGACCTGGAGCCGGCCCCTCTCTCTGCCTTGTCCATCTCTGGGCTTCACCTCCACCATCAACCAAACCCAGGGTACGTCTGAAACTTATTCTTTCTTTCTCTCACTTTCTGTAATAGTGGGAACTTCACGGTGCCAACTCAAGCTAAATTGTAGCCCAATCTAGAGAATACAGGGAGTGATTGAGGTTGTGCCCTCACTGGTGGAGCATTGGCGTCTGTCGGGCCTGGCTCAGTGCAGTTACTTCGGGTCAGTCGCCGCCAGGACCGGCTCGGAGCAGCTTGCACGGCTGGTTTGCTAGCGACCGGCAATGTGTGGCTGCGGAGAGTCGGTTCCTGTACAGGCTGGGTGGGTGTAGTTAGTTAGACGCAGGCAGATGGGATCACGGTTGCGGTTGCTGACTTGGTTGAGTCAGTTCAAGTCTGCACTTGTCTTTCTGGTGGACTGTAAATCACAATGGTGCAATGGTGTTTCTCTTCTCTGTGCTGGTGGTGAAGGGATAGTCCCAGACCCCTCTCGATCCTAGTGTTTCTACTTTGACTTGATGTTTGTGTGTGTGTAAGATGGTATAATTTGTTGTATTTATGGATGAATTTCTCTCACTCTTGTTTAATCATTTCGAGGATTGAGGAGGCTGCTACTTTGCTTGGCTGGGACCAGAAGTTGACCTGGAGCCGGCCCCTCTCTCTGCCTTGTCCATCTCTGGGCTTCACCTCCACCATCAACCAAACCCAGGGTACGTCTGAAACTTATTCTTTCTTTCTCTCACTTTCTGTAATAGTGGGAACTTCACGGTGCCAACTCAAGCTAAATTGTAGCCCAATCTAGAGAATACAGCGAGTGATTGAGGTTGTGCACTCACTGGTGGAGCATTGGCGTCTGTCGGGCCTGGCTCAGCGCAGTTACCTCGGGTCAGTCGCCGCCAGGACCGGCTCGGAGCAGCTTGCACGGCTGGTTTGCTAGCGACCGGCAATGTGTGGCAGCGGAGAGTCGGTTCCTGTACAGGCTGGGTGGGTGTAGTTAGTTAGACGCAGGCAGATGGGATCACGGTTGCGGTTGGTGACTTGGTTGAGTCAGTTCAAGTCTGCACTTGTCTTTCGGGTGGACTGTAAATCACAGTGGTTCTTCGCTGTGGGGCTGGTGAAGGGATAGTCCCAGATCCCTCTCGATCCCAGTGTTGCGAGTTTGACTTGATGTTTGTGTGTGTGTGAGATGGTATAATTTGTTGTATATACGGATTAATTTCTCTCGCTCTTGTTTCTTTATTTCGAGGTTTGACGATGAGTGAGGAGGCTCCTGATTCTTACTTGGCTGGGACGAGAAGTTGACCTGGAGCTGGACCCCCTGCCTTGTCCACCTATGGGCTTCACCTCCACCATCAACCAAACCCAGGGTACGTCTGAAACTTATTCTTTCTTTCTCTCACTTTCTGTAATAGTGGGAACTTCACGGTGCCAACTCAAGCTAAATTGTAGCCCAATCTAGAGAATACAGGGAGTGATTGAGGTTGTGCCCTCACTGGTGGAGCATTGGCGTCTGTCGGGCCTGGCTCAGTGAAGTTACTTCGGGTCAGTCGCCGCCAGGACCGGCTCGGAGCAGCTTGCACGGCTGGTTTGCTAGCGACCGGCAATGTGTGGCTGCGGAGAGTCGGTTCCTGTACAGGCTGGGTGGGTGTAGTTAGTTAGACGTAGGCAGATGGGATCACGGTTGCGGTTGCTGACTTGGTTGAGTCAGTTCAAGTCTGCACTTGTCTTTCGGGTGGACTGTGAATCACAATGGTTCTTCTCTTCTCTGTGGGGCTGGTGAAGGGTTAGTCCCAGATCCCTCTCGATCCTAGTGTTGCGAGTTTGACTTGATGTTTGTGTGTGTGTGAGACGGTATAATTTGTTGTATATACGGATTAATTTCTCTCGCTCTTGTTTCTTTATTTCGAGGTTTGACGATGAGTGAGGAGGCTCCTGATTCTTACTTGGCTGGGACGAGAAGTTGACCTGGAGCTGGTCCCCCTGCCTTGTCCACCTATGGGCTTCATCTCAGCCATCCACCAACCTAAGGTACGTCTGAAACTTATTCTTTCTCTCTCTCTCTCTAATAGTGGGAACCTCACGGTGCCAACTCACGCTAAATTGTAGCCCAATCTAGAGAATACAGTGAATGATTGAGGTTGTGCAATCACTGGTGGAGCATTGGCGTCTGTCGGGCCTGGCTCAGTGCAGTTACCTCGGGTCAGTCGCCTCCTGGACCGGCTCGGAGCAGCTTGCACGGCTGGTTTGCTAGCGACCGGCAATGTGTGGCTGCGGAGAGTCGGTTCCTGTACAGGCTGGGTGGGTGTCGTTAGTTAGACACAGGCAGATGGGATCACGGTTGGGGTCGCTGACTTGGTTGAGTCAGTTCAAGTCTCTGCACTTGTCTTTCGGGTGGACTGTAAATCACAATGGTGCAATGGTGTTTCTCTTCTCTGTGCTGGTGGTGAAGGGATAGTCCCAGACCCCTCTCGATCCTAGTGTTTCTACTTTGACTTGGTGTTTGTGTGTGTTTAAGATGGTATAATTTGTTGTATTTATGGATGAATTTCTCTCGCTCTTGTTTAATCATTTCGAGGATTGAGGAGGCTGCTACTTTGCTTGGCTGGGACCAGAAGTTGACCTGGAGCCGGTCCCTCTCTCTGCCTTGTCCATCTCTGGGCTTCACCTCCACCATCAACCAAACCCAGGGTACGTCTGAAACTTATTCTTTCTTTCTCTCACTTTCTGTAATAGTGGGAACTTCACGGTGCCAACTCAAGCTAAATTGTAGCCCAATCTAGAGAATACAGCGAGTGATTGAGGTTGTGCACTCACTGGTGGAGCATTGGCGTCTGTCGTGCCTGGCTCAGCGCAGTTACCTCGGGTCAGTCGCCGCCAGGACCGGCTCGGAGCAGCTTGCACGGCTGGTTTGCTAGCGACCGGCAATGTGTGGCAGCGGAGAGTCGGTTCCTGTACAGGCTGGGTGGGTGTAGTTAGTTAGACGCAGGCAGATGGGATCACGGTTGCGGTTGCTGACTTGGTTGAGTCAGTTCAAGTCTGCACTTGTCTTTCTGGTGGACTGTAAATTACAATGGTGCAATGGTGTTTCTCTTCTCTGTGCTGGTGGTGAAGGGATAGTCCCAGACCCCTCTCGATCCTAGTGTTTCTACTTTGACTTGATGTTTGTGTGTGTGTAAGATGGTATAATTTGTTGTATTTATGGATGAATTTCTCTCGCTCTTGTTTAATCATTTCGAGGATTGAGGAGGCTGCTACTTTGCTTGGCTGGGACCAGAAGTTGACCTGGAGCCGGCCCCTCTCTCTGCCTTGTCCATCTCTGGGCTTCACCTCCACCATCAACCAAACCCAGGGTACGTCTGAAACTTATTCTTTCTTTCTCTCACTTTCTGTAATAGTGGGAACTTCACGGTGCCAACTCAAGCTAAATTGTAGCCCAATCTAGAGAATACAGGGAGTGATTGAGGTTGTGCCCTCACTGGTGGAGCATTGGCGTCTGTCGGGCCTGGCTCAGTGCAGTTACTTCGGGTCAGTCGCCGCCAGGACCGGCTCGGAGCAGCTTGCACGGCTGGTTTGCTAGCGACCGGCAATGTGTGGCTGCGGAGAGTCGGTTCCTGTACAGGCTGGGTGGGTGTAGTTAGTTAGACGCAGGCAGATGGGATCACGGTTGCGGTTGCTGACTTGGTTGAGTCAGTTCAAGTCTGCACTTGTCTTTCTGGTGGACTGTAAATCACAATGGTGCAATGGTGTTTCTCTTCTCTGTGCTGGTGGTGAAGGGATAGTCCCAGACCCCTCTCGATCCTAGTGTTTCTACTTTGACTTGATGTTTGTGTGTGTGTAAGATGGTATAATTTGTTGTATTTATGGATGAATTTCTCTCGCTCTTGTTTAATCATTTCGAGGATTGAGGAGGCTGCTACTTTGCTTGGCTGGGACCAGAAGTTGACCTGGAGCCGGCCCCTCTCTCTGCCTTGTCCATCTCTGGGCTTCACCTCCACCATCAACCAAACCCAGGGTACGTCTGAAACTTATTCTTTCTTTCTCTCACTTTCTGTAATAGTGGGAACTTCACGGTGCCAACTCAAGCTAAATTGTAGCCCAATCTAGAGAATACAGCGAGTGATTGAGGTTGTGCACTCACTGGTGGAGCATTGGCGTCTGTCGGGCCTGGCTCAGCGCAGTTACCTCGGGTCAGTCGCCGCCAGGACCGGCTCGGAGCAGCTTGCACGGCTGGTTTGCTAGCGACCGGCAATGTGTGGCAGCGGAGAGTCGGTTCCTGTACAGGCTGGGTGGGTGTAGTTAGTTAGACGCAGGCAGATGGGATCACGGTTGCGGTTGGTGACTTGGTTGAGTCAGTTCAAGTCTGCACTTGTCTTTCGGGTGGACTGTAAATCACAATGGTTCTTCTCTTCTCTGTGGGGCTGGTGAAGGGATAGTCCCAGATCCCTCTCGATCCCAGTGTTGCGAGTTTGACTTGATGTTTGTGTGTGTGTGAGACGGTATAATTTGTTGTATATACGGATTAATTTCTCTCGCTCTTGTTTCTTTATTTCGAGGTTTGACGATGAGTGAGGAGGCTCCTGATTCTTACTTGGCTGGGACGAGAAGTTGACCTGGAGCTGGACCCCCTGCCTTGTCCACCTATGGGCTTCACCTCCACCATCAACCA
Source organism: Hydrolagus colliei (assembly GCA_035084275.1). Taxonomy (NCBI): domain Eukaryota; kingdom Metazoa; phylum Chordata; class Chondrichthyes; order Chimaeriformes; family Chimaeridae; genus Hydrolagus; species Hydrolagus colliei. The sequence continues at coordinate 9,731,343 of CM068767.1, forward strand.
AACCCAGGGTACGTCTGAAACTTATTCTTTCTTTCTCTCACTTTCTGTAATAGTGGGAACTTCACGGTGCCAACTCAAGCTAAATTGTAGCCCAATCTAGAGAATACAGGGAGTGATTGAGGTTGTGCCCTCACTGGTGGAGCATTGGCGTCTGTCGGGCCTGGCTCAGTGCAGTTACTTCGGGTCAGTCGCCGCCAGGACCGGCTCGGAGCAGCTTGCACGGCTGGTTTGCTAGCGACCGGCAATGTGTGGCAGCGGAGAGTCGGTTCCTGTACAGGCTGGGTGGGTGTAGTTAGTTAGACGCAGGCAGATGGGATCACGGTTGCGGTTGGTGACTTGGTTGAGTCAGTTCAAGTCTGCACTTGTCTTTCGGGTGGACTGTAAATCACAATGGTTCTTCTCTTCTCTGTGGGGCTGGTGAAGGGTTAGTCCCAGATCCCTCTCGATCCTAGTGTTGCGAGTTTGACTTGATGTTTGTGTGTGTGTGAGACGGTATAATTTGTTGTATATACGGATTAATTTCTCTCGCTCTTGTTTCTTTATTTCGAGGTTTGACGATGAGTGAGGAGGCTCCTGATTCTTACTTGGCTGGGACGAGAAGTTGACCTGGAGCTGGTCCCCCTGCCTTGTCCACCTATGGGCTTCATCTCAGCCATCCACCAACCTAAGGTACGTCTGAAACTTATTCTTTCTCTCTCTCTCTCTAATAGTGGGAACCTCACGGTGCCAACTCACGCTAAATTGTAGCCCAATCTAGAGAATACAGTGAATGATTGAGGTTGTGCAATCACTGGTGGAGCATTGGCGTCTGTCGGGCCTGGCTCAGTGCAGTTACCTCGGGTCAGTCGCCTCCTGGACCGGCTCGGAGCAGCTTGCACGGCTGGTTTGCTAGCGACCGGCAATGTGTGGCTGCGGAGAGTCGGTTCCTGTACAGGCTGGGTGGGTGTCGTTAGTTAGACACAGGCAGATGGGATCACGGTTGGCGTCGCTGACTTGGTTGAGTCAGTTCAAGTCTCTGCACTTGTCTTTCGGGTGGACTGTAAATCACAATGGTGCAATGGTGTTTCTCTTCTCTGTGCTGGTGGTGAAGGGATAGTCCCAGACCCCTCTCGATCCTAGTGTTTCTACTTTGACTTGGTGTTTGTGTGTGTTTAAGATGGTATAATTTGTTGTATTTATGGATGAATTTCTCTCGCTCTTGTTTAATCATTTCGAGGATTGAGGAGGCTGCTACTTTGCTTGGCTGGGACCAGAAGTTGACCTGGAGCCGGTCCCTCTCTCTGCCTTGTCCATCTCTGGGCTTCACCTCCACCATCAACCAAACCCAGGGTACGTCTGAAACTTATTCTTTCTTTCTCTCACTTTCTGTAATAGTGGGAACTTCACGGTGCCAACTCAAGCTAAATTGTAGCCCAATCTAGAGAATACAGCGAGTGATTGAGGTTGTGCACTCACTGGTGGAGCATTGGCGTCTGTCGGGCCTGGCTCAGCGCAGTTACCTCGGGTCAGTCGCCGCCAGGACCGGCTCGGAGCAGCTTGCACGGCTGGTTTGCTAGCGACCGGCAATGTGTGGCAGCGGAGAGTCGGTTCCTGTACAGGCTGGGTGGGTGTAGTTAGTTAGACGCAGGCAGATGGGATCACGGTTGCGGTTGCTGACTTGGTTGAGTCAGTTCAAGTCTGCACTTGTCTTTCTGGTGGACTGTAAATCACAATGGTGCAATGGTGTTTCTCTTCTCTGTGCTGGTGGTGAAGGGATAGTCCCAGACCCCTCTCGATCCTAGTGTTTCTACTTTGACTTGATGTTTGTGTGTGTGTAAGATGGTATAATTTGTTGTATTTATGGATGAATTTCTCTCGCTCTTGTTTAATCATTTCGAGGATTGAGGAGGCTGCTACTTTGCTTGGCTGGGACCAGAAGTTGACCTGGAGCCGGCCCCTCTCTCTGCCTTGTCCATCTCTGGGCTTCACCTCCACCATCAACCAAACCCAGGGTACGTCTGAAACTTATTCTTTCTTTCTCTCACTTTCTGTAATAGTGGGAACTTCACGGTGCCAACTCAAGCTAAATTGTAGCCCAATCTAGAGAATACAGGGAGTGATTGAGGTTGTGCCCTCACTGGTGGAGCATTGGCGTCTGTCGGGCCTGGCTCAGTGCAGTTACTTCGGGTCAGTCGCCGCCAGGACCGGCTCGGAGCAGCTTGCACGGCTGGTTTGCTAGCGACCGGCAATGTGTGGCTGCGGAGAGTCGGTTCCTGTACAGGCTGGGTGGGTGTAGTTAGTTAGACGCAGGCAGATGGGATCACGGTTGCGGTTGCTGACTTGGTTGAGTCAGTTCAAGTCTGCACTTGTCTTTCTGGTGGACTGTAAATCACAATGGTGCAATGGTGTTTCTCTTCTCTGTGCTGGTGGTGAAGGGATAGTCCCAGACCCCTCTCGATCCTAGTGTTTCTACTTTGACTTGATGTTTGTGTGTGTGTAAGATGGTATAATTTGTTGTATTTATGGATGAATTTCTCTCGCTCTTGTTTAATCATTTCGAGGATTGAGGAGGCTGCTACTTTGCTTGGCTGGGACCAGAAGTTGACCTGGAGCCGGCCCCTCTCTCTGCCTTGTCCATCTCTGGGCTTCACCTCCACCATCAACCAAACCCAGGGTACGTCTGAAACTTATTCTTTCTTTCTCTCACTTTCTGTAATAGTGGGAACTTCACGGTGCCAACTCAAGCTAAATTGTAGCCCAATCTAGAGAATACAGCGAGTGATTGAGGTTGTGCACTCACTGGTGGAGCATTGGCGTCTGTCGGGCCTGGCTCAGCGCAGTTACCTCGGGTCAGTCGCCGCCAGGACCGGCTCGGAGCAGCTTGCACGGCTGGTTTGCTAGCGACCGGCAATGTGTGGCAGCGGAGAGTCGGTTCCTGTACAGGCTGGGTGGGTGTAGTTATTTAGACGCAGGCAGATGGGATCACGGTTGCGGTTGGTGACTTGGTTGAGTCAGTTCAAGTCTGCACTTGTCTTTCGGGTGGACTGTAAATCACAATGGTTCTTCTCTTCTCTGTGGGGCTGGTGAAGGTTTAGTCCCAGATCCCTCTCGATCCTAGTGTTGCGAGTTTGACTTGATGTTTGTGTGTGTGTGAGACGGTATAATTTGTTGTATATACGGATTAATTTCTCTCGCTCTTGTTTCTTTATTTCGAGGTTTGACGATGAGTGAGGAGGCTCCTGATTCTTACTTGGCTGGGACGAGAAGTTGACCTGGAGCTGGTCCCCCTGCCTTGTCCACCTATGGGCTTCATCTCAGCCATCCACCAACCTAAGGTACGTCTGAAACTTATTCTTTCTCTCTCTCTCTCTAATAGTGGGAACCTCACGGTGCCAACTCACGCTAAATTGTAGCCCAATCTAGAGAATACAGTGAATGATTGAGGTTGTGCAATCACTGGTGGAGCATTGGCGTCTGTCGGGCCTGGCTCAGTGCAGTTACCTCGGGTCAGTCGCCTCCTGGACCGGCTCGGAGCAGCTTGCACGGCTGGTTTGCTAGCGACCGGCAATGTGTGGCTGCGGAGAGTCGGTTCCTGTACAGGCTGGGTGGGTGTCGTTAGTTAGACACAGGCAGATGGGATCACGGTTGGGGTCGCTGACTTGGTTGAGTCAGTTCAAGTCTCTGCACTTGTCTTTCGGGTGGACTGTAAATCACAATGGTGCAATGGTGTTTCTCTTCTCTGTGCTGGTGGTGAAGGGATAGTCCCAGACCCCTCTCGATCCTAGTGTTTCTACTTTGACTTGGTGTTTGTGTGTGTTTAAGATGGTATAATTTGTTGTATTTATGGATGAATTTCTCTCGCTCTTGTTTAATCATTTCGAGGATTGAGGAGGCTGCTACTTTGCTTGGCTGGGACCAGAAGTTGACCTGGAGCCGGTCCCTCTCTCTGCCTTGTCCATCTCTGGGCTTCACCTCCACCATCAACCAAACCCAGGGTACGTCTGAAACTTATTCTTTCTTTCTCTCACTTTCTGTAATAGTGGGAACTTCACGGTGCCAACTCAAGCTAAATTGTAGCCCAATCTAGAGAATACAGCGAGTGATTGAGGTTGTGCACTCACTGGTGGAGCATTGGCGTCTGTCGGGCCTGGCTCAGCGCAGTTACCTCGGGTCAGTCGCCGCCAGGACCGGCTCGGAGCAGCTTGCACGGCTGGTTTGCTAGCGACCGGCAATGTGTGGCAGCGGAGAGTCGGTTCCTGTACAGGCTGGGTGGGTGTAGTTAGTTAGACGCAGGCAGATGGGATCACGGTTGCGGTTGCTGACTTGGTTGAGTCAGTTCAAGTCTGCACTTGTCTTTCTGGTGGACTGTAAATCACAATGGTGCAATGGTGTTTCTCTTCTCTGTGCTGGTGGTGAAGGGATAGTCCCAGACCCCTCTCGATCCTAGTGTTTCTACTTTGACTTGATGTTTGTGTGTGTGTAAGATGGTATAATTTGTTGTATTTATGGATGAATTTCTCTCGCTCTTGTTTAATCATTTCGAGGATTGAGGAGGCTGCTACTTTGCTTGGCTGGGACCAGAAGTTGACCTGGAGCCGGCCCCTCTCTCTGCCTTGTCCATCTCTGGGCTTCACCTCCACCATCAACCAAACCCAGGGTACGTCTGAAACTTATTCTTTCTTTCTCTCACTTTCTGTAATAGTGGGAACTTCACGGTGCCAACTCAAGCTAAATTGTAGCCCAATCTAGAGAATACAGGGAGTGATTGAGGTTGTGCCCTCACTGGTGGAGCATTGGCGTCTGTCGGGCCTGGCTCAGTGCAGTTACTTCGGGTCAGTCGCCGCCAGGACCGGCTCGGAGCAGCTTGCACGGCTGGTTTGCTAGCGACCGGCAATGTGTGGCTGCGGAGAGTCGGTTCCTGTACAGGCTGGGTGGGTGTAGTTAGTTAGACGCAGGCAGATGGGATCACGGTTGCGGTTGCTGACTTGGTTGAGTCAGTTCAAGTCTGCACTTGTCTTTCTGGTGGACTGTAAATCACAATGGTGCAATGGTGTTTCTCTTCTCTGTGCTGGTGGTGAAGGGATAGTCCCAGACCCCTCTCGATCCTAGTGTTTCTACTTTGACTTGATGTTTGTGTGTGTGTAAGATGGTATAATTTGTTGTATTTATGGATGAATTTCTCTCGCTCTTGTTTAATCATTTCGAGGATTGAGGAGGCTGCTACTTTGCTTGGCTGGGACCAGAAGTTGACCTGGAGCCGGCCCCTCTCTCTGCCTTGTCCATCTCTGGGCTTCACCTCCACCATCAACCAAACCCAGGGTACGTCTGAAACTTATTCTTTCTTTCTCTCACTTTCTGTAATAGTGGGAACTTCACGGTGCCAACTCAAGCTAAATTGTAGCCCAATCTAGAGAATACAGCGAGTGATTGAGGTTGTGCACTCACTGGTGGAGCATTGGCGTCTGTCGGGCCTGGCTCAGCGCAGTTACCTCGGGTCAGTCGCCGCCAGGACCGGCTCGGAGCAGCTTGCACGGCTGGTTTGCTAGCGACCGGTAATGTGTGGCAGCGGAGAGTCGGTTCCTGTACAGGCTGGGTGGGTGTAGTTAGTTAGACGCAGGCAGATGGGATCACGGTTGCGGTTGGTGACTTGGTTGAGTCAGTTCAAGTCTGCACTTGTCTTTCGGGTGGACTGTAAATCACAATGGTTCTTCTCTTCTCTGTGGGGCTGGTGAAGGGTTAGTCCCAGATCCCTCTCTATCCTAGTGTTGCGAGTTTGACTTGATGTTTGTGTGTGTGTGAGACGGTATAATTTGTTGTATATACGGATTAATTTCTCTCGCTCTTGTTTCTTTATTTCGAGGTTTGACGATGAGTGAGGAGGCTCCTGATTCTTACTTGGCTGGGACGAGAAGTTGACCTGGAGCTGGTCCCCCTGCCTTGTCCACCTATGGGCTTCATCTCAGCCATCCACCAACCTAAGGTACGTCTGAAACTTATTCTTTCTCTCTCTCTCTCTAATAGTGGGAACCTCACGGTGCCAACTCACGCTAAATTGTAGCCCAATCTAGAGAATACAGTGAATGATTGAGGTTGTGCAATCACTGGTGGAGCATTGGCGTCTGTCGGGCCTGGCTCAGTGCAGTTACCTCGGGTCAGTCGCCTCCTGGACCGGCTCGGAGCAGCTTGCACGGCTGGTTTGCTAGCGACCGGCAATGTGTGGCTGCGGAGAGTCGGTTCCTGTACAGGCTGGGTGGGTGTCGTTAGTTAGACACAGGCAGATGGGATCACGGTTGGGGTCGCTGACTTGGTTGAGTCAGTTCAAGTCTCTGCACTTGTCTTTCGGGTGGACTGTAAATCACAATGGTGCAATGGTGTTTCTCTTCTCTGTGCTGGTGGTGAAGGGATAGTCCCAGACCCCTCTCGATCCTAGTGTTTCTACTTTGACTTGGTGTTTGTGTGTGTTTAAGATGGTATAATTTGTTGTATTTATGGATGAATTTCTCTCGCTCTTGTTTAATCATTTCGAGGATTGAGGAGGCTGCTACTTTGCTTGGCTGGGACCAGAAGTTGACCTGGAGCCGGTCCCTCTCTCTGCCTTGTCCATCTCTGGGCTTCACCTCCACCATCAACCAAACCCAGGGTACGTCTGAAACTTATTCTTTCTTTCTCTCACTTTCTGTAATAGTGGGAACTTCACGGTGCCAACTCAAGCTAAATTGTAGCCCAATCTAGAGAATACAGCGAGTGATTGAGGTTGTGCACTCACTGGTGGAGCATTGGCGTCTGTCGGGCCTGGCTCAGCGCAGTTACCTCGGGTCAGTCGCCGCCAGGACCGGCTCGGAGCAGCTTGCACGGCTGGTTTGCTAGCGACCGGCAATGTGTGGCAGCGGAGAGTCGGTTCCTGTACAGGCTGGGTGGGTGTAGTTAGTTAGACGCAGGCAGATGGGATCACGGTTGCGGTTGGTGACTTGGTTGAGTCAGTTCAAGTCTGCACTTGTCTTTCGGGTGGACTGTAAATCACAATGGTTCTTCGCTGTGGGGCTGGTGAAGGGATAGTCCCAGATCCCTCTCGATCCCAGTGTTGCGAGTTTGACTTGATGTTTGTGTGTGTGTGAGATGGTATAATTTGTTGTATATACGGATTAATTTCTCTCGCTCTTGTTTCTTTATTTCGAGGTTTGACGATGAGTGAGGAGGCTCCTGATTCTTACTTGGCTGGGACGAGAAGTTGACCTGGAGCTGGACCCCCTGCCTTGTCCACCTATGGGCTTCACCTCCACCATCAACCAAACCCAGGGTACGTCTGAAACTTATTCTTTCTTTCTCTCACTTTCTGTAATAGTGGGAACTTCACGGTGCCAACTCAAGCTAAATTGTAGCCCAATCTAGAGAATACAGGGAGTGATTGAGGTTGTGCCCTCACTGGTGGAGCATTGGCGTCTGTCGGGCCTGGCTCAGTGAAGTTACTTCGGGTCAGTCGCCGCCAGGACCGGCTCGGAGCAGCTTGCACGGCTGGTTTGCTAGCGACCGGCAATGTGTGGCTGCGGAGAGTCGGTTCCTGTACAGGCTGGGTGGGTGTAGTTAGTTAGACGTAGGCAGATGGGATCACGGTTGCGGTTGCTGACTTGGTTGAGTCAGTTCAAGTCTGCACTTGTCTTTCGGGTGGACTGTAAATCACAATGGTTCTTCTCTTCTCTGTGGGGCTGGTGAAGGGTTAGTCCCAGATCCCTCTCTATCCTAGTGTTGCGAGTTTGACTTGATGTTTGTGTGTGTGTGAGACGGTATAATTTGTTGTATATACGGATTAATTTCTCTCGCTCTTGTTTCTTTATTTCGAGGTTTGACGATGAGTGAGGAGGCTCCTGATTCTTACTTGGCTGGGACGAGAAGTTGACCTGGAGCTGGTCCCCCTGCCTTGTCCACCTATGGGCTTCATCTCAGCCATCCACCAACCTAAGGTACGTCTGAAACTTATTCTTTCTCTCTCTCTCTCTAATAGTGGGAACCTCACGGTGCCAACTCACGCTAAATTGTAGCCCAATCTAGAGAATACAGTGAATGATTGAGGTTGTGCAATCACTGGTGGAGCATTGGCGTCTGTCGGGCCTGGCTCAGTGCAGTTACCTCGGGTCAGTCGCCTCCTGGACCGGCTCGGAGCAGCTTGCACGGCTGGTTTGCTAGCGACCGGCAATGTGTGGCTGCGGAGAGTCGGTTCCTGTACAGGCTGGGTGGGTGTCGTTAGTTAGACACAGGCAGATGGGATCACGGTTGGGGTCGCTGACTTGGTTGAGTCAGTTCAAGTCTCTGCACTTGTCTTTCGGGTGGACTGTAAATCACAATGGTGCAATGGTGTTTCTCTTCTCTGTGCTGGTGGTGAAGGGATAGTCCCAGACCCCTCTCGATCCTAGTGTTTCTACTTTGACTTGGTGTTTGTGTGTGTTTAAGATGGTATAATTTGTTGTATTTATGGATGAATTTCTCTCGCTCTTGTTTAATCATTTCGAGGATTGAGGAGGCTGCTACTTTGCTTGGCTGGGACCAGAAGTTGACCTGGAGCCGGTCCCTCTCTCTGCCTTGTCCATCTCTGGGCTTCACCTCCACCATCAACCAAACCCAGGGTACGTCTGAAACTTATTCTTTCTTTCTCTCACTTTCTGTAATAGTGGGAACTTCACGGTGCCAACTCAAGCTAAATTGTAGCCCAATCTAGAGAATACAGCGAGTGATTGAGGTTGTGCACTCACTGGTGGAGCATTGGCGTCTGTCGGGCCTGGCTCAGCGCAGTTACCTCGGGTCAGTCGCCGCCAGGACCGGCTCGGAGCAGCTTGCACGGCTGGTTTGCTAGCGACCGGCAATGTGTGGCAGCGGAGAGTCGGTTCCTGTACAGGCTGAGTGGGTGTAGTTAGTTAGACGCAGGCAGATGGGATCACGGTTGCGGTTGCTGACTTGGTTGAGTCAGTTCAAGTCTGCACTTGTCTTTCTGGTGGACTGTAAATCACAATGGTGCAATGGTGTTTCTCTTCTCTGTGCTGGTGGTGAAGGGATAGTCCCAGACCCCTCTCGATCCTAGTGTTTCTACTTTGACTTGATGTTTGTGTGTGTGTAAGATGGTATAATTTGTTGTATTTATGGATGAATTTCTCTCGCTCTTGTTTAATCATTTCGAGGATTGAGGAGGCTGCTACTTTGCTTGGCTGGGACCAGAAGTTGACCTGGAGCCGGCCCCTCTCTCTGCCTTGTCCATCTCTGGGCTTCACCTCCACCATCAACCAAACCCAGGGTACGTCTGAAACTTATTCTTTCTTTCTCTCACTTTCTGTAATAGTGGGAACTTCACGGTGCCAACTCAAGCTAAATTGTAGCCCAATCTAGAGAATACAGGGAGTGATTGAGGTTGTGCCCTCACTGGTGGAGCATTGGCGTCTGTCGGGCCTGGCTCAGTGCAGTTACTTCGGGTCAGTCGCCGCCAGGACCGGCTCGGAGCAGCTTGCACGGCTGGTTTGCTAGCGACCGGCAATGTGTGGCTGCGGAGAGTCGGTTCCTGTACAGGCTGGGTGGGTGTAGTTAGTTAGACGCAGGCAGATGGGATCACGGTTGCGGTTGCTGACTTGGTTGAGTCAGTTCAAGTCTGCACTTGTCTTTCTGGTGGACTGTAAATCACAATGGTGCAATGGTGTTTCTCTTCTCTGTGCTGGTGGTGAAGGGATAGTCCCAGACCCCTCTCGATCCTAGTGTTTCTACTTTGACTTGATGTTTGTGTGTGTGTAAGATGGTATAATTTGTTGTATTTATGGATGAATTTCTCTCGCTCTTGTTTAATCATTTCGAGGATTGAGGAGGCTGCTACTTTGCTTGGCTGGGACCAGAAGTTGACCTGGAGCCGGCCCCTCTCTCTGCCTTGTCCATCTCTGGGCTTCACCTCCACCATCAACCAAACCCAGGGTACGTCTGAAACTTATTCTTTCTTTCTCTCACTTTCTGTAATAGTGGGAACTTCACGGTGCCAACTCAAGCTAAATTGTAGCCCAATCTAGAGAATACAGCGAGTGATTGAGGTTGTGCACTCACTGGTGGAGCATTGGCGTCTGTCGGGCCTGGCTCAGCGCAGTTACCTCGGGTCAGTCGCCGCCAGGACCGGCTCGGAGCAGCTTGCACGGCTGGTTTGCTAGCGACCGGCAATGTGTGGCAGCGGAGAGTCGGTTCCTGTACAGGCTGGGTGGGTGTAGTTAGTTAGACGCAGGCAGATGGGATCACGGTTGCGGTTGGTGACTTGGTTGAGTCAGTTCAAGTCTGCACTTGTCTTTCGGGTGGACTGTAAATCACAATGGTTCTTCTCTTCTCTGTGGGGCTGGTGAAGGGTTAGTCCCAGATCCCTCTCGATCCTAGTGTTGCGAGTTTGACTTGATGTTTGTGTGTGTGTGAGACGGTATAATTTGTTGTATATACGGATTAATTTCTCTCGCTCTTGTTTCTTTATTTCGAGGTTTGACGATGAGTGAGGAGGCTCCTGATTCTTACTTGGCTGGGACGAGAAGTTGACCTGGAGCTGGTCCCCCTGCCTTGTCCACCTATGGGCTTCATCTCAGCCATCCACCAACCTAAGGTACGTCTGAAACTTATTCTTTCTCTCTCTCTCTCTAATAGTGGGAACCTCACGGTGCCAACTCACGCTAAATTGTAGCCCAATCTAGAGAATACAGTGAATGATTGAGGTTGTGCAATCACTGGTGGAGCATTGGCGTCTGTCGGGCCTGGCTCAGTGCAGTTACCTCGGGTCAGTCGCCTCCTGGACCGGCTCGGAGCAGCTTGCACGGCTGGTTTGCTAGCGACCGGCAATGTGTGGCTGCGGAGAGTCGGTTCCTGTACAGGCTGGGTGGGTGTCGTTAGTTAGACACAGGCAGATGGGATCACGGTTGGGGTCGCTGACTTGGTTGAGTCAGTTCAAGTCTCTGCACTTGTCTTTCGGGTGGACTGTAAATCACAATGGTGCAATGGTGTTTCTCTTCTCTGTGCTGGTGGTGAAGGGATAGTCCCAGACCCCTCTCGATCCTAGTGTTTCTACTTTGACTTGGTGTTTGTGTGTGTTTAAGATGGTATAATTTGTTGTATTTATGGATGAATTTCTCTCGCTCTTGTTTAATCATTTCGAGGATTGAGGAGGCTGCTACTTTGCTTGGCTGGGACCAGAAGTTGACCTGGAGCCGGTCCCTCTCTCTGCCTTGTCCATCTCTGGGCTTCACCTCCACCATCAACCAAACCCAGGGTACGTCTGAAACTTATTCTTTCTTTCTCTCACTTTCTGTAATAGTGGGAACTTCACGGTGCCAACTCAAGCTAAATTGTAGCCCAATCTAGAGAATACAGCGAGTGATTGAGGTTGTGCACTCACTGGTGGAGCATTGGCGTCTGTCGGGCCTGGCTCAGCGCAGTTACCTCGGGTCAGTCGCCGCCAGGACCGGCTCGGAGCAGCTTGCACGGCTGGTTTGCTAGCGACCGGCAATGTGTGGCAGCGGAGAGTCGGTTCCTGTACAGGCTGGGTGGGTGTAGTTAGTTAGACGCAGGCAGATGGGATCACGGTTGCGGTTGCTGACTTGGTTGAGTCAGTTCAAGTCTGCACTTGTCTTTCTGGTGGACTGTAAATCACAATGGTGCAATGGTGTTTCTCTTCTCTGTGCTGGTGGTGAAGGGATAGTCCCAGACCCCTCTCGATCCTAGTGTTTCTACTTTGACTTGATGTTTGTGTGTGTGTAAGATGGTATAATTTGTTGTATTTATGGATGAATTTCTCTCGCTCTTGTTTAATCATTTCGAGGATTGAGGAGGCTGCTACTTTGCTTGGCTGGGACCAGAAGTTGACCTGGAGCCGGCCCCTCTCTCTGCCTTGTCCATCTCTGGGCTTCACCTCCACCATCAACCAAACCCAGGGTACGTCTGAAACTTATTCTTTCTTTCTCTCACTTTCTGTAATAGTGGGAACTTCACGGTGCCAACTCAAGCTAAATTGTAGCCCAATCTAGAGAATACAGGGAGTGATTGAGGTTGTGCCCTCACTGGTGGAGCATTGGCGTCTGTCGGGCCTGGCTCAGTGCAGTTACTTCGGGTCAGTCGCCGCCAGGACCGGCTCGGAGCAGCTTGCACGGCTGGTTTGCTAGCGACCGGCAATGTGTGGCTGCGGAGAGTCGGTTCCTGTACAGGCTGGGTGGGTGTAGTTAGTTAGACGCAGGCAGATGGGATCACGGTTGCGGTTGCTGACTTGGTTGAGTCAGTTCAAGTCTGCACTTGTCTTTCGGGTGGACTGTAAATCACAATGGTGCAATGGTGTTTCTCTTCTCTGTGCTGGTGGTGAAGGGATAGTCCCAGACCCCTCTCGATCCTAGTGTTTCTACTTTGACTTGATGTTTGTGTGTGTGTAAGATGGTATAATTTGTTGTATTTATGGATGAATTTCTCTCGCTCTTGTTTAATCATTTCGAGGATTGAGGAGGCTGCTACTTTGCTTGGCTGGGACCAGAAGTTGACCTGGAGCCGGCCCCTCTCTCTGCCTTGTCCATCTCTGGGCTTCACCTCCACCATCAACCAAACCCAGGGTACGTCTGAAACTTATTCTTTCTTTCTCTCACTTTCTGTAATAGTGGGAACTTCACGGTGCCAACTCAAGCTAAATTGTAGCCCAATCTAGAGAATACAGCGAGTGATTGAGGTTGTGCACTCACTGGTGGAGCATTGGCGTCTGTCGGGCCTGGCTCAGCGCAGTTACCTCGGGTCAGTCGCCGCCAGGACCGGCTCGGAGCAGCTTGCACGGCTGGTTTGCTAGCGACCGGCAATGTGTGGCTGCGGAGAGTCGGTTCCTGTACAGGCTGGGTGCGTGTAGTTAGTTAGACGCAGGCAGATGGGATCACGGTTGCGGTTGGTGACTTGGTTGAGTCAGTTCAAGTCTGCACTTGTCTTTCGGGTGGACTGTAAATCACAATGGTTCTTCGCTGTGGGGCTGGTGAAGGGATAGTCCCAGATCCCTCTCGATCCCAGTGTTGCGAGTTTGACTTGATGTTTGTGTGTGTGTGAGATGGTATAATTTGTTGTATATACGGATTAATTTCTCTCGCTCTTGTTTCTTTATTTCGAGGTTTGACGATGAGTGAGGAGGCTCCTGATTCTTACTTGGCTGGGACGAGAAGTTGACCTGGAGCTGGACCCCCTGCCTTGTCCACCTATGGGCTTCACCTCCACCATCAACCAAACCCAGGGTACGTCTGAAACTTATTCTTTCTTTCTCTCACTTTCTGTAATAGTGGGAACTTCACGGTGCCAACTCAAGCTAAATTGTAGCCCAATCTAGAGAATACAGCGAGTGATTGAGGTTGTGCCCTCACTGGTGGAGCATTGGCGTCTGTCGGGCCTGGCTCAGTGAAGTTACTTCGGGTCAGTCGCCGCCAGGACCGGCTCGGAGCAGCTTGCACGGCTGGTTTGCTAGCGACCGGCAATGTGTGGCTGCGGAGAGTCGGTTCCTGTACAGGCTGGGTGGGTGTAGTTAGTTAGACGTAGGCAGATGGGATCGCGGTTGGGGTCGCTGACTTGGTTGAGTCAGTTCAAGTCTCTGCACTTGTCTTTCGGGTGGACTGTAAATCACAATGGTGCAATGGTGTTTCTCTTCTCTGTGCTGGTGGTGAAGGGATAGTCCCAGACCCCTCTCGATCCTAGTGTTTCTACTTTGACTTGGTGTTTGTGTGTGTGTAAGATGGTATAATTTGTTGTATTTATGGATGAATTTCTCTCGCTCTTGTTTAATCATTTCGAGGATTGAGGAGGCTGCTACTTTGCTTGGCTGGGATCAGAAGTTGACCTGGAGCCGGTCCATCTCTGGGCTTCACCTCCACCATCAACCAAACCCAGGGTACGTCTGAAACTTATTCTTTCTTTCTCTCACTTTCTGTAATAGTGGGAACTTCACGGTGCCAACTCAAGCTAAATTGTAGCCCAATCTAGAGAATACAGGGAGTGATTGAGGTTGTGCCCTCACTGGTGGAGCATTGGCGTCTGTCGGGCCTGGCTCAGTGCAGTTACTTCGGGTCAGTCGCCGCCAGGACCGGCTCGGAGCAGCTTGCACGGCTGGTTTGCTAGCGACCGGCAATGTGTGGCAGCGGAGAGTCGGTTCCTGTACAGGCTGGGTGGGTGTAGTTAGTTAGACGCAGGCAGATGGGATCACGGTTGCGGTTGCTGACTTGGTTGAGTCAGTTCAAGTCTGCACTTGTCTTTCGGGTGGACTGTAAATCACAATGGTTCTTCTCTTCTCTGTGGGGCTGGTGAAGGGTTAGTCCCAGATCCCTCTCGATCCTAGTGTTGCGAGTTTGACTTGATGTTTGTGTGTGTGTGAGACGGTATAATTTGTTGTATATACGGATTAATTTCTCTCGCTCTTGTTTCTTTATTTCGAGGTTTGACGATGAGTGAGGAGGCTCCTGATTCTTACTTGGCTGGGACGAGAAGTTGACCTGGAGCTGGTCCCCCTGCCTTGTCCACCTATGGGCTTCATCTCAGCCATCCACCAACCTAAGGTACGTCTGAAACTTATTCTTTCTCTCTCTCTCTCTAATAGTGGGAACCTCACGGTGCCAACTCACGCTAAATTGTAGCCTAATCTAGAGAATACAGCGAGTGATTGAGGTTGTGCACTCACTGGTGGAGCATTGGCGTCTGTCGGGCCTGGCTCAGTGCAGTTACTTCGGGTCAGTCGCCGCCAGGACCGGGTCGGAGCAGCTTGCACGGCTGGTTTGCTAGCGACCGGCAATGTGTGGCTGCGGAGAGTCGGTTCCTGTACAGGCTGGGTGGGTGTAGTTAGTTAGACGCAGGCAGATGGGATCACGGTTGCGGTTGCTGACTTGGTTGAGTCAGTTCAAGTCTGCACTTGTCTTTCGGGTGGACTGTAAATCACAAT